>CM021770.1:20835310-20883265 GCA_011076525.1 Nettapus auritus
CCCCCCCCCCCCCCCCCCCCCCCCGTGCCCCCTGCTTGCCATGCTCCTTCTCGCGCCCCCAGGCCGGCGGCATTTCGGAGAAAGGCCGATGAATAACCACTATTGACTCAGGAGGGTCAGCGGCTGCCCCGGCTGGGGTCGATGCCCGGCCCCGAGCAGAGCCCGCTCCTCCTCCAGCACTTGTCCGCCCCACCGGGCTCCCAGCCGGGATCCGCACGCACCCCCCGGAGGCTTCGCCCACTCCGCAGCTCGCCCGCCGAGCGGCTCCGAAACAGCAACGAAGCAGCGAGACCACGCCGCGGGACACGAGGGACTGGCCACCGGCACGGCACTTGGGGGGGAAAAAACCGATCACAGCTTCCCCGGGCACTGCTGGTGAGGTTTGCAGATTCTGCTGCCAGATACTGGACAGTGCGTGGTGCAGAGTTTAGTTTTATTTCACAGATGAGTCCATCAAAAATTAAATACCAGTTTTTGCTTTTTTTTTCTTTTAACATTGAACAAATATGTACAAAATATGAACAACGTGAGGTATAAAACCACAAGATTTTTAAAGCAAACTAGTATGTACAAAAGCAGATATGTATACAATAGGCATTATCTTCCCTCTGCTCTGTGCCCCATTTATCCCCCGCAGCTGATGCCAGGTTCTCTCCTGCAGCAGGGCACTATCACTCCTTGCATTTTCTTCTCAAATATAAAATCTAGAAAAAACAGTACTAGAGATTTTTCAAGGAGAAAAATATATATATATATTTTGCTGCAAATGGAACCACCCAGACTGAGGGGCAAAGTCCTCAAAAATTTGAGGAGGCACATTTATCTCATGCAAGAGCAAAAACGGATCTGTCCAAAGACTCCACCTGATAAAGAGAGGGATGCGTCAGTAGAGAACACCATGGCAGGTAAAAGGTTATGAGCTTAAGGCACTTGTTGGGATGGTTGAATCCCTCTATATTTCACAGAACACATTTCTCTGCTTGCAAAGGGTGTTTAAATTAACCTGTTTAAACTACATTTGTTTACACATACAATGGGCTTAGTCCTGCAATCCGTACTCACTTCCATGCTAGCCAGAGATGAATTCTGCCTGATCCCTAACAGCAGCTGACCCAGACTCCCAGTGAGTAAGGATGGGATGCAGTACTATGTTCCAGTTAGGACATCAATTAATGTACAAATATATCTTACAAATTAAATACAAACCACGGATCTGTTCCTTTAACCAAATTAGAGATCTGCCAAAAATGGACTGTTTGCAGAAAATACGTCTTGCTTTCTCTGCTTATTATAAAACGAGTCTGTCTTTTGTTTCTTTTTTCTTCCAGTGGAATGCTGAAAGTCTTCTCCTGTAGCAAAATACTCTTTCGAGCCAGCCCCTGGTAAAGTGCAAGCCGAGCTAGGGTCCACTCTCCGCGTGGGGCTGTTAGTGGGAAGTGTTGTAAAAGCCTTTGTCGCCTTCAATGTCCACTTCTTGATCAGAGTCATCGGAGACGTCCGACTCCAGGTCCTCCTGCGAGGCAGGTGAGGGGGTGTACTGTGAGCCGTCCAGGGACACCTCCTTGCCCTTCTGCTCAGGGCTTGGGCTGCTCTCCGGCCTTTGGTCACCATGACCGTCAGCACCTTCCACTTCCTCCTTCTTGGTGGCCTGGGGGTTCTCCTGCAGGGAAAGAAACCTGCTTGATACAGAAATACGTGCCACAGCATCAGGAGGCCTGAGGGTCTGCGCCAGGAGGGAAAACCGCCACGGGTTTCCTCAGGCCCTGCAGGGAAGGGCAGATGTCCTGCTGCCGCCCAGGCCCCCTGCCCACGCTCCCACCCTGCGAGCGGCACCGGCCGGCCAGGGGCTCAGCCGCACGCAGGGTTCGGCTCTGATCCCGCGCCCCGGCAGCCACAGGGGATGCTGCCGCGAGTGAGGCTCCTTGGCGATGGTTATCACAGCCACTTCAAAAGACTGTGGAGCTGCCAGAGCCCAGGAACCTCTGAACCTTTGTCTTTAGCAAAGCAAATGTTTATTATGAGTCTACAAACACGGACACACAGCTTCCTCCTGCCCCGATCTTTCCTTAATTACACCCAACGGCAAAAGGAGGGAGGCCGAGTCCATCAGTGGTCCGAAAGTAAATGGGAAAAAATGTACTAATTAAGCTGTGAGGCCAAACCTCAACATTAAAATACACACCACTGAAAACCAAACCAGCCCCCACAAAGACAGAGCCCTGCTCCCGGACAGGAGTAGCCCTGTGTCGGCAAGCCACCTGGGGAGCCTCGTCCCCTACAGGGCATGAAATGACACTCCTAAGCAAAGAGAAAGCAGGCAGAGACACGCACCCATGATACATTCATGAAGGCTGGGAGAAATGGATGTGACTGAACAAAAAGGAGGAAATGACTTAAAATGGCTGAGGTCCCAGGCGAGCTCTCCGGACATTGCGGAGGGGTCAGGTCCAGCAAGGAGCGAAGGGATTTTGTTCAAAATCAACAGAAGTACTGAGGTGAAACCCGGGGAAAGGCCACAGAATAAATAGTCTAGAATGTGGCACTGTGATTAGTTTTCTTTTCTTTTGATATTAAAAGCTGATTTTCCAGTGAGACTCGCCAGTCCTCTCACGCTCACTGCATCAGGCCACGATGCGGGGACTTTTCACAGATCTCTGAGCCGAGGGGCCCCGATCCTGGTGAGCCAGGCAGGATCAGACCCTCTGGGCCATGCAGACAGATTTATATCCACTTGAGCACAACTTGTGAGGGAAGGGAAACCGCTTTGACCGCTCAGTTCACGCACTGTAACTATTCATAAACGAAAAGTAAAAGTGACTTAATTTTCCGTACGGCTCCTCAAGGTGTTTGTACTTGCCTCTCCCAGCGTTTGCAGAAAAAATCGCCTTGTGTTTATTAAGAGAGGGTGATTTAAAAGGCCGGTAAATATTCTCCTCCAAAACAACTGCCTAAGTAATTTACTGACAATCACTTATCTTCTCCATGTTAATTGGATAAACAACATATGGGTTTACAAAACAATTAGCGTGGAGTTTTAATAGGCGGTGTGTGAAAGCTGGGCATAATTGATATAGGAACTACATTAGGAGCTTTTAACATTAGTGCTGCCTGAACGAGCCCTCATGGATTCCAGCATGACTATTTGTCTTTTTAATCAAGGTGAAGAGGTTAAACAGCCTTTCAGATGACTTCTGCATACAACCTGGAATAGGCGAGCACAGGCGTAAGATAAGACAATTAAAATACTTATTTCTATAGAAACGGAAACATCCCTGTACCTGCTTTAGACGCCTCCATTTGGCTCTGCGATTCTGAAACCACGTTTTGACCTGAACAACAAAACGAGAGAAAACGCGCAGGGTAGTTGGGGAGCAATGGGAGCCTCACCTGAGTTGTAGAGAGAGAAGTAAGTACTGGTCCCCGGAGGAGGGGAGCCAGGGACACCAGGGCAGGAGCAGGGGCAGGGGCAGAAGCAGGAGCAGGGGCAGGGGCTGTTGTGCAGCGTGGCCTCACCTGCCTCTCGCTGAGCTGCAGCATCTTGGCCAGGCGCTTCCTCTCCGGCGGAGAGAGGTATTTCTGCGTCTCAAACTTCTTCTCCAGCTCGATGGTCTGGTCGTTGGAGAAGCGGACCTGTCCTCCTTTCCTCTTGTGCAGCGGCCGCTGGATGAAGGGGCTCCACAGCAGTGGCTTCCCTTCAGGGAGAGGCACACACAGCTCTGCTGTCACCACCGGGCCCGCTGCCGGCTGTCCCGAGGCTGGGCCCAGGGGCTCGGCAGTGTCGGCCCGGCCTTGCCCCGCTCCTGTCTGTGCCCCTGCCTCGGCCTCCCCCCCAGATTTCGCCTCCTCTGATTTTTCGCCTCTGCCGAACGGAGAGACCAGTTAAAGCCACTCTGCGGGCTTTGGCAACGTTTCCGTCAATGTGTTTCCTGTTGTTCTATCATGCAAAGAAAAGAGTGAGAAGAAGAAGAAAAAATAAAAAATAAAAAAATAATAATAAAAAAAAGACCTTTGCTTCCTTCTGCTCTCTTACTGAGATGTCCCCAAAAGCGCGCTGGGGCTGGGCGTGGCTGGGGGCACCGACAGCGGCCCCAGTGGCTTGGGGCAAGCAGCGCCCGGAGTCCCCCATGGCTGGAGGGGTGGCCCCGGGACCGGGACCGGGCTGGGGCTCCCCAGGGGCCGGCCGGAGCCGCGGGGCTAGGCGACACAAAAGGGGCCCGGCCCCGCCACCGAGCAGCGGCTGCGTCCCGGGCCCGGCGGCTCCGGCCAGTGCCCCTGAGTCACCGTGTTTGTCTTTCTGTCTTGCTGCCTGCAGCCTTTGAAATTCGCTGCATTGTTTTTCAAGATTTGCTTGCGTCAGGCTTTAGTAATTCTGGTGCAAAACAGACTCAAAAAATAGGAAGCAACTGGTTATTTTAGCTGTCATAAAGTCACATCCCACACAGAGGAAATGAACAATATCAGAAAAACGGATCCCGGCTATCAGAAGTCGAGTGTTTCCTGAATTTGTCTGTATTGAGGATGTCGATAAAGTAATCAGCAACGTGCACGACTCCCGGGGAAGAGCCTGCTTCAGGCGGCCAGGAAAACACTTAACAGCTTCTGAAACCAGATTTACTCCTATCGAGAGCTCAAGGTTTCCTGTATGAACGGAAAGGGTCAGCCTCTTTCACTGCACAGCCGCGGTGAGTCAGGTCCAGTTTTGCAATCCCCCCGAACAAGTGCGGCGGCCCCGGCCGGGGCGGCGCTGGGCTCGGCCCCCGCAGCGGGGACCTTGCCCCCGGCCCGGGCCGAGCGGGGGCCGCCGGGGCCGCCCCCAGGAGCGGGGGAGCCGGGGGGCACGGCGACCGGAGCCCCGGCCCCGCCGGCTGTTTTTCAAGTCATCCGCAGGAAAGGGCTCAGATCTGCGCTGCGATCTCCCAGCACAATTAAAACTCCCCACCAAAACCACACGCGACATTACTAAGGACACTCGCAGAGTCACTTGGTTGAAGGAAAACAAATCTGAGTCACCGCGGCCGCGCACTGTGGTCTCGCTCCCAGCGCCGGAGCGCGGCGCTTCTTGAATTTACTGTAAATCAGACGGAGACGGAGGGAGGCCGGGGAGGCACGGAGGGAGCGCGGGGGGGCGGCAGGGCCAGGAGGGGCCGGGGGCAGCTTCCCGTGCCTCGTCCCGTGTTGGACGGGACGGGACGGGTCGGGGCGGCCGGGGCTTACCCAGGGGGTCCTGCCGGATCAGGGCGTGCGTGTAGTCGCCGACAGCGCGGGGGAAGGAGTAGAGGGGCCCGGCGTAGGCGCCGGCGCCGTAGGTGGCGGCGAGGTGGTGGGAGAAGGCCGGGTGGACGGGGGTCGGCTCGTAGACGGGGGTCCGGTACGGGGCCACCAGGCTGGTGAAGGACGAGTTGGGCGACGGCAGCGTCGGCGGCGGCGGGGCAGGTAGGGAGTGGGGGGCCGGGGCGGCGGCGGGGCCGCGGCCCAGGATGTCCTCGATGTAGAAGGGCGTGGGGTGCGCGGGCTGCAGCAGCGGCGTGGGTGCGTACAGCGGGACGCCGACGCCCAGGGCCGCCGTCGGCGCCGCGCCCGGGGGCTGGTACTGCATGGCCCGGCCACCCCGCCGCCCGCGCCCCCCGCGCCGCCCCGGCCGCCCCTGCCCAGAGCCGGCCCAGAGTGCCGCGGCCGGGAGCTGGCACCGCCGCCGCGGCTTTCTCTGGGCTCGGGTTACCCTCCGATAGGTTTCTATTGGCGCGGGGCGGAGCCCGCGTGGTCTCTGTCCCCTTCCTGCCACGGCTCCGTCTAGCCAATGAGCCCGGCCAGGGAAGGGGGAAACCACCCCTCGCCGACAAACGCTCCCCCCCTGCCCGCCTCCCCGCAGCAAACGCCCCGCGGCGCCGATCGGCGGGACGGGCCCCGACGGCACCGCGCGGGGGCACAGAGGCCGGGGGCACCGGGCGGGCTCCGACGGCGCCGGGCCGGGGCTCGGCACTGCTCCCCCGGCCGGATGCGGGGAGACCCCGCGGGGGAGAACCCCCACGCACTCGGGATGAGGGGGGAGATAGAAACGGGGGTGCGCGGCTGCGGTGTCCCCCGTCCCCCCCCGTTTTCCCCTCCGCGCTCAGCGGAACCCGAGGAAGGCCCCGCGCCGTCTCTCCCCGTGACTTCGGGGACCGGGAATGGGTCAGGGGGGACACGGCCGCCGAGCGGGGGCCATGCGTGGGCGGGGGGCGGCGGCGGGGCCCTGTCCCGTCCCCCGTGGTGGCCCCGAGAGCCCGGCGGGGCGCGGAGCGGGGCGGCGCGATTTCCTGCTCGGTGCCTCGCCGGGCACCGACGGCGCGACGCCGGCCGGTACACAGCGGAGCGGCGCGGGGGCTGCGGACGCCCCCCGACAGGGCGGGCGCGGCGTCGGGCCGCGTCTTTCCGACAGCCCCGAAGGGAAGCAGACGCCGAAGCCGAGCCGGGCGGCCGCTCGCCCTCTCC
Source organism: Nettapus auritus (assembly GCA_011076525.1). Lineage (NCBI taxonomy): Eukaryota > Metazoa > Chordata > Aves > Anseriformes > Anatidae > Nettapus > Nettapus auritus. Next base: position 20,841,782 of record CM021770.1, read on the forward strand.
CTCCCTTCAGCAGCGCCACCTGGACACCGGCGATTTTCGTTTCCAAAAACCCGCGGTGCGCTTCCTCCTGCCCCGCCGCCTCCCGGGGAGGGGGGGAACGGGACGGGACTGGACCTGAGCGCTTGCCGCATGCCGGCGGCTCCCGGCCCCTCGCCGGGGGCAGCGACGCCCGGCCGCCCCGACCCCCCGGCTCTCGGCCCGACGGCGGCGGCGGTGCCGGTGCCTCCCCCGTGAGAGCGCGGGCGGCAGGTGCCCGCCAGGCCGCTGGTCCTCCTCCTCCTCCCCCAGACCCCTCGGGGCTGGTGACAGCGAGCGCAGAAGGTTGTTAAGGAATAGCAGGTGCTGGTTTAACAGTTCGTATTCTTGCCTTTTTTTTTTTTTTTCTTCAAAAATAAATAAATAAATAAATAAAATAAAGGTCTCCAGTTCAAATCCACGAAGATCTTAATAACTAAGAGGCTAAGAGCAAGACGAAAGGGTGTTGGTGAAATGGAAATATATATTTTTTTTAATAATATAGGGAGTTTTTTTTTTTTTTTTTTTTTCTTTACATTGTTAACAAATGCCAAAACTCACCTTTAAAGCATGGTCTTGTGTCTTGTAAATATCAGGTACACGTAAAGCGAGCTGACAGTTTTGATTATTTTTTCTCTCCGTGCTCAGTCTCCCAGGCATTGCTCTTTCCAAGGGGTTTAGCTAATGTTTTCATCTGGAAGTGTTGGATTTGCAGCTTGATTTACTTAATAAATGTATAGTAAACCGATGACCCATTGCCCTCTGGAATAACGACGTGCACGATATGAGGCAGCGGCGTAGAGGGCCTCCACAATATTTTACAAGCTGTCGATTCAAAATCCTGAGAACAAGTTTAAGCAAAAAGGAAAAAAAATCATGTTTTGCTGTATTATTGGGAAACAAATAAATAGAGGAAGAGATTATTCTTTTCTGACTTTTATACAAGCAATAGGCCTTGTTAAAAGGAAGTTTTAATGGCACAGTTATTACATTCCACTACCACTGCATAATCCCTAACAAGAAAAATGAAGCACTTAATTTTGCAGTTCTGCAGCACCGCCCCTTTCAAATTCAATTGTTAGACCTTAGCCTTCCTCCTTCCACGGGTTGGAGACTATTAAATCCACATTCATGAAATGTCACATTTATTGAACTACATAATTTTTTAATATCACTAGTGCAGGTTTTATAGTTGATTTTATTGTTTTTATGACCATTCGGGGCTCTAAAACCCGGATTTTTCAATGTTGTCCTTATAATTTTTTTCACACAGTCAGAACTAATAAAATAGAACAGTTGTGACTTTTTAATGCAAGGGGTCTCGGAGTTTCAATATTTTCACTCTGCTGGATACTAAAACCAATAAAAATACATGAGATTTTAATTATTTTCTGGATTAAATAAAACCTTTTTTCCCTTTCTCATGGAACACGCATTCTGTTTGTAGTTTCTGTTGTGAGGGAGATAGCGCAGCTCCAGGTGAGAGGCACGGTACCAGGATCTCTGCGGCGATGGTCATTTAGAGCAAAGGCTCGGAGGCACCGCAAGCTCCGCGCAAGTGCTGCGGGATTTCTGGTCTTTCTTCGCCAGGTTCCCTCCAAGCACTCCAATCCATCTGAAAATGCTCGAGAGAGAGAGAGAAAAAAATACATACACCCCCTTTCCTGATTAAAAAACCTTTCCCCTTAATTTTCTTGGAATGCACTCGAAACACCCCCGAGTTTTGTCGCTAAGCTGGGAGCTGCCGGGGGGCGGCGGGGAGGGATGCGAGCATCCCCGCGCCGGCACGGGCTCAGCCCAAAGGGATCGGCTGCAGAACTCATTATTTGCTGTAATAACTTCGGGGCCCTGTCCGCCCGTTCGGTCTCCGTGAAATCCCCTGCCTTCGAGGAGCCCTGAGCGAAAGAAAGAAAGAAAGAAAGAAAGAAAGAAAGAAAGAAAGAAAGAAGTGGTAAAAATAAATAAATAAATTAAATTAAATTAAAAAGAGAGATTAAAAAAAAAAAAAAGGAAAAGAGAAAGAAAGAAAGAAAGAAAATCAGGGACCCGACCTGCTCCAGGCTGCCCGCCCCGACTCCCCAACGCCGCCCGGGGCCGCTCCGGCCCGGGGGGTCCGGGACGATCCGAGGGGTCCTGTTGGGGCCGGTAGGGGTCTGGGGGCCGGTAGGGGACCCCCGCCGGCCGCCGCGGAGCCCCCCCGGTGTGGCGGTGCTGGGGGCGGCCCGGGGAGGCGCTTAGGTGCCCACAGCGCAGGGGCAAACAGGACCATGTGGTGCTGGAAAGAAAAAGGGAACAACGGAACAGGGCAGAAGAGAACAAACAAACAGACAAAACGAAAATCAAGCAAAGAAACCAAAAAACAAACGTCGGAAAATCCGGAAATGGATGCAGGGGCTCCCCAAACAAGCGGCAAATGCGAGGTGTTATTTTCCACCGCATGCCCCCGGTTACCTGCTGCAATGCACCACAGAGGTTCCTGATTCCCCAGGCGGTCATGCCAGGCTATAAACCACCTCCACGAAGTTTAAGGGCAACGAGACCCGAAGCCCAGAACTCTCTGCTTGCCTCGCAGGTTCTCTTACCGCTAGCATATTTATTGGCATGGTACCTGCCCAGTTTCTGCTCTCAAAAATGGGAGTTTTGCCCATTACAGCACCCTCTGGGACTCTGCAGACCTCAGGAGAGTTACACTAGATATTAATCGTTCCTAGCCGAAATAACTGCGTGTGGCTGTTCACAACTAGAGGACGATCCAGCAGAGCCCATCTTTTACCAGTCAGCGTGGGCTACCAGGAGAGTCATCTGCTAATGCTACCTGGCGCTTTCCAAGAGGATCCAGCCCGCAGCCATTCCATCCCTTCCCATTACTGAAAGTATTTCAAGACTCTTCCAAGAGAGGTGAGGCCACAGCCTTGAATATCATCCAAGGAGGAAACAGGAGGGAGTTCACCTCTCTGATTTTCCTAGTGCTGTCGAAGCCAGACTGCTCCAGACAGAGGCACCACACGTTGCAAGGTGATGTCAGTCAGTGCAGCCGTCTTCCAGATAAGTCATCTGTTAGATATTCACTTCTTACATCCTCCTCCTCCTCACCATCCTGATTTGATTTACTAAATGCACTGCAACCGTAGCAAAAATTAAGGCAGGTCACTTTCTAAAGAGTTCATTAGATGTAGCAGAAAAAGACAAATCTTGGTCTGAAAAGGGCTGGACAACATGTGAACTGTTATTATAGGCAGAGCTGGCAGGGGCTTATCATTTTCCATCCCACATCCCTATGTTCATCTGATTATGATTTTGCCAAATCTAAATCATTCAGGTGGAAAAAAAAAAAAAAAAAAAAAAAAAAAAAAATCTGTTCTGGGAGAATCTGCCTCATGCTGAGTACTTTTCAGGTTTAAGCAAAACTGCTTCAGCTGTTTCTGAGAGTTAGGTTAGGGGAAAACAGATTCTTTTGCCAGTATTTAGGCATCCTCACCTTGTTCTGAAAACCTGTGGTGCTCCACCACTAGGGAAACTTCAGGAGATGAATGTGTCCAGCGGAAAGTCAGCCAGGAGTTGCTTCTTTGGATCTTCCTTTGCTCTTCCACCTGGGTCTGTTGTCTACAGCAAGGCAAAATAAAGATTCCAAACCTCTGCAGAGAGACACCGATGCCTCTGTAAGGTTTTGGGCCTGACTTGGCTCTCAAAGAGCTCTTCTTGCTTGGCGCTGGCGCTAAGTATTTGTGGGCATGAGACATATTGCTAGCAGTGTGCCCTTTTCCTATATGCAGCTGTCGCCATCTCTGTGGAAAAAAAAATAAATAAATAAAACAAAAGGCACGGAAAAGCTTTAATGGTGCTTTAGAGTCTTGTCAAAGATTTCCGAGCCAACATACGCCAGAATCTCCAGGGAGCACATGGGTAAGGTGCCTCCATTTCCTCTAGCCCCCAGTATTGTTATGTTAATAACTCTTCTGGGACACCTTGACTCTGCAAAGTTGGATATGTAACATTTATGGCTTTGTGGTGGAAGGAAGGAACACATGGCCCCATACAATAAACATACCCCAATACCTCTTTCTTTCTTTACTGGGCTGTCCTAGCAAGCACAGTGATACCAGCTTCTCAAAAACAGAGTTTAAATCTAATTCAGCTCAATGTGACATAATTCACCAGTTTTATTCTGAATTGCAAAGAGGCATCCTATGAAACTCTGTTTAAATTTTAATGTTTTTTGGAATGCAATTTCCTATCCCTTCCTTGACCCAAACAGCATCTTATCTGACCGTTATGAGAATGTGGTGAACAATGCTATGAAAAACAAAGCAATATATTGTTCCTTACAGGCTCATATTTCCTATATATCTGCCACCACAAAACATGCGGTATTCTGGATCTTGTCTATGAGTGCAACGGAAAGCTCCTTGGTTAATTATATTTATTTGGGGTGATGGCAACAGTAACATGTTAAAACTTCTCTATATTCTTATGTGTTGGCTACACATCTCAAGATTACACCCAAAAACACATATAATTCCCAGGGGCTAGATTCTCTCTCACATCTTGCACAATCATTTACGTAAGTGCAAACCGAACATAAAATGCTGCTAACACAGACTACTGGCTACTGTACACCCACTCTGTGTTGATGTAAATGACTCTAACAAGATAGCAGACAATGGCAGAATCTGCCTAAACTACAGTCATGACATGACAAAACACCTTTTTTTTTTCTTTTCTTTTTTTTTCTTTTTTTTTTTTTCAGCGTAATCAGAATACAGAATATTGTACATTTCAAACAGGACTTGTGCAGCAAGATTGTACATTGTAAGAGTTCCAGTGGGTCCAAAGTACACATGGCTAAATTTGATGTCAATAGGAATTAGGTATGAATGGGGAGTGTTACTTAGTTATTTTTGTTAATGTTTTCCAGAGCTTACACATTCACTCTACATTTTTTAGCAAACTTTATCATTTTGGCATCATAAAATCAATCCCTGGGTAGGTTTGTTTTATCTGGAGCAGATACATGCATGCAGTTGTTAATAGTCAAATATAGAATCTTACAATAACAATCTAGCTAACAATTAATGGCTGTTTAACTGTGGAATTAGGAGGATGGATCTGAAATCTGTCCTCATCTGAAAAATAGATTGCTAGACTCCCATGTCCAGAAGCTCTTCGAAGGCTTCATTTCCATGGGTAGGAGCCAAAATACTTGGGTAGAGTTGGCGCTAAAAGGCCAGCAGAGGAATTGCCTTAGAGACAAATTCAGGACTTGTGTAATGGTTTTGGAGTCCATTGAAGCTGATGATCTTCAGAAGCAAATCATGTAGCTTTTCATAACAGCATGACAGAATTTGCCTTGATGGTTGCATATGGAAATATCATGTAAAGTACTATATTAAACGGCAGAAATAAAAGGAAGAATCATTATCATGCCAGTATATCCTGCTAGTTCATGCCAGAGGAGGCAGGAGAGTTATTGCCGGGTCTGACGACAGTATGGGGTTTCCTGCTAGTGGCAAAATCTCAGTGTCACAGAGCACTAATGACACTTTCAGCTGCCCTGGGAGTATTGGCACCCACCTACTGTGACTTCTGCTTTGGGATGAGGACTCGGATGAATGCCCCACCTCCTGGAAGAGCAGCCAACCTGGCCTTCACATGGAGCTTGCTCCACTCAGGCGGTAGAATTGGGAAGCACCAACCCGGCTCTGCTAACAGCACCATCTTGGGCTGAGGCAGAGCTGACATGCAGAGGAAACCCACATGATTTAGAACACAAAGCAAAAAAAAATTGGATACTTTCCTCAGTCAAAGACAGAAGGTAGTGGCTCTATTCAACGTGTGGAATATAGAAGCAATTGACATCCATCCTGGAAAGTTTTGTTGTTTCTTTGTTTGAAAAGCATGCATCATTTAATAAAAAGAGCCTCATGTCAGTTCTGTATCTGCTGTTGGCTGTCTAAACTGATGTGAGCTCAGGCTGGCTCAGAAAAGGTGTAGGTGAGCATCCTGAGTGGGTTTTTGGTGTGTCTGGTTTCATTCACCTCTGCAGCAGTAATCCCCTGTTAGGCAAGTCACTGTTCATGTCTCTTCACTGTTTGGAATTAAGGGAATGCTTTTGCAAAATGGCAGCCTTTGCTGTTCTCTGTTAGTTTATTTCATAGCTGTTATTTTTTTGTTTGTTGCTATGTTTGTTTCCCTTCTCTGGAGTCTGGTTGGGAATTCTATCTTGGTTGAGCTGTTGTGTTTCTACAGTTTGCTTCTCTGTGTCAAAAGTGCTAGTCGGGGAAACCTGTTGAAATGCTTGTGCAGCTGAGAGTGGAGCTCTCCTGGCAGATGTGCAGTCAGGCTGATAGCAGGGTGCATTGTACCAAATGCAATTACTGCTGAAAGGAAACTGAGACAGCAATATATACTGGGATGGCAATATCTACACCACAACCTGTACTGATTATAATACTTTTTGTAAAGGCAAAACAAAAACTAAATCACACTTGGCATGAAAGTAAGTACACTGATACAAAATCTGTCTGTCAGACCTTACGTATGGAAGATTCCAGTTCTTTTCTAATACTTCAAGAACTAGTTTTTCAGAACAGCTGCTCTTTGTCAATCCTTCCACAGTTTGACCATCTCATAATCTTACCTCATTTTGATACTGGGGCCTGAAACTGTAGGTGCAGACATAGGAGTTTTAGTGTTGCAGAATCTAAACCATAGCCGAGAGGTTTTCTTGAACCCAGGCTATAACCTTGGAGCCAAACCTGATGCAGATGCTAATCCAAAATTTGATCTCTGGCCGTAGTTTATTGTAAAATGTTTGCTCTAAAAAAATGCAGTAAAATTACTATTAAACAACACAAATAGGTAGCTGAAGAGTATCCTCAGCAGACAGTTGATAGCTGCTGAGAAGAGGGAGCAGGACTTAAACACAGAGCTTAGCGTTACATCCTCGTAGATGCCTGCATGCAGTTCAGTTCAGTTGCTGAATTATCAGACTAATTCAGAGACATCTAAGGTACATGTTTCTGCAGCCACGTTTATTGGATCAAGCACATGCAGGAAATGCCTGGAGAAGGAGCAACACATTGGATCACTGCATGTTGCTCCTCTTCCCCAACATGGTTAACATATCCCCAGTTCAGAAGTGTGTCCTCTTCTACGGGCTCTGAGGAAACAATAGGCAATGTCATTTGCTGGGATCATTCATAAAATGAGCAGTGAGAAATGTTAAACTTATCAGTCACATGCCAATCCATGTGGTTGTTCACATACCAAGGTATAGCCACAGATACAATCTGCATGTGAACAAACACAGGACTTTAAAAATCTGTTCAGACTCATTGGATACACAGAACATCTGGTGAGGAGATGCAGAAGGCAGATTGCTCACCAGGACAGAGACTTCAGAGACTTGCAGGTGGTGGAAAAGACTCACTAATAATAGAATCAAAATAGACCAAAAATCCCTCATATAATATTATGAACATATACTAGAAATTAACTGGAAAAAAAACTCTTCCTTTTAGAAGATCTGATTTTATACTGTCTTCTGTATAGTTGTGTTTTAAGCTTGTGTAGTCTGACTTTGGGAAGTTTAAATAATATCAGTAATTTTCTTAAAAACTTAATGCAAATTAAAATTTCAGGATTAACTAAAATAATCTAACCAATTTAAACTGAGAGTAGAGGTAGCTCATATTTATTCACTGAAGAATGTCTGAGAGGAACTGGGAGAGCCCTACCTGACTTTTGCCATTACTTTGCCTTCCAGAAGATTTGTTCCTGAAGGAAGGATTCTTCTGCAGTCTCTGATGCATTGAAAATCTGACCATAAATCAAGGGAGGTTTAATCAGCCTATGATTACAGAATCAAGTCAGAACTGCCTGCATCTGAAGATAATGTGCCTCAACCAAGCTCTTCATTGCTGTACCTTCCCAAGATGCTTTTCTATTGGTTTTGTCTCTTCCAGATTATGTCACATTTCATACCAGGACAGAATCCACTTGGAGACATGACCTTGCTCTTTATGTATCCTTCATAGCACCCATTTGACACCTGTAAAATATTAAACTGTAAGAACGTATGTTAAAGTCAGTTAGGATAAGTGTGTGCTACAGATAAACCAGCTTGCTTGATAGAGAGCACCATGGCCTGTCAAAATCTCCATGTGTATCACTGAAGAGCAAATTCCTAAAGAGTCTAGATAACCATAAAATCACAGAAACAAGCAGAAGGAAATCACGTTGGCAATGTCTGCTGTGCCACATGCACTCTTCAAAACCACGGTGCAGTTATATTTGTTCTAACTCAATCTTTCATGTTCTGCCTATTGCATTTTCACTCCATGCTGCAGTTCTATTTCATAGTTTTCTTCATATTTAGCTTATGATGTGGGCTTTGGACACAGCAGTCACCCTGTCACCTATATATGTTTCAGGACATATATAGGTTCTTAAGAATACACAGGGACCTAGGGATAAAGCCTAAACAGAATTAATCTTTCCATATCTGCCTATCCTGAACTTAGGCACAGGGATGTGCTTTCTCAGAGAATGCCAAGGTTGAAGTCCTGCCAGCATTGCCACAGACCAGAGCACAAATGGGACACAAACAGTGCTGTCTGTATTTTGGACAGGCAGAGCAACAACCCTGATGACACCAAGGGGGCCTTTCTGCTGGCCCATGAGTAGGTGGCTTGAGTGGTCCTGGGCACACGGGAGCCCTACTGTAGGGTGGGCAATGGCACTAATGACTGTGCCCACACCACACACCATGTGGTGACAGCACCATAACATGTGCTCCTGGCAAACTTACCAGAGACCTTGAAAGGCCAGGTCAAATGCAGACATCTGGCAGGGCTGTGGATGATGAAGTACTGTTACTATATTTTATTTTTGCTAAGCTTGTCATTAATTACATTACTCTCTTGTACCACACTAACCTAGTGCCTGTCATTCCTGCAGGTTTATGCTTAAAACATTATTTAACAGTTATGTCATCTTATTCCTGAAGTGTTGATTAGCAAATTCTACATCGTCAGCTCTTTATGCTTTTTCTCATCAGCCAGTTCTTCCAAGCACAGAGCTACAGTTGGCTCTTCTTCTCTGAACTTCCTCCAGCTCGTCTTCCTGGTAACGAGGTGCAGAGAACCACGCTCACCTTTTCCAGATGCTCTCTCGCCTCAGTTCCAAGAAGAGAGGCTCACTCTCTCTTTCCCTGTGGTGTGTTTCTACCGAGAGCCTCTAAATGTATTGATTTTTTTTAACCATTGTATCACCTAGCTAACTCAAATGCAAATGCAGAGGCCCTCCTTGCCTGGAGTGCTAGTCAGGACATTTTCTTCAGCCAGACAGAAAGGGAAGACCGCAGACCTTGCTTTTTTTTTACAAAAACTGTCATTTTTGTAGGGAGTTCTGATTGTTTTCTGACTCTGCGCTAGTCGGGTAAATTGGTTTATTTACGACAGGGAGAGGAATGATAGGAAGTACTAACTAACCCTGTACTAGTGGTCAGAGTAACAGAAAAACAAAGCCGGTTTCCATTTCTCCACGCTGAGACTGATTTTCCATTGTCATACCACATTATCTTCCCACTTAAGTCTGCCCATGTAATTCTGTTGTGCATCCTGTAATTCTGTGTTAGTGGGTTTAAAACAAACAAAAGGAAGTACTTTTTCACACAGTGCATAATTAAATTGTGGAACTTGTTGCCATGGGAAGCTCTGGATGCCAAAAGTACAAATGGGTTCAGAAAGGGAGAAGACAAATTAATGGAGGATAGGTACATTGATGAGTATTAAACATAGTGGCTTGCTTACAATGTTTGGCTCAGGAAGCCCTTACGCTGCTGTTTGGTGAAAGCAGGAAAGGATTTCTCTAGCTGTGCCTGTTTCTCACACAGTTCCCCTCAGCTGCCTCTTCTAGTCACTGCCAGGAAGAAGATACTGGCCTTAATGATCTCTCTTAATATGGAAGCTCTAATGTTCTCCTAATGTGAGACACAGATGTCAATAGACGCCTGTTAAGTTGGAAGAGTTATTTTTAAGCTGAACGTTGACTCCAGCACCTCAGAATTCCTCTTTGGACATTTTTGTCAGATCTGATCCAGCTGACATTAATGCCTGGAGTTTACAGCAAAGTGCATTACTGAAATCAGGTATCTTAAGGTTTCAGGACTGCTAGGTTTGTTCGTGCAGCCAAAGTTTGGTTTTGCAGATAATACTGGTTGGATCAACTTTGTTGGGGAGTGGTGGCAAGAGGAAACCTGTTATCTGTGCTGTGAGAGTTGTATCTGCTCTTGAAGCTCTCTCGCCTCCCTGGAGCACCACTGAACAAACGTTCCCACCAGCCAACATGGTGCCATCTCTTCTTGTTGACTTTGCTCTGTATTTGCTGATTTATCAGCCACCTCTCCTCAGACTTCTCAGTTTGTCTTAACCAAAGAACGAAATGAGCATAGCCAGATGCATACACTCAGAAATGAGGAGGCAGAAGGCCATTGAGGCAGGGACTGGGCCCTGGCCCCATGGCTGCTGCTCTCACCTGGGTGGAGAGCCTCACCCCACAGGCTGCACCAGTCTCCCCAGTCCAGGAGAAAACTGGCCCTTAGTTCTGACATCATCCTTAGCTGCTTTCATACCTTGTTCTGTGTGTTCAGCTGCAAAATATACAGCCTGATTTTATCTGTATTGCTTTGTCATTTAGGTTTCTCTCTGTATCATTCAGAATGACAGAATTTCCTTTTTATCACTACTTTGTTTCCCTACTTTTCCTGCATCAGCTCTGACTGTGCGCTAACTGCCTTATTTACTGCAGATAAATTCATTAAGGAAATGTAATGAATAAGAATCAAGTGATTTATTTGTAGTGTGAAGAAAGCCATGTATGTTTATCTCCATTATGTTTGTTACAATGCACGTGGTTAAAGGCCAGAAAACGATCTGTTGGCTAAGGGCCTTCCTCACCGGGAAGTTAATGGAAATGCAAGATCAAATGCAGTATCTTAATTTTCTCTTTGCTGACAGAAGCCCTGAAGTACAAGACAGTTTCTTGGAGTTTGAAGATTTTTTTTCCAGATCCTTTGGTTGCAAGAGGAAGGCCTGACTGCTTAATCTGACTGAACTAGCTATCTGCTACTCTAGCTCTATCACGTAGCACTACAACTTTAGTATCTCCTGCGTTATTAATGCAAATTTGTTAAATGTTGGTATATCTTCTTGACTCGTATGGTGGTAGACTCTACAGAGTGAAAGCTTACATCCAAGTAAAGCACTGTGAGCAGCTCTGGTTCTCTCTTCTTCCCTGAGCACATGCACTACTGGGATGGCGAACAGGAACTCCCAGCAAGAGATGCACCAGTGACTACTGCAGCGCTGTGCTACCAGGCAGGGAGGGAAGAAGACCATGGTCCAGCAAATCTGGACTGGAAAATGGGGACCAGAAAAACTAACCACTGCCACAGCATGCTGCTGGATCTCAGGTCACCTCATCTTTCTGTGCCTACTGGCTCCCCAGCCAGTATTTTAGACGTTAATTGTTCTAGAGGTATGGTCTATACAGTGTCCTGTTCAGAGAACTCTAGGAATGCCCATAATTTTCAAAATCATTGTTACACATGCAGTGATCCAAATATTCAAGCTATCAAACCTCATTTTACTAAGAAGTTAATATGCCCCCATGAAAAATTATGATCAATCCTTTCTCTCTCAGTAAGTTAACATACCAGTCCTCAGTTTTTCCAGTGTCAATTATTCTTGTCTATACAGACTGGGGTGCACTATGCATGGTACAGAATATTCCCTACAAATAGGTTAAAATAGACAGCCGACCCAAGCCTTAAGGCAAAGAACTAGTCCTGGACAACGGGCAAGATAGTCAAGGAATAACTAACATAGATAATCAGCAAATCATTCAAATGAATTGATTTGGCTTTGGCTGGTGTCCCTGTTTCTGCCTGAAAGCTTCAGTGAAATCCAAATAAGTGGCAGTTATCTTACCGTCTCTTCCTGTTATCTGACTCTAATGACAGCAGGGGAGAGAGGGGGAAATCATGTCTTTGAACAGGATCATGGCCTTTCATTTAAAGTAAATACTATATCAGAATGGAAACTGCCTGAAGAATGAGTCTGCCTTGGCCTAGCTCTGAACAGATTAAGTAATGTATTAAATCCAGACAATATCGGATTCTTGCAATGGCTTCTGCACCTTCACTACAAATAGACACACAAAATCAGAAAGTGCTATTTATAATGACCTGAAGGTGGCTAACAATGTAGTGTGAGGTAGTTGTGAAGAGTCAAAATGCAGCCAAGGCATCTGTATTTTATGTTTCAATAAATGTCTTTAACATTAAAAAGTACAATAGGAAAATTCAAAGTGAATGATCCTTATCCCAGATTAATCTACACACTTGTAGCATCCTAGTTAAAGTCACGATCTCCTTGGTTTTCCACAGAGCGGTCAGAGGGAAACAAGCAGGGCACCTAGTGCTGAATCACCCTCTGAGGCTTCCATCTCTCTCCAACTGCAGACAGAGCAGAGAATGACTGGGTTCTCATTTAGGTACCACAGAGAACATCAGCAGGGTGAATCCAGGCTATGCTTTGCTCTGGGAGGAAAACCTGGGGCCAGGAGGTGGCCTGAGCACAAGATGACAGCCTCCACTTGAGTCTAATGGAGAACCGACTCCCGAGCTCTGTCAAAATCAACTGCAGCTGCTGAAGGGGTGATGAGTACCCAGGCCTTAGCTTCCGCTGCACTGGGTTTGAGATTGGGCTCCTCAGCATCATGGTTGCAGAACATAAAACACAAGTGGAAATAATAGCAGTTCTGTGAGTATGACACGATCCAAACTGTGGTGGTGTAGGGAGATATATATGGGCTGTGCGTTGACAGTGGGTTCTTTTAGCAGGGCAGGTAGGCAGCAGTGGTAGTCAGCCCTCAAAGCACGAATGGCCAGCACCCGTGTGTTAGCACCCTTTGTGCTTTCACTCAGAGCAGGAACTCACTTCTGACAAGATTTTTGTGACTGTTAACCCGCAGGAATGCTCTAGAGAAGAGGAATTTATAAGTAATCCTTGGATCCTGGCAATGCAAGCAGAGACCTGAGGCCAATATCTTCAGGATTGTCCACACAAGAACAATAAAGCATCAAAAATAAATTGGACACAAAGTGCTTTATAGGCCTTTTCTTAGAGAAAGCAGCACCAGTAACAATGCCATGGAGCAACTAGCCATCAGTTTAAGTTACAAAGAATTTCATTGCTTTTTCCTGAACTTAATATAACTGAAGCACCTGATTGGCATCTACCTTGCAGCCCAGCAACAAGCACCCTGGCTTCTTGTGAAGTGTGGGTCACTTCCTCCATACTCTGCCATCTAGCTAAACCTTCTTGCCACAAATGACAAAAACATGCAAGACCTAATCACAATTAGCTCTAATAATAATAATAAAGATCCTGCAGCCAAACTATTTCATTAAAACAAACAAACAAAAGCAACAACAAAAAAAAACCATACCAAATGTTCATCCTCACACCATAGTTTAAAACAGTCTTCCTAAGGTCCTCCCTCCTTTTTTTGAGTACTGGTTCCCAAAGAAAAAGTGTCAAATTACAACTCTGTAGCATTATGGCAAATTTGAGCTAGAAAGCAAGGATTAATACAACAGTAAACATATAATACACATGTTCTGGTAGAATCTCCTTTTTTACTGGATAGTTCCCATGTTGTCATATCTTAGGAAGGTTTATTATCAAACCTCATTAGGTTTGAAGATACTATTTTAGGAACTTTTCCAAGGTCTCTAACATTTTGAGTGTTCTTCCATATTTTCAAAAGATTGTACCCAGATGGATAGATGGCATGGAGGGGTAGAGAGATATATATAATAAAAACAATACAATTTTAAAAGATTATATAATTTCCAAATACTCTCAGTTTTTGAGGGTCCAAATTCACTTTCTTAATAATTATGCTTTTTACTATGGAGAGGAGAGTTTCAACATATTATCTTTCATCATATTATTCTGAACAAGTTACTGACAAAACTGAGAAGATACTGGACAAAAAAATTTGCATAATATATTTATACTTAGCATTTTTTTTTTTTCCATTTTACTTCTAGAACTTTAAAAATGTTTTCTCTGATTTGTTGGAAAGAAAAAAACCTGAAAGTGAGGTTTCAACCTGGACTGTTTTTCACAGCATTAGAAAATAAAAATGGAAATGCTGGAAAATGAAACACAGTCTAAAAATGTCCAGAGACAATTAAATGTAATGGAAAAAAAGCACCTATCGCTTAACTGAATTTTCGCTGCTAAAGCAGTTGTATGTTTGCTATCCACAGGTACTAACATTTACGATAATAACCTTTATAGAGTCAATTTAATTATCTTTATCTTATTACAAATAATAAATTTAGTTGTCCTACAATGAAAATCAATTGTCAACATAAGCTATGGTTAACATCTAATAAAACAGCCCTCTGTAAATCCATGATTAATAAGATTGGCTTCTGTATTAACTAACAGACATCATAAAATTTCCTTCCTTGCATTAATCTGTATATTCAAGGTTCATCCTGTTGGACTGAGCTTCCTAAAATAAACTGTTACAGTGAATGAGCAAAATTTTGGCACCTACCATTACTGTTATAACCATTTAAATATATATCTATAGCTGAATGTCTTCAAAATTAATGTCATATTTTAATTAAGTCATAGAAGATACTGGCTATAATGAACGATAAGCGATTCACTTTGTTTCCTTTAGTCTCTGAACATAACACTAATGTCACTTACATTTAGTTTTGAGGGTTAGTGAAAGTTAACTGAAACATGAAGAAAAAGTTTCCCCAAACAGCCTTTACATGCAACAGTAGTAACTTAAGTTACTTCAGTGTCAGCAAAAAGACTGGTATTTGATCCCTCAGGAATATCTTAATAAGATATTAACAATATTAACAGTTTACTTCTGAAGTGGAAGTGGTGGTCCTCAAATTCATCATGAAGTTATGTTCCTGAAGATAGGGGATATCTGCTGTGTGAATTGTGCGCCATATTTTCTAGGCTTAGTAGGTTCTTTTTTCCCTAATAAACATTATGCCTAAGGATACAGTGGCACGATCTACTGGCCACTACCATCAGCACTAGCTTCAACAGATAGATGTTGGATGAAGTATTTTAACAGCAGAACAATAAAATCATACCTATCCTGAAAGATCCCAAAGTTATTTTACAAAGAAAGAGAAGTAGATATGCTTGAAATACCTGTAAAAGAACATGCAGAAATAGGAAAAACTGCTAGGATTGCGTAGCCAAATTTTGAATGTCATGAAACCTTTAGTGGCTGTAGAGAAAAAAAAAAAAAAAAAAAAAAAAAAAACAAAAAACAGGATTTTTTGTTCTTTAAAACATCGTTATCAAGTTAGTATGTACCTTGGAAAATAGGAAATTTGATCCTTTACCTTATAACTTTTATACAAATCAAGTGACTGCAGTAGGATTACCCCCATATAAAACTGGACACGTGCAGAGGGGAACACAGTAATCTGAGAAGCAGCAATCATTATTATTATTCAAATGGCTAGGGAGAAGAAAAAGATAAGTATCTTTCCACATATTTATTCTGTTTTGTTTAGTATTTGTTGTCATAAATACTAAAAGAAGACAATTTTTTTTTTTTGCTACTATTTTTGTTATTATTCACTTTGAAAATTGCTGTTAATTAGGCTAAAAAAAAAGATTTCTCTTTCAATTAACTTCTGCCAATGAAAATACAATTCTTTATCACATAAAAAATATCTTCATGCAGTAGGGCTCTGAACACTGCCAGAATTATAGTTGAAACTTATTAACAATTGTAGATAATCATAACTAGAAAGATTTGAAAAGTAGTTTATTTCTATGTAAACTGTTTATTTCATTTTTATATTTTGGTCATTTAAAAAAAAGAAAATACACTAGTCAAGTGCAAAGTTTCAGTTATTGTGTCTCTTTCTTTGAATTACAATGGTTAGGTTATGAATAGACCAAGAAAGTCCCCAAAGTGTTTCAAGTGTAACTAATAAAGTCAAAGAAACATTTACAGAGGTTTCATATTTTGGATAGAAAAAGAAATGATCCAGTTAAACTCCATTATTACACAAAATCTAATTTTGTGCCAACCAAAAGTTGACAGTTATTCCATAAAGTACTGGAAATAGTTATCTCTGATATTGTTTGCAACGGAACAAGCATGCAAAGTATTGAACCTTTTTTTCAGTATTCCTATAAAAATGGCAACTTGTTCCTGTCTTTTTTCCTGAAAAGAGAACGTTGGACCAAGCATTTGCTTCTTTTTAATCCATCTGAAGGACACTTACATAGTGATAATGTGCTCTCATTTTAGTAGCTGGGACCTTTAGGAACCAAAGAAAATCAAGGATTATTTTAGAAGTCTTCTGAACATAGCGATCTAAATATTCACTTAGCTGCACTGTGTTCATACTGACTCATGGACTTTTAATGTTTTTAAGATTGAACATAGTAATTCTGCTATGGATTGAGCTTGGGTTCAATCTACAATAACAGCCTGCTTTGCTAGGTGGTCTATATCTCACCTATAACACTATGTCATATAAAGCCTACTAATGCAAAACCTGGCATGATTTTTTTTTTTTTTTTTTTTTTAAGTTTATAAAGCAACTGCGTGGGTGGGCAGACAGTTTATATAGCATAGCCCTCTACCATAAAAGTCATTTCTAGCAGGAAAAAGAAAAAATAGTAGTCAAACGGTCATAAACACTTGTTTAAAAAGTGTATATTTACCAACTGTATATTTTAAAATTATTTATTTTTCTCCTATTTTTAATGCTCTAGAACATTAGAGCTCATTTTTTTCCCTTCCAACACTTGACGGAAAAGGAATTTTAATATTTAGTTTTATTTTTCCAGCTCTTTCTAATTTTAATTTTTCTTTTATTAACCCCAGAGAGTTACAGGCTTCCCTCTTGTTTCCTCTACTCATTTAACAGATGATCACTGGGAAGACTGATGCTTAACAGAAAAAAGAAAGGTAATAATAGCTAAGTACCTTCTCCTCACTGGTCCCATACAAGTGCTTCTTGAAATAAAAGCAGCCAAATCACAGGAGCCAGGCAGCGTAATATTTTTTCTCTCTCTATAAATAATTATTGCAGTCCCCAAAAACTCTACCACAAGAGCCTCAGCTCCCCATTTTCAGGAAGAAGCAGGATCCTTCCTTTCCTCCACTTTCTCTTCACAGCTCTTTTTTTTTTTCCACTTGGAAAATGTTCTTATTTTACTTTCCATTTCATTATGTCACATTATTTGTACCTTTTTTTTTTTTTTCTTCTTCTCCTCTTTTGTAAATCAAGAGCCATCCCACTTGGCTGCTATTCTAGAATCAGAAGAAAAATCATCTGGTCCATTAGAACATGGCTATATTCTTCAGTCCCAGTCACACCACAACTCTCCCTCATGGTCAGCAAGACTAATTGAGCCAGGATATGATCTTGCTGTTTGTTCTGCAGAAACAGCTTCCTTCTCTTATGAATTATAATTTCTATTAAGACAAATTGATACCGTTCTATAAACTAGCCTAGACTACCCTAATTTCCTCTCTTTGGATTAAACCTTGTGAATCCAGT
The DNA here is from genome assembly GCA_011076525.1 of Nettapus auritus. NCBI lineage: Eukaryota > Metazoa > Chordata > Aves > Anseriformes > Anatidae > Nettapus > Nettapus auritus. Next base: position 20,859,441 of record CM021770.1, read on the forward strand.
AAGTATGTGTAAGAAACAACTCTTAAAAACAAACAGGTTTTGCTTCCTACTTCAGGGAATGCACACACAACAGAGAACTAAAAGAGCACGTCAGGAAAAGTAGTTACAATGAGCTTTGCTGCAGGGCTGAGAGATGCTTAAGGCACAAGTTTGATCATTTTTCCTTAAATGTGGCTCTTCATTGAACAAGCCCTTACCCAAGCTTGAATACAGAATTATCCTCACAGAAGCATAAATTTGTTATTAGCTTTTGAACCTGTTCTTTTAACAGATGTCTTTTAACAGATGTTTGACAGAAAAATTGGCAAAAACACCTGTTCCTAAGTCCTGGTTAGTGACCAGTGCTTGAGCTTTGAACTAACACTTTAGTGTTAGAGCCATCTAGTGGGAGAAGAAGTGCCGGCAGGGAAGCAGAGGTTCTTTCATCCCAAAGCTTTTATCCCATTCAGCTTTCTGGTGTAACCTCCTGGCACCAGGCCCGATGCAATACCAGCATGGCAGATTTCATAACAAAAGAACAGATGACTCAGAGATACTTTGAAAAGAGTGAGCAAGGAGTCCATAAGATTCATACATCAATTAGGAAAGCAGGCTGCACCTGTACCAGGGCACTGCAAAGAGCTAAGGCTGAGGGGACAGTTTCATAGAGCATAAAGCCAAGAAGCAGATTGTGGCAAGATTTTCATGGGTGTGACCTGTCTTCGGCAGTGGCTGTTCCATTTTGTTCAGACTGATCCTATGAACACCATAAAGAAAACTAAGTAGCAGAGTGCTAAGCAGCAGAATGAAAGGTTTTAGGTTAGGCCAAATTAGAGTGGCCATTCACCTACCCAAAGCTATGCAATCAGCTCTTCTGGCAGAATTTTAGTTAGTAAATATTTTATTGAACAGTCGTGTACGATTAACATTGACTAGATTTTAGTATAATAGACACAGTGCAAAAAGCTAGCTCTTAAGTCCTTGAGAATTCTAGGTCCATGATGATGCTTCTGGTGCCAGAATCTCACAATATGCCACGCCATGCTGATGGAGACATTTCTGCAGCTAAAGAAGGATTTTAAAAGCCTTCTAAGGTTTTGAGGTTTCAAGCCTCATACCACAATGGAATGATCCAGTATGTAAGCTAGGAGCCAAGACATCACAAAAACAAACAAAAGCATGTATGGAAGTGTCAGTGTCTTATTCATTTGAAAATGAATTGATGTTTTCCCTCTTCCTACATTGCTGCTAAAGAAAAACAATTACCTTTGCCTACAAAGGCTAAAGAAAGAATAAATTAGTAGTAATAAATGAGTAGTAACATCTCAGAGGAAGACAGCTGACTGGTCTCATGCTAGGGAGTGAGAGAAGCATAGTGCCAGAACACACTCCCAATAACATATTTATCATAAATATATCTACCTTGGTCTGTGAGCAGCTGTCTGAATGTTGCCCAGAGTATCTAGCTTGAAGAGCTGCTAATGCTTTAGCTCTTTTACCAAGTTTAATTTAAGATGGATTTAAGATGGAAGTCATATGCATATACATCTGTGCTCCATATATCAATTGATTTATTTGAAGTATCCCAAAGACAACTATCTACTTCATGGTAACAGCAGTCAGGGTAAGGTAGGCACAGGAACAGAACACTTATTTACAGCTAATTAAAACACATTGGCAGCTGCTAATGCCAATAAAGCATTATTCCTCATCCCTTTCTGTGGCTTTAAACCTGAGAAGCAGAAAAGGATCTCTTATTTGACAATATAAAAAACTGCATTCAACATATAGCACCTTAATCTGCAGGTTTTGTTTAAAAAAAGTCTACTAATACTCTGCAAGCTACTGCATATAAAAGTGGGACAAAGGCAGAACATCTGTCAGGTCAATCTTTTGATCCAGCTTTGCATCAGTATATTCACTACATACAGAGACGAAGAATAACCAAGAAAAGTTATGGCTCAGTGGACCATTAGATGTAAGCAATCCAAAACAGGATCTGCAGTAGAGATTTTATATATACACATATAAAAATAAAATCTTAGTTCATTGATCTTAAAGGAATCTTAGATTTGGGAAGAAGCTGTTCTGTTATATCCTCCATTTTGGTCTTCTCCAACATTGCTGCAGATTTGTTCTCTTTATCCTTTTTGTGACTCCTTTTGTGCTGGGATTAAAAAAAAAAAAAAGCCTGATCAATTTTCTGTGTTAAGAGTATACAAAGAAATTAAAGACTTCTTCCTCATGTACAATGCAGTATAATGTTCTGAGAAAAAAAGTTGGTAAAACCCCTGAAAAAGTTTCCTAATATTGCATTTACTGAAGAGATTTCTTGTAGACATCTGTCAATTCACCAGCAACTTTAAGGATCCATAACAAATAAATACTAAAAATAAACAAGCCTTATATATCAGAGGTCTACATTGATAAATGGTTAGAAAAATCATTAAGAGCAAGGCAGAAAGTAAAGAAAAATCAAGAATGATGACATAGTTGTTAGGCCTCTAAGAAAATACTACACATCTTTTCAACTTTTTCATTAAAGCAAACACATACATTTGTGTCTAGCAAATCATGACATTTTCCCCAAAAGATTACTTGCTGAGGAGTTTTTACCATCTGTCCAGGTTGTTAGAAGCTTGCTATTATTTTAGCTCAAGTTTAACAAAGCATATTCTGCAAGAGTACACCAAATGCTATCACCAGGTGATTTTATACTACATGCCTATTGTGGAATGATAATTTTCCTTCACTTTCAAATACACAGTTGTTTAGAATATCTGTGAAAGTTACCTGAAAAAATGGAATGCCACCATTTGTGTTACAGCTTATATTTATATCCCCTAAGGATTTGTAGCCAGCAAGGCTTTCACTGGATTCTTGCATCCCTTCCTCCTCATCCAATAAGTCCTAAAACAGAAGTTTTCAGAAAAGTGCTTTGAATGTCTGAAATTCCGAGATGAATGTATAAAACATGATCAGATCTGTAAAAGACATGCCACTTCAACAAATAATAATGTCTCCCCTTATTTTCCAAGATAGTGTTGTTCTCAAAAGCTCAGCAACTGTTCTGGGGTTCCAAAATGAGATGAAAAAACTACTGAATACTTGAAATCTTCATTGAAGTGTCTCATTTATCGTTCATTTACTTACTTGATCGGCATTCTCCTCCGCTTCATTCATCATACTGTTTAACATGGCATCAAGCTTTGCTTGCTTTTCCCTTAATTGCTCCAGTAGAAGTTCCCTGGGTTCTGTTCGCACCAGCATCACTGGATACAAGTAGTCTCTTCTCTGTGGAGTTGTCCCTTTAATGAAGATAGTATACTAATGAAAGACACTATTAAACACTTAAAGCAATAGCTTTAATAACAGATCCTCAAATTTACAATAACTCAATGCAGAAGTCACACTTTCTTCAGTCAGTCTTTGCACAATTGATTGAAAAAGAGGTATGACTGCAAGCTGTATTATATTCCCAACAATCTTTGCTTATGAACTCTGCAACTCAACACTTGCTTTCTGCAAGTGCATTCTGTCTACTGCACTACTTCAAATACCTGTTGGAATATCCACTTTAAGATCCTCTTGCAGGAAACCATTAACTTGAGTCAGTCCATGCTGTGCTTCCTCATTAAGTGCCAGCTTCTGCTCTAGAAGTATCTCCTGATCAACTTTTATCTGATCAAGGAGGCCATTTAGTACCTTCTCCTCAGCACTCTTTTGTCTATCAATATGGTCAACTATTTCAGCTACTGCTCTATCACAATTTTCTTTGTTTTTCTGAAGGAAAAAAAAAGAAACAAAAACACCAAGTTAACAGCAAAGTTAAGGTTATGGCCTCTTTTCTAAGATGTGGTGCATGATTAATAACATGATCTGAAACGAAACAACTGAGACCTCAAATTGAGAAGTTTCAGTGCCAGTTTTACATTCTCATTTTGAGAACTATCTTCAGAAGAGAGTCAGTTTCTTAGAAAGTATGATCATTTTAGAAAGCTACTCATAAGAATAAAGATGATGCCATTTGGTTCAGAAGAGAATTCTCAGGCGTCTACACATAACCCCACAGAGTCAGGATTTTCAAGTGAAAGTGAAAAAAAATCCTTCAAGAAGTAGAAGCTTTATGCATTTCCAGAGGACAAGGAGGAAGACATGAATTTTTAGTCCTTCCCATTGGAAGGGAACTCCTGAAGTGTTCAGATGATGTAACAAATATAAGAGTGTCTTGAGACTGCAAACACATTTAACTCTAAGCTTTTATTTATTTCTAAAAGTTAGTAAAATGTTCTAATAAGTAGTGAAACAGGAAAATCCAACAATAGAACAAGGGTGAGAAGTGAAACTTGTGATGAAAATTAAAGATGGTAGGTTAAAAAAATTTGGGGTAAGAGCTAGTATATGCCTAAAAAGGAATGCTTTCTCCCATATTAGCCCAGCTGACAGATAAAGTCATTTTTATTCTGCAGAACGTAGTCTGTGATCTCTGTGTAAGTTTCCCAGGGACATTACTTGTAGATAAGCTTTAGATTTAGTGCTGTATACTATCAAAAAGATGTAAAAAGCCCAAGGTACAAATGGAAGTTAGCCACACAGGATTGATCAAGATTTTTTTTTTTTTAAGAAGTTATTTGCACTTCCAGTTCAAAATCTTACCCAATTTGAGTTTTAAATTTCACCAAAATGAATTTAAGTTAATTAACATGAGTCTGCTGTTATCAAAACACCACCATTTTATACTGATCATAATTGAGAATGTCCCCCTACAAATTCTACTGTAAAAGTTTGTTTCAGAATGCTGCATTAGACTACAAACAGCTATTTGTACCTGTTGTGAACACATAAGTTGTTTTTTCTCATCACTGAAGGACAACAGCTGCTGATCAGTAAAGCTGATTATCTGAGCAGTTGCAAATTCACCCCATTTATCAGTATCCTGAGACACATTTTTGAGACTGCTGAGAAGTTGTTGACAATGGTCTGTGGATTCTTCCAGCATCATCCTGTTTTCAGCATTTATGATCCTGAGCTCTTGAGAGAAGTTATCCATAGATGCAATAAATTTGCTGTGATTGGAAGCTGTACTGCTGACTAAGTCTGTGGTTTTCCTACAACAACGAATTTTTAACAATTCAGAAATTTTGAAAGGCAGATTTTAACACATTCTATGTATAGAAATGGTTGAGACCAGAAACAGTGAAGTAATGCAGTTCTATCAAAACAGTTAATTATGATGTTACTGCTCTACTCTGTAAATTTAGAGATGGCAGCACTCAGACTATTAGGTTTGTTCAATCCTTGGATCTTTGGCAAGATATTACTTGTTTTAAAACTGAATAAAGCATGCAACAATAGTTATACTATTATACTTCAAATTAAGCCTTCTTGGTATGAAGTGTAGCTGTACCAAGGGCCATTCATCACGACACATTGCTCCCCCAAACCACAGTCTCTTATACACAGTATGCTCAAGAGACAAGTCTGAGAAAAAGCTTCGTAGGGCTATCATTACTCTGGAGAAAGGTGAGCTATGATTTATATTCTGTGGCTGAACTCAGCTCTAACAAACATTTTGCTCAGAAGAGTTTATGAACACATAAATATGAAGAACATCTAATTTTGCAATCTTCTGCATACATAGTTTCATCTTGAATCACTAAACACCGTAAGTAACGTGCTCCTTACAGGTGAATGTTTTCTTGCACAGCAGTGATGGTGGTCTTCATACTTCCATTTTTTGCCAGTACATCACTTAAGTTCTTCTGAGTCTCCTGAGCAAACAGGTCAAGCTGGCTTTGCAGTGAGGACACTAGTTCTGCTGTGCTCTATTAAAAAAAAAAACAAACAAAAAAACAACATTATACATCACACTGATATTCTGCACTTTCTATTATTAAAGGCATTCTCATACTCTAAGAAAAAAATATAACAAATACTAGAGCTTTATTATTCTAAAATTGAAGTTACAATTTTTGTGTAGAATAGAGAGACACTGCCTGTGGAGATGTAAAGGTATATTAAACCATATGTGCTCATAGCAAGTGTAAACATTTTTGCTAGTTTCATATGTAAGCTTAAAATAGCACAAAAAAGCTGAAAATATTTATGATCACCAAGTTACTGTGCTAGCATTGCTTCTGAAGCAAATACAATATTTTATTGCTACAGAGTTTAAAATAAAGCAACAATCGCCCTTCAGATTTCTTACTCTAAGAATACCTTCATATGTGCCAATCTTGTCGTTTCCACTTCTTCTTTTAAACGCTCACAATCATTCTGAAGCTGAGCAAGAACACTGGACATTTCTTCCCGTAACTTTGTCAAAGTGAGAGAAAGATCTTCAAAGAAGGTATCCATTTCTTTTTTATGACATTCCATCTTTGAAAAAAAACAAAACAGTTTTTTTAATGACAAGTTAAATACTTGTCATTAGATTAGAAACTGGATACTTGTCCCTGACATAGTATGGGGGCAATGGGGACACACCGCCTACCCTACACAGAAACAAAGTCATTAATAAACTACAGTAGATAAAAGACAGCAAGTAACACTCGGAGCCATCTGAAGTTACAGAACAGCACTTAATGTGTTTTTGTTTTTTTTTTTCTCTCCAAATTCAGCATCACAGGAAGACAAAAAAGGAAGACAGACAACATACTTGATTAAGACAAGAATAAAAAGCAAGAGCCTCTAAATGAGGTGAGTTGATTTCAAATGAGTTGCAGCTGACAGAGGAAAGCTAACTCCTTCATGAGGAACAAAGGTTTTTTTTAAACAAAAAGGAGAAAAAAAATGAAAGAGTGAGGATGTGGTTCTATAAAAATAGAATATAAGGTAGACTAGAAACAAACAAAAAAAATCAAAGTAAAGGACTTTTTTTATATAAAAAAATAAGGGCAGTGCTGTCTATACTGTTTACCAGCCACACTACTACATTCTCTGGGAATCAAAATAACCAGAGAAAAAGTTGGATATGACAGCAGAAGGAATTTGAAGTGACGAAACTTGTCTCAGTCAGCTCTTTCACATTTCTATGATACAGAAAAGACTACCATAAGAATATTATCAAGTATTTGTTACAGGTAGCTTTAAGCATCTGTATTGTATCATTCTTTTGTGGCATTTAGGTGAGCAGCAGTGCTAGTTAGCAAGTGAATACACCACACAAAAATGGAAGAGAAGTCTGAATCAAAGAGCTAGAAGGTAGAACAAAACTTAGAAAAGCCATAGGACAAAGTAAAGGAGAAAAAGCCAGAGAGTGAAAACACCTACACACTGCACTGCAGAAAAGTCACCAAAGCATTATCTGTAAGTTACAAAAAACAGAATAGCATAAGATAAGAGACAAAACGTGTGCTACCTTGTCAGCCACAGCAGAATATTTCTTCGCATTAGTCTGAAACTGACCACTTAGGCCCAGGACAAGTTCTACCATTGGTGTCAAGCTATTTAATGCTCTTCCTAATCCAGATGTATGCTCCTCCTAGGAAGAGCAATAAAAACATAAGAAAAACAGAAGTAGAAGAGAATTATGACGGACCTACGTTACTAAGAAGCAATGAATATTCATGCAAATAGTTGTGGTCCATGTGCTGTGCAATAAGTGTTTCCTGGATAGTATACTATAACTTGCGATGGCATAGGAATGGAAGTGAAAAGGGATATAATCACAGTCAACTGCTGAGTCAGACTAGTAGAGAGCATCAGGGAAAAAGAATGTTTACAGCACCTCTTCTGGTTGAGGACAGTTTCATATGCTTCAAATAACAAAAGAGGATGAAAATTTACTCACAATTAATCTCAGGAGCTCAGCTTTACAATTAAGTGACAGATTCTCATGTTGTAGTATTTTTTCAGACATAGAAGAAACTTCGGTAGACACTAGTTCTTTAACAGAGGCAAAAGATGCTGATACAACAGATGCAAGAATATTAGCTACTGAAGAACTGGTAGACAAGATGTCACCTACAAAATAAATCAAAAAAAACATTACAAAAGAGCTTGCTCATTTTAAGAGCAAACTCTATTGCTCATCACCGTATTGCCTCTTACAACACATGAAGGCAGTATTTTTTCTTAGTTCATAAAACATATCAAGAAGAGAAAGTTGAATGGTTGTATGGTTGAATGTTACTATTTTTAGTTGATCATCCCAGATAAGTTATTATGGGTGCAACTGCAGTCGTTGCATTGTTTAAAATAAAGCCTTACCCATTTACTAAAACAATCAATTTTAAGAAAATCTTTGGTACTACTTACCTATAAAATTTGTATAAGAATTCAACATCTGTTGTTGCTTCAAACTGTTCTCACTAATTGAATTTTGTATTTTGTTGAACAAATCAGTCATTTGTCCTGCAAATGTATTTTGGACAATAGCATTGTGCTGATCAACAGCCTTCTTACGGTCCAGTTTTGCATGGAGACCAGATACATCTTTTGTAGTTTCTTCAACAGTACTAAGCAACTAAAAAAATGTAAAAGTTAGTCAATCTTTAAACAAGAAGTCAAGCATAAATTATCTAAGTAAGAACAAATGTAGTTTAAGTTAAAGGAGAAGCTGTATCCCTAGAAAGATGGGTATTTCCCTTAACACCAAGTTACAACCGTACTTTATCTGATGTTATATCATTTAAAGCCTTGAAACACAGGAAAAATTTACCTTAAAAGAGGTAAACTTACTCTAACTTTGAAATTAAAGCATTAAAATAGGAGATCCTCTCAGTATTTAAAGAATTAAAATACCATTCCTCATAGTGAAGTGACCAAAAAATTCCTGACAACTTCAACTTATTCTGAAAGACTTGACAGTAAATATATATTTGTAATGGTACTGGAAGTAAGTGATTTCCAGTATCAGTTTTGTGATAAATGATTTAGGATTTGAAAGCATGGTGAATTCTTGGTTTTGTAGTTAGTGTAAACGATTACTGTACCCATTTATCTCACACAAACACTCCACAACCCACATGTAAATCTAAGCATCCCAACCTTACAAGAATCTGAGGAGAAAGAACTTTTCACATTCACTGAAGTTACAGGATTAGTTACTTCGCACTTGAAATAGCAAGACTCTATCAAGTCTGTTTTGGGAATTCAGACCAGTTCCCAAATACTTCAAAAATACCTCCTAAAATATAGAGGTGACAGGGAAACAGCTTCAGTTATTCACTCAGCTAGTGTAAATTATTGCACACATCCCTGTGAAACATCTTGCTATTTTTCCACCCCTGCCATAAATACTTTATTCTATTTTAAGGTCAGGCACAAGCTTCTAATAAGGTAAGCTACTTATTCTGCAGAACTCCTCACGATAGATACTACAACATACTGAAACCGTCATGACAAACTAGACTGAAGGAAAGGTAGTTTGAGGCTGACTGTTGGCTAAGAACACTGGTTAATACTTTCATGGAGAAAGCCTTCCAATCTTTAAGTAGCTTTTCACTTTAACACAATTTATAGAGGATTAATCCTAGTTTTTCATCTTCAAGTCATTTTTGTCACTCTCATATTATGCTTTAGCAACAATGATTTCCTTGATCAGATAACAAAACTCTTAAACATGGGAAGCTACTCTTCCAATTAGGTGCCAGGAAAGTGACAACCTTGCTAGCTGTTCCATGAAGTTTTTGTTCAGTGTCTTCCAAAACTGAAACCACGTATTCTTCTTCAGCCAGATGAACCTTGGTTTCTTGCAGATCTTTTTGTGTTTCTTCAAGTTCCTTCTCCTTGATTTGCAGGTCTGTTTTACACTGTTCAAGTTCATTTTTATTAACTGTGAACAGTTCAGTGATCTACAGTGGAAGACAAACATAAGTAAAACTGTGTTTTAACAGCAGTCCCTCATATGTCTCAGATTATGCCATGATACTAGAAGGCATGTTGTCATCTAGAAAAGGCTCAAAGGTCTTAAACCTGACTAGAGACCTGTAGAGTCTCTGTATTCACTGAAAATATCATAAACCAACACCATTTTCACTGTGATAAGCCTTGCTTTCCCTCTCAAGCTAGAAGACCAGGCACTTGTTACATCACAGTGAAGAAATCCCACTAAAACAAGCAGATAGAATGGGGAAGGGTCAGTGAGGTTGATCAAAAGGTACATCTAGTTAAACAGATCAGTTACAGGTTCCAGCAAATTAATATTTGTATTTCTTTAGAAAAGGAAGCTCCCATTTTCTGCATATTCTTTACTCATTAATTGGAGCTCATCACCTTCTCCTCTATCCCATCATTCTTTGCTTGTAGGCAGGTAACTGTCAACTGAGATAACATTTTACAAGCAAATTGTTGCTGAAAATCCAGCAAATAAAAATTAAGTTTTAAACCTTAAAACAGCTTTAAAAATAAATATTGTGTTTTGCAACTTCATATATAGTATTTCAAATTTATATCTTCTAGGATTAGGAAGCTTCCACTCAACTAATTAGAAAGGACCTTTAAGAACAAAAACTCTTCAAATTGTTGTTTGCTCTATCTTTTTCCCCTCTTTCCCCAAGGATTCCCTCCCCCCCCGTTTTTTTCTGGCAGATAAGTCACAGTTGAGAAATGGCACTTACTCTTTTCACTTCTTCCTCCATTACACTGATTTTGTCAATATACTCTGCAATTTGTTCTTCCTGAACAGTCAGCTTTCCATTAAGGGCTCTAAAGTAAATATTAATAACAGTAACAGACTTGATTCCAAGATTACCTATTGTTCTCATGCTACATGTTTAGCCATTTCAAGAAGTACTGTCCGCTTCTGTATCAAAAACAGAATTTTCACTTAATGCAGAACGGATTTAAGACAATTTTCTACTTGAAACTTTCTGTATAAACAAGCCCTCTTACAAAGTGAAGTAAGCTTTATCAAGTTTGCTCTCCTATATCAGTTTCTATCAAAAAAAAAAAGCATGCTGGCTATGCACATGGTAAGTTCCACAAAGAAAAAAAGTGCTCAGTACAAACCCACTTTTCTAGGCTTCTGTCTGTGTAATAACTAATTTCTAAAGAAACTGACTGGACAGTTAAGTTCTTCTATCTTCAGCTTTGTAGGACTGAAAATAGATCTGAAAACATTTTCTGTATAAGGATCGGTACTAATATTTGAGATTGGTTGTTACACATTTTATAGATATGCTTAAGACATACTCAAAGTTTTCAAGGGAAATATAGACTCCATTTTTTTCTCGTGCAGCAGCCAGATCTCGTTTCAGACGCTCAATCTCTTCAGTATATTCCTGCATCAAGAAATGATTATATTTAAACCTGAACATTTATACCTTATTTTCAAAATTTAGCTGAACAGGTACATCAGAAAGATGGAATTTTATGGAAGTTTTGCATAAACACAGGAGAACGTTCCAAAACCTAACACTTCTTCATATGCGTGTCCAAATACCTTCAGTGTAGTGCTCTTTAAAATCATAGCATTGCATACACGTAGAGTATTGAAGCTTCCAATTTGAATCATACTTAGTGGTATTTAACAGATTATCATGGAAATTGCAGCTTCTTTACTAGTAGTTAGCTTCTTCATGTTGCCTTTCATTCGAGCTTACTAACAAGTTCACTTCAATTTATGCATTTTCTACAGTGAAGCAGCTCATAGAGCAAGTCCAGAAAAAAAGTCATCCAGTATTTTTTGGAATCTCCACTATATTGTAAATAGCTAGTTCATACACAGAGTCATAACTAGTAGCTATTGCCTTCTTTCTCCAGCTTTAGTCTTGGCAACAGTTTTCAGTAACTGCAAAGTGACTAATAAATATTGTACCAGTAGAGCAGCTTAGTTTGAAAGCATCAGGTCAGTGATCAAAATCACCTCAGAAAAGCATTGTTGCTAACTAGTCAGTTTTCCATGACTTCATAATTCCTACAGAGCAGAAATTGTGTCAACACAACCAAACATTATTAAATTTGTGAAGATATACATCTCACCTTAATAAGGGCTTTTTTGGTCAGCTTCTGGTTAACTTCTGGCTTGTTCATTATGTTCTTTGCTCTGTGAGCGTATTCCAGCGTACTCAGTGTTTCCTGTGATTAACAGATACATTAGGTCAAGCTGAAGATAGTCATTTATGTTCTTATACCCTTGGAAAAATATCTATTATAGGAACAGATATTCAGACTTAATTTTACCTCAAGATTTATGGATGCAGGAGAAACTGTGGCAATTATTGACGTTTTTGTTCGTCCTCCAAGAGAGTCTTGAAGGATTCTTGTGAGTTTAGATTCCCTGTATGGAATATGTGGGGCTCTTTCTACTAGAGCAGTAATAACTCTTCCCAGTGTCAGGAGAGACTGGTTGATATTTCCAGCTTCACGAGCTCTTTTGTCAACTGCCCCAGATCGACCAATGTTTTCACTTCCTGCAAGATCAACCTGAAATATGAGAGGAAGGACATGCTTTTACCTCAAATCACTATGAAGAATGCTTGCTCCATGGTGTTGCAGAACACAAGACACATGAATTAATTTATGCATATATGTTCAGGAGACACAGGGAGTGACAAAGCAGACAGACATTTCTCAGAGTTACAGACAGTTCATATCACTTGAAGATGATGATTTTTGTCCGTATGAAAAAAAATGATTCTCAAAAGAATGAGGTTAGATTATTTAGTTTATTACTTCAGGAATATCATCAAGAAAATTTAGTCCAAATACTCACCAAGTTTAGCTTCCCAATTTTGACGAGTTCTTCTCCATCTATTGTGGTTTCTTTCATATGGATGGTAATCGAGAACACAGAGTGGGAGCGGCTATAAAAGAATTCCATTTCAGACAGAACATCTCATTAAAGGCCAATGATCTGTTTGCTACAAGATACTACTTCAGGTTAGCTATCGGTGCTCTTTTTAGGAAATAAATTTGACCAATTAATTGCAACTTACACTTTTTTTCAATACGCCAAGTAATTCTACCATGTATATTTTTGTGCATGGGGGGAATTCCAGGACTTCCATTCCAACTAGACACTGTATCATCACAGGAGGTACAACCTCTAAACAAAAGGGCAAGCTTCTATAATCACGCATCTTTCAGAGAGCACAACAGCTTGCCCATTTTTAAGGTGGGAGGCTTCCATATTTTATAACCCTTCATACATGCACTAGAATACATCATCCTATAGTTCCAAGTTCCAGCTATGGCTTTGGCTTTCTAATCCACATGTAGCAATGTAGACTGTAATACACAATCTCAAGATCAGGTAAGATCTACTACAAATTGAATGGCTTTTGCCTCTTCAGTAAGATCACATTTAATAGAACATCAACAAAAAAATTCTGAAACGGACAAGATTAATACCTGGAATACGCATTCATGTAAGTAGCTGCAGTTGTTCTCTTTGCTGCACCCCTTTCCAGGATCTGATAGACTTCGTTTTTGTTGTGTACAGTTACTTCTTCCAAGCCTTTAATAATCACACCTCTCTGTCAGAAAAGAATGTGTGATTATTATACACCTTCTAGCAGCCCCTGAAGTCTTAATGTCACAAATTTTGGAAGACAGTACTCACCTTGTTTCGAGGGTCATCAAACATCTGCAGTCTTTCTCCTACATCAGGAGTAGGATTCAGAAGATCAAAAAGCTCCTCATTATAGATTTCCAAAAGAGAGACTTTCACTGAAAATTCAGTGCCATTCTCTGTGAGTTTTTCAAATATTTGATGCAACGTACGGGGTATTATACCTGCTAGCGGATCCTATAGATTGAAAATGCAAAAGAATTTAATGTATAGATGTACTGAAAGAGACTGTGGGCGTGGGGAGTGTATGCACCAATTTTAGCTAAGGTCAGCTGGGTCTGACAAAAATACATTGAATAAAGATCAATTTCCATAAAATTATTGCTAAAAATTATATGCCTGCAGTAATAACGTAAGTTTGGATTCTCATACAGAGTAATGAGAACATTTATTAATTTGCAACTGTTTAAAGAAAGTCAGCTTCAGTATTTGAAAGAAATCGAATTTAGGTTTTCTTTAACTTTCTGCAATATCTAGCTTTGGACCATAGCACAGCCTTAAGAGAAACCTCAAGGGTAAAAACATACCTCTTCCCAAGTATATTCCTCATTGGGTGACCGCTCCCCTTCCATTGTGAAGGTCTTACCAGTACCAGTTTGGCCATAGCTGTGAGAATGAAAAATGAAAATGTAAACAAGAAACTAAAATTAAAAGGAAGTTTCCTAATACTGATTAGCATACTTACGCAAACACTGTACAGTTATAGCCCATAATAACTTCATCCAAAATGGGACACACAACACTCCGGTATACATCTATCTGCTTTGCCTGAGCTCCAAAAACCTGTTGGAGCAAAGACAACACGTCCCATTTACCAGTACAGTGATATATAGAACACCACACAGCACAGACATCAGGCTGTATTAGAGAAATTTACTGGCTTTCATCTAGAAGTCCCAAATTTGACAAGTAGTTACCATATCAAATGTGTAAGTCTTTCTTGATGTCTTATCTGTGACTCCACCGGTGCGGACACTAACTTCTTTTCGTGCTTGATCACAGTCTACAACTGCATAGGAGCTTGCTTTACGTTCTGATGCATTAAATGGCCTAAAAAAAAATATATATATATATTGATTGATATAACTGCTAACAAGAACACAAATTCACAAAACAGTAGCATCACTCAGATTAAGAATCCCCATAACAATAATTGCCTGAAAGGAACATCACGGTTTTAACTCAATTCAGTTAATTTCAGTTAATACTTGTTTAAAAAAAAAAAAAAAAAAAAAAAAAAAAAAAAAAAAAAAAAAAACTGCCACAATTCACTTTCCAGACCTCTTTCTCCTTTTACTTACTCACTATGGGACAACTCAAGCATCTATAGCTTGAGCTTAGTATAGCGTATACATGCATTTATTAGCTTTTTTTTAAAATCATTTTTATAGATGTATACATAGATAACTTGCATTAGACAATGTCTTTTCCACTAAATTTATCTAGTCAATGGGGGGAGCAACTAAACTCTCAAATAGTTGTATAAACAAACACCTTGAGAAAAAGAAACCTGCAGAGGAAAGTTAAGGTAACAGTGAACCAATTTAAATAATGCACTTTACGAACATCCTATTTTTCACCTTAACAATGCAGAACACAAGTCTCTCATGAATGATATAACTCTCTAAAGCAGCTGCCATGCTAACAGAACCTACAACTAGCAGAGGAGTGGACAGCAGTACCAGAATGCTGACACATTTAAATAGAATCTGAATTGTGAAAACAGTATAAGACAGAAAATAAACACCTGATTTTGGGGATAAAAGTCTATGCACCTTTTTATTTTGCTTTTGAAGTAAGAATTTTAAATAAGTTGAACAGAGATACAATAAAAGTTTAGAAACACTATGGTGAGCATTTTCTTTTAACTCTAATTTAATTCAGACATGGCATACCATTTTCTTTGAAGGTGCATTAGCAGTAATTCTTCCCCCAAAACACAGGAACTACCACAGGCTGAAAACTGACAGCATGAAGTGCTATTTTGTAATTCATTTAGCAGCATTACTGCACTGAATGTGCATTACCCATAAAGAAGCACTCAACCTGAAAAAAGAACTTGTACAACTTTCACAAACTTTAAATTATTTTGACAGGAGAGGCACTTCAGATGCTGTTATACTACAACTAAAAAAAAAAAAAAAAAAGCCACAAGTATACGACATCTCAGTTTCCTGACTCTTGTGGCTAATGTTTCTTCCTACCACAGCATGGTGGCTGAAATGCTCGCTCTAAACAGGCCACTACAGGCTTCAGTGTAAGACCGAGAGCAAAGCGAAGGCAGTCTGTCACTATGGTGACAGCCAACGAGCACAGCAACCCTGTTCACAGGGGCAAGCTCTAGCTTAGGTTTTGCAACTTTTAAAATAGTATGAGGCCAAACAATAAATATAGTCTGCTCTACAAAGATATAACAGAGAACTAGTCAAATGCAGGAGCCTTATGGTATGGACCACAACCATGAGATTAAGGGCAATTCAGTAGAACCTGGGCATACATGCAGGTCAGTACCAAGTGCCAGTAGACAAGCAGTGGCGTGGTATGCCATGATGATCTCTGATCACAGGTTCACCTCATTAGGTAATCCATTCAAAACATATGCTAATACACACATTTTAAACATCCAAATTCATGTTTTATCAAAGCATAGTGAATGTGTTGCTTGAAAAGGTTTTTGATAAGCTCAGTCAGACACACCAGGCTTTGGAAGCAAACCAGGTGTCAATAAGATGATGCTATCTACCTGCAAAATAAGTAGAACTCGACTGCTGCAGAAGGAAAGGGAACCACAGACAGCACATTTACTAGCTCAAACAGCAAAGCAATGCTGAAAAAGAAACGCACTACAAAATCCAAGAGAAAGAGCAAGCTACAGAGTTTTTAGAGGATAGAAACTAAAACTCAATATAGACTGAAGGATCAGTCATAGCAAAAGCAAAATGTCACAGTGTCATAGAGGGCACTGTGTCTAACTCACTGACACTTTGTGAGGCTCTTGCAGACCAATTCAGTACTAATTGGATGAGAAAGAAAATGATTGCTAGCAGTGTTTCAAATACAATTGGTTCACAAACATTAGTCGTCTTTTGCAATATCGTTGATTTACTTCAACAGTCCCACCAATCCCACAGCCCTTGTTTCAGCAGCTTGTTCCTTGTGTCGCAAGAGTAGAAGAGAGCAGCCCTCCCAGTTCTTATGCTCATTGCACAGCGGTAAAAGTAGAACTTCCAAGCAGGAAGATGTAATGTCCGCAAAAGGCTTTGGTAACAATATGCAAACTTGCATTTGCGGTTCTAGTTCAAAATAAACTTCTGAAAGCATTTTCAAACGCAGCTCTTAACCGTTAGCAGCACTACAGATTTAACAAGCTATGCTTTAATGACGTTTGAGACCCGGTACGAACAAACAGACCTTTAAGTCACCTCAAAAATTACAAAAACCCAAGTTTGCGTACACCAGATTTACCACGCCATACCGAACCTTGTTTTTATCCCCCCATATAGGGCAGCCGCCGATCCTCACGCTGGAGGCTGCCTCCCCCACCCCGGGGTCTGAACTCGGGGTGCCTCCTTAGGCGGGCAGGGGCCGAAGGCGCGGGCTGAAGGCTCGGCAGGCGCGCTCCCATGCGGAGGAAGACACCTCAGGACTTTGGGGCTGGAACATCACCAGCCATGCCAGCGCTGCCCTAGCCCCCCACCTCCCCGCACAGCCCCACACCCGCGCGCACGGAACCGATGCAGCCTACCTGCAGCGCACCACCACCTGAATGTTCTTGCCCTTCTCCTCCTTCTTGCCGCCGCCGCCCTGGAAGCTGAGGGAGGCCATGGCGGGTTCGGGCTCGGGCGCGTGCGCGGCGGGGCCGAGGAGCGGAGCGCGGCGCAGCTGCTTCGTGCTCGTGCCAGCCGCCCGCCCCGGAGCCGCTCGGGAGCGCGCGCCCCACCGCCCAGTTTGAAGGACGCGCCTCCCCCCGGCCCGACCAATCGGCGGGGAGCCCGCGGAGCACCATGGGACTGGCTTTCAAACTGCGGGCGGGCCCACACTGATGACGCGAGAGCACCGCGGAAGCAGCGCTTTTCACCGCCCGGGAGCGCAGGGCATGCTGGGGGCTGTAGTGCCTGGGCGGGCTGCGGGAGGCGTCACGTGACCGGGGCCCTCCCCCGGCTGTCACCTCAGCGCCGGCGGCGGCCCACGGGCCCTTGAGCCGCCCTCGAGGCGTGGGGGTTTCTGCTCCCTCTGCTCAGTTCTGTTTCTGAAGGGACAGCCACGCCGAGGCTGTGCTGCTCTGGTGGGGTTTGCTCTGCAGAAAGCCCAGCACGGCCTGGCTCCCGCTGCCGACAGTAGCATTGCCCCTCCACAATACCCCAAGTTCCCTCCCCAACCCTTTTTTCATTTATAAAATGGGTGCTTTCAAACTTACACCTCCTCCGTGAGTTCTTCAAGGTACTGAAACAAACCCTAGCCTGCAAGGTTCGCAGGAATTTTTCTGACAGGGACATGAAGCAGCATCACGTTACGCTCCTCTGCCCTTTACCTTAAAAGTTAGAGCAATGTCAGAGCTGATCAACTTCATAACCAGCAGGAACACAGGCGTGTTGTTTTTATAGGAAAGGACATGAAGTGTTGGCTCCTGATCTGCCGTGAGCAGGCGTTGATTCAGAGAACATGAACATCCAACAAATCTGTCTGATGTTCTAAATATAGTCTGATGGGGAGATAGGACACCAGCTAGAAAATCTTCAGTGATTAATAACAATTTTCATTAACATCCTTTCTGAGCCTTTGTTCTACCTAGCTTGCATGCCATTGCAATAATATATATTAAAATATATATTTATATATTAAAATAATATATATTTTCTATAATACATAGCAAATACATTACATGAAAAGAAAATTACTTTGCAAGGATAGGCATTTCAAAGTTCATACCTGCCGGATGAATTACTGCCCTTCAACACCCATGTTTAATTGTTTGGGCTCTAACCTAGAAATAAGGCAATGATTCTGCAGAGAAGGCTTGTAGAAAAACATTTTTAATTTATAAGCACAGAAAACTACAGAATCTATGTTTTCTAAGTTTTGGAGCATAACTTTCCAAGCAAAATGAGTTTGGTGGGTGAAACACTAATGAATCTCTCTGAATCCCCCTGACCCTCTACTGAAACACTAAAATCACTGTAATACATTTTGTTTGTTAAGAAAAGATGTAACAGGGTAGGAAAACTAATAGAATACAAAAACAACAGCCATTGCAAACATATTGCAAACACAATTATTCTTACTTGCTTTTTGTATTGCCTGGGTGCAAGGAGCAAAAGTAATTGATACAGACAGGTGTACAGTAGTTACTGCTAGACCAAAGAAGTTGAATGCAGGTGTGCAAACATACTGAACTACCTTTTTCTCCTTACTCCGTCATACAGATCATATAAAAGAAGGCAACACTGACAGGCAAGAGGTCTTTTAATCTCATTTCTGCCTGTTTGTTCTTTTCTGGCATGAAAGTATGACCTACATTAGTCAGATGTGTGCTCAAAATATAAACGTGTCTCTCATAAATATAAAAGAGATTAGGAAATCATACAAACCTGCATTTAAACAACAGGAATCCAATTATTAGGAGTTGAATCTGGCCCAGAGATACCTTTGCCACAGCTGTGGTAAGTGGAAAACAACTCTTTCCGGTAATCAAGTTAGCTTAAAAAAATCATAGAGTTTAATAGCTGTAGTTCTGTTTTATGAAGTCAATTTATAGCTTAGGCCATACGTTTTCTTAGACTATATTGAGCCTAAACATACTAATACGCTATAAACACAAACAGTACCAGGGAGATGGCATTTCACAAGCAATAAAAATAAATGTAAGAAAAAAAAGAAACAAGAATACTTAGTCTAAACAGTGGTCAAGAGAACAACCTTTAAGAATGCATGTACATTGTACTGTGACATTTTTTTCCTTTTAGAGAAACACAAAAAGCATT
Source organism: Nettapus auritus (assembly GCA_011076525.1). NCBI lineage: Eukaryota > Metazoa > Chordata > Aves > Anseriformes > Anatidae > Nettapus > Nettapus auritus. The sequence continues at coordinate 20,878,917 of CM021770.1, forward strand.
ACAGGAAAATAATTTACATAATAATACACAGATGCCAATATAATAATTTCAGTAGAGATTATTAATCCTTACTTATTGATCAAAAATGACTTTTTTTTTTTTTACTAAAGTTTGAAAACAAGAAGTCAATGTTTTATAGTTGTATTCACAGACAATGTATGTCTCAACAACAACAAAATCTGTATTTTCATAGGATTAAAATCATGTGACCTGAGTAATTATGAAGGCTTGACAAACAGAATTGTTGACGCCAGACATGATTAGCTAAGAATTAATAAAGGTTATACTAATGGAGAGATAATAATTAATACAAATTATAAGTTTGGTTGAGAGTTCAAGGCTTCTTCAAGGCTTAATAACATCCACCCTATTTTGATTATCAACACGCTACACAGTCTAGAAGCTGAAGTGAGCTGGAGTAGGGTCTCCACATGCAGTTACCAGTGAAGAATTATCAGCAAGTCACACTTATTTTTCTTATAGTTTCAGCATCTTCCTCTTAACTAACCAAAACCAAATCAGAGTAATATAGCCCATTTAAATTTGTTTATAGCCTCCAGATTAAGAACCCCTGGAATAGAGTCAACTCTTAAAATGAACATTGAAACCCTAAGATGTTTTTGAAGGTAAAGAAGCCTTGACAACATGCAACTCATGGTTCATGCTGAGGAAAAGCAGGAAGTATAGCAACATAAATTACATCCTTAAGACTACATATCAGTTTTTAATTCATCTTCATAACACCAAGGAGCACCCTAGTGCTATGGCCCACCAATAATCTATCTCCCACCTAAACTATCTCCCATCTCTGTCAAAAAAAAAAAATAAGTGGGAAAAGAAAAAAAAGGCAAAGTTAATATCTTCTTTCAGTTATGCACATTTAACTCTGCATTAAGAGTTCAGTATGAAGTTCATACTACTGTAACTAGTAAATCTTGAAACATCTGACAGATAAGAAATAAAGGCAAAATTATTCAAGCATTTCTTTCAGTTGTTTTTCCTTCTGAAACATAAGCACTGATAGATCAAGCAAATACACAAATACAAAACATAAAGGGGAAAAAGAAATACTTAAAACAGAACTATCAGAAAAAGCCCAGAAGCCAAACAAGTTGAGAAACAAAAATGTGTCAAGGTGTCAGATGAGTACTATTTTAAATAGGAAAGCTGTCCTGAAAACACAAACCAACGTCTGGTATATTACAGATGTTTATAGTATGTTTATTGCTGAAACTTGTGGAGAGTGGTCACTCAGGATATTAGGCCTCTGTGCAGTTGCTGGCTTGTTTGTTTTTCCTGGTATCATTACGCTATCTAGCTATGAGTATGGGGGTTTAGGAAAGTTGTAACAGGCAAAATGGAATTGTACTGGCAGAAAAATATCTGACACTACTACATAATGTGTTGTTGTTGTTGTTGTTGTTGTTGTTGTTTTCAGTACCTAAATACATGAAAAAAAAGTCTTTATAATAGAAGAAATTATGCCAGTTAAACAATACTGGTATAATTACAGGGGTTAAATGTTTCTGTTAACAAGCCATTGGGGAAGACAGAAACTAAGTTATTTTTGTAGGAAAAGATGGGAGACTTTTCCTAATAGCTGGTTAGTGACTCTATTTTGTAACACAATTGCAGTTTAACATCTCATGTTTTATACATGACTTCTTTAACATATAAAGGTTCAGTTAGGGAAGTTAGATGCACAGTTAGGAGCAAACATATTCCAGCAGTTACTACGAATTTTTTTTCATATATGCCTTGACATGAGATTGGCACTATTTATTTTGGAGTGGAAATAACTAAAATCTATGCTGTTTTCAGCCTGAGGCCAGATTTCTTCAAAGTCCTTTTATATACAATTACAAATTGAATTTATTCCAGAATTTTAGGTAGGCAGAAAAATATGCTTCCCTTAAAAGCATGTCAGGACTGTACTTAGAGTTTTACACTTGCTGCTTCTTAGGTTTCAAGAATTGAAAATAGTGGGTTTATTCTAAACAGTTTCAAACCTGCCTATTTTAAGGATTGTTTTTCCTCCACTGTACAGCTATGTCACACATCCTGAAGAGGAGTCTGCCACTGCTATTCCATAAGGTTTCTTCATGGGATTTTTTTCAATAATTTCCACACTTACTCTAAACCATACTTAAGTTCATTTGATCTTTTGGACAACACTTGTTTTTCTCTATGGCAGATGAGGAAGGCAATACTGAATACAACAATTGTCTATGAGCAATTAAAGTTTCATGCGGAAAATATTTTTGGTTGCTGGGTTACATTAAGAAAGGTATTTTTTTTTTTTTTTTTAAAGTTCTGGTCAGTTGTGGTAATGCTATATTAAAAATACTTTAAACAAATGCAAAAGATGTCCAAAGTAGTGGATGAGGGTGATTTTTGGCTACTATAAACAGAAACAGAGAGGGGTTAATTATAAGAATATGATCTCCAAATAAACATCAGTGCTGCTGCATAGCCTCTAAACAAGCTTAGAGGGAATAAAGTTGGCATAGGTGTGAACTTTATTGTTTGTGACACAATAAGAAGTGTAACCTTTCATCACCATAGTTATAGAGGTAGAAGCCCTTGCTCTAGATGCAACTATTCCCAGAAGATGACAGTTTTGAAGATGAAGTCTAATTTGCTTTCCCTGAATTGCCCCCATGTATATCCTAGGCAAGATCTATAGGGAAAGATAGTACTTTTCAGAGCAGCTAACTCAGGTGGAAAAGGCAGGGTACATTAAGGTGGCAAACTCTCTTTCAGGACGTGAAAAAGGAAGAAATTGCCTGCACACTCCCGTAGCTTTCACCCCTACATGATAACCAATACAACACATCTACCACTCCTGTAACCAATAAAGGTAGTGCATTTCTACTATACATCCGATGTAAGAGAGCAACTACCTGACCTCTTAATTGCCTGGTTTGCTTTAGAGAGGGAATAGACAGATCATTAAGAGGCAATCACCTGGCAGACTGTGCCTTCTGCTAGACTCAACAGTATTACCCTCTCTGATGCAGTGGCAATGGTGACCAGACAGAATTAAGACCTCACCATTTATCATATCCTGTTTCCCTCCAGCCTTGTCCCGTCTTTTACAGACACTAGGAAATGGGAAAATCAGATTACCTCAAACTAGAATCCCACGAGGACAAAGATAGCCTTCATTTTCACAGGAGTTAACATGTTGTGTTAGAACCAGACTCCCACGCAGTTCTATATCCAACCAGTTAATTTAGGTGAAAACTACCAGCAGCCTTGCTCTAACCAGGATTAGTTAACTTGTGAGACAGTTCTGTGTCTAAACTGAGGCCTGAGCGTGGGTGTGCTTGATGTAGACGCGACTGTTTTAAATCGGGTAGCGCAGGTACGAATAAGAGCGTCTCTATAGCAGCAGAGGCCTCAGTGGAAACCAGCAGCTGAACGTCTACCCCAAATTCCCCCACAGATTTTGTTGACCATATGGAGTAGTGTGCTGCCATTTTGAATAGCTAATTTAACCAAAGTCGACAAGTTTGAAGCTACCTTACATACAACTTCAGTCCCATCTTTGGATACAGGAATAGCCTGAGCTATCTCCTCAGGTCATGTCTTTCTTTTTGACGACAGGAGCAGTCAACATCCAGATGTGAGATGCCAGCTGTAACGAAGGCAGGCTGTGGAAAAGTTGCAAGTATCTCCCTGGACTAAAACTAGGCACTAAATATAGCCAAGTACTATTTTCTTCAGTATTTTTAAATCTTGAGAAATAAGACAGAGGAAGACACACACATCAGAGGAAAAGCACGTTATTAGAACTACAAACGTGTGGGTGGTGGGGGTTTTTGTTTTCCCCGAAGGGAATTAAAGTGGCCGGCCACTACCACGACTTCCCCACAGGCATCTCTACCAACAGATGAAACATCTATTTTCCCAAATACCAAACACACGGGGTTTTCCCGCAGGTTCAACCTAAAGGAGCATTCACACCCCTGAAGCCGTCCCGCAGGCAGACCGCCCCGCCTGATGCGGCAGGGACCTGGTGCTGCAGACCTCTCACGGCAGCTGGCTGGGGGCGAGCGGGCTCCTGCCGGGGAACTCCCAGGGCGGAATTTCTCTCCCTGAGGGAAGCCAAGCCTCAGACAGCCGCTCCGCCAGGAGATCTGCAATCTCAGCCACTCAAGACGGCGAGGCGCGGACTTAACTCAAATTACGAGGCGCCTAATTACCTTTTGTCTCCGCTTTCGCCGCCGGGAGCCGGGCGGGAGGCAGCGCCCGCCGTCCCCTCACGGCCCGGCCCGGCCCGGCCCGGCCCGGCCCGGCCCCGCCCCGCCCCGCCGTCCTTAGCCCCGCTGCCCCGGCCGGCGCCA
>CM021770.1:20890745-20953991 GCA_011076525.1 Nettapus auritus
TTTTTTTTTTTTTTTTTTTTTTTTTTTTTTTTTTTTTTTCCCCTATTGTCAAAAAGTTGTTTGTAGTGTTTTAGGGTTTGTAATGTTTTAGGATTCTTGTGTAAAAGAAAGGAATGTGTAACTGTTACAAAGCTGTTACACTTAAAGAACTTCAAAGTTGCACAGAAAAGCAGTCATGTGAGGGAGTGGTTAATATTGCAGCTTACAGTTTGCTCGTTAAGAAAATGTTATTGTATAAGTCTTCTATCTTAAATGAAATTTTTTAGCTATTGTGTTATAATAACATAGCACCAGGAGGAATGGTGATTTAGTTGGAAGACATTGGACTTGCACATTTAAATTTTATTCGACGCATTGCCTTCCAAATGTATTTCATAGTTGATCTGCTCTTGTCTTTGTGTGAGCAGCACAATTTAGTTTGCAGGGGAGTAATTCTGGGTTAGTCACGCGAACCCGTCTGAAGTTGAAGAGAATGTTGCATTAGTTCTCAGGAAAATAACAATCAAGAAAGAGACACAAGATTAAGTCCTTGGTTTGAAGGCTTAATTACTGATTTTGACCTTTTGAGAAGTGTAGTTTTTCCTCTACTGAAATTGGACTAGCAAGGTGGTGTACCCTACAAAGGAGGCAGAAGAAGGGAACGATAACAAAACGAGATGGAGGTGTGCAGCTTCACAAGGCAGCAATTGAAATCTCATAAGACTTCACAGGAGCCGTGTAATTTGATGAATCACATTGGAAAGATGAGTCATTTGGACAAACAATGTTCTGTGACTTAATGAGGTGCTAGAGAAATATGGAGATACCAGATGACAAGGAAATTGTGTAGAATTTTTCCCTCTCCCGTGAAATTTTATAGTATACATGTATGTTATGATAAGCAAGTGTTATATTAATGAGATTGAATGTTTTAACTGAACACTGGTAGTTGTTGGCAGAGGTGAAATCAGAAGGTACAGAAACAATCTGGTGCTCCTACATACTTACCTCTGCCAATGCAATAGAATTGTGTAGAAGCAACAGTGAAATGTAATTAAGAACAGTTTAATTAGGCACTTTCATCTCTGAAAAGTAGTACCCATTCTCACTTGATACATTTTACTTGGTATCTAAGTGTAATAGAATATTTCTGTTTAGTACCCTGACCCTTGAACAAGGAGGCATTTGTGTCGTGCATTATATACATGCTGCTGATGTCGAGAAGCCAAGAAATTGCCGTGCTTGGAGTGTGCTCCGTTTTTGAATGATACCTGCACGTTTTCAGAGGGAGGAAGCCCATAAATATTCCAGGCAGGTTTAGCGTGAGTACAGGGTTTCAAAACAGAGTGTAGTAGTTTAATTCAGCACCTAAGTTATGGATCAGTTATTACATTTGACTGCAGTTTTTGAAGAAATGTATGGTGTGAGAAGTGTGGTTTACTGGTGGAAGTGTTTGCTTCTCAAATGCACTTAGCAGCATGTTCAGAAGTGTGATTTTTGTATTGTTTATGACTCCAGTTTGGCAGTATTCAGATTCTTCTTACTACTTGATGCTTTCTGTACTCAGTGCTTCTCTTCTTTACTTGGATTATAATTCCTGTTTGTAGTTGTGCTTTTTTCACATAGGGGTGTTTTATAACTTCAGTCTATTAAAAAAATCCCAATTAATATTTTTACTTCTTCCAAACGTTTTCAAAGATCTAATGCCTACCTTACTACTTTTGTTTACAATTACATATTTTCCAGTGTACATACACATCTCCTTTCCTGAGCATAAATTGTGCTCAATACACGCTTTCCCCTGGTAAAGGTAAAATCTTGATTTTTCTGTTTGTGAATCACTGTTTTCCACCAGTTCTACTGTAGACATTATGTTCAGAGACATTCTTTCCTTAACCTGCAGTTAATAATCAACTATTTATCAGCTACATTATAGCATATTACAACAACACTGATGATTGTGCATCCCTGCCTTCAAGCTGGACGCTGTTTTTACACTACCAGTAAACAGGAGGGGAATAATCCAGAGGGACAGTAGCCGGCAGAACTGCTTCCCATTCAAAGAATGTTACCGTGTTGTAAGAAGGACATTTTACCTCTTTTTTTTTTTTTTTTTTTTTTTTTCCATTTGCAATTCTAAACCATAAATACACTGCGTAATTTAGATTTTCTTTTCCAGAGTTGTTATATGCGTATCAGGTAACGTTGAGTGTTCAGTTGATTTGATTGCTAGAATTAGTTATAATGTGGCTGAAGACTTGAAATGGTATGTTGAAAACTATGCATTCTTTCTTGTACCACATCCTATACGGTCATAAAGCTTGGATGCAGTATTAAAACTTGGATGAAGTTCCTTGAACTATATAACCTTGAAAAATTTAAAAATAAATCCTCCTCATTCTATGTACAGTATGTACAGTACAGCCAGACCCATACAAAATGTCTCATTCCTATGTGCACATGTTGTGGTGGGGTGCTAAACTTGGATCTGGTTTTGTTTGTAAGTGCAATTAGTTCAGCAGCTACTAGTTAAACTCACGTAGTAATTGACTTGGCAGTAGAGCAGCAACATTTCACCACAGAATAAGATTAAGTTTGGCTGATAGTGTACATTTATAGCAGGCCCCTTTCTAAAACTCTTCCTGTAAAACTGGGTTAGAATTCATTCACTGTTACATACAGGAATATACCATATGATTTTTTTCTGCTGTCTCAAAGCATTACTTTCTTGTTTACCACTTCTGGGATTTGCTTATTAGTGGGTGGATGGCTTTTTTGTTTGGATGCTTTAGCATGCAGTCGAGCAGTTCCCCTCCATCTCCCAAAATATGCGAGTCCGAATGTCTCACCTTTTCACTTCACACTTAAAAAACTGAATAGACAGAGATTATCATTTTAGAATCACACTTTGTTTATTAACACTTCAAAATTTGCCATTAAACAGTCCTGTAGTATATCTGTTAAATAGTAGAAGTTGAAACCCGTGAAGCTGTCTTCTCTTTGGTCATGGCGATTATGCTCTGTGACTTTGTTTTTATGTTAATCTTGTAAATGATGTCACCCTTTTGTGCCTGAGTGTACAAACCCAGTTGTCGTATTAATATATTTTTTAATCTAAGACAAGTGTGAAGTTGCAACATTCGAATGCAACTGCCAATTCATAATCATGAAATACTTTCCTGAAAGGTGAAAGTATACTCAAGATAGGAACATAGGACTCATTTCAAATTACTGCTAGGATGAAACTTATTTAATCATTCAATTACGTGTTCTGCATTTTTTTTTTTAAATGTTGCGTATTTTGACAGAATTACCTCAGGATCTGAACTATAATTTTAGACCGGTTCTATGATTTTTGTGTGGGATGAAGTTCCTTGCTGTCTGTATCACCTACAGCTTGTTCTCTAACACACGCACACACACACAAACACATATATATTTACATATTAGCAGGGCTTAAATAAAAATAGTAAGTGAAATTTCTTTTATTTTCTTTAAGGCTTCAGAAGGAGACAAATAACAAAATGAACAATCCGGCTATTAAGAGAATAACAAATGAAATTATCAAATCACCTGAGGATAAACGAGAATACCGTGGACTGGAACTGGCAAATGGCATTAAAGCGCTTCTCATTAGTGACCCCACCACAGATAAGTCTTCGGCAGCACTAGATGTGCACATAGGTATTTAAAGCATTTTGTGTTCATTATAGACTTTTTGTGTTCATTATATGCTTATTATGTTATTAAAATGTTTTAACTTTTGGTACCTTAATTGCAAATAAAATGGTAGCAGTAGTATCTAGCTGGTAGCCTAGCCTTTTACCGTAATTTAGAGTTTAATTCTTTGACATATCTAGTTGAAAATTGAGAGCTAATTAAACTCTCTTATTATACTGTGTTTACTCAAGCGTAGCGCAGTCTGTAGAAAGACTTCTTCTAATGAGTAAGTTTCGTGTTATGAAAGCTCTTTTGTAAGCAGAAAAGGGGCGGATGTGAGTACAATTATTTCAGAAGGCTCCATCTGTCACGTCAAACTTTTTTTTTCCACGTTAAGTTGTTGATGTGTTGAGTTGAGAAGATGCTATAGTGCAAGAGGAGGTGGGGAGGCACACCCTAACTGCAGTGATGCTTAAGATGCAAACAAGTGCTGGTTATAGGAGAAGACAGCATCTTTGGAGTAGTAGAAGCCTTTTCCTTTATGTGAGATATCTCTCAAACTAACATAGTTTCTCACTTACTTTCAAAGTGTGATGCACGCACACGTTACCTAAGCATTTTTACTCATCCTCCTGCCATGTTTGTGGTTGGGAGCTCTTTCTGTTGTTGATATTAGGACACAGGTAGTAATTTTGTAAACTTCAGTCCTGTTTTATAGTGGCACAAAATCATTGTCTAGTTCAGAGGATCCCAAATATAGTTTTCTTGGATGCTGTGACAACAGTAACCAACTGCAGTGTCCAGTTTGTGCACGTGGAGATGTCTCTGTTGCCTTCACCTCTGTTCTCCCATTACACATCATTGCACACTCCAAAGCAGGCCTTCCAGACGCAAACTTCCGCGCTTCTGGCTTCCATTCCTGCGTGCACACTGTTGTTGTCTTCTAAAGTGTCACGCTTCACACCTACTAGCTGGTCTGCAATAGCTGCTTGTGTCCCGGCAATTAATTACAGGCTATCACTCATCCCATAAACCACAGGAGAAACACCTCCATAATTGTGGTTGTCAATTGCTGCCTTTTAATGCTGTGCAGTTATTAAAATCAAGCTTTAGAAGTCAGAACATTGTGATCTGCCAAATCTATACAGATTATGAATCATGGACTTCGATTTAAATCTTGTGTCTCTGTAACGCAACGCAGGCTGATCTGGAGAGGTAATTTGAGACACTAATTGGTTCAGTTACTCATTTTAAATTTCCTTTTTAGTTTATTTTTTTAAGATTAGGTTTAGTTGACTAAAGCTACCAAGTACCTACTTAAAACTACAGAATTGGTATGATTGACATACAGTAATATAAAGCGCATTAAAAGACTTATTTTTATTACTTTTCATGAATGGTTGTATGAATTCTTTCCTCCTGCAGGGTCCTTGTCTGATCCCCCCAACATCGCTGGGCTTAGTCATTTTTGTGAGCATATGCTATTCCTGGGAACCAAGAAATACCCGAAAGAGAATGAGTATAGTCAATTTCTTAGTGAGCATGCAGGGAGCTCCAATGCCTTCACCAGTGGAGAGCATACCAACTATTACTTCGATGTGTCACACGAACATCTAGAAGGTGCACTGGACAGGTAAACACACTGATTTACAAGCAATCTTTTAATGTATTGGTGGTATTTGAAATTGCATAAGAGTTCTTTCTCATACTTTGCTTATTATCCTATTAAAGGAGGGGCTGAGAGCACTGTCTTTTTTTACAACTGGTACTAGATGATTTTTCCTTTCAAAAGTTTTGCTCAGATGTTTTTCAGCTAGCAGTATCTTTTGAAGTGTTTACACTGAATATTTTTGAAAATGTGGGGCTCAGAATGAGATAGTGAACATACGCATTGTGCAGATATTCTGCTTATATCATCAAATACAGTGCTTGTCACAGCATTCTTACTTCTTTGATAGCACAAGAAGGATGAATTCTAGAAATAAATCAGGGTGCCTTTACTAAAGGGAAATGACTGAAACTTCTGTGCTTTGTGAGAGGGGACAGAAAGTGGAATTGTAGTTCGTGAGATAAAGAGAATAGATTTTTTCCTCTTGGTAAGAAATGTCCTAGGAAACTTTTTTTCCTCCCCCCGCTCGCTTGTGCCGTAGAATCTCTGTGTTGATGACCAAGTTGTTCACATTTTCACAAGGAGTGCGCTCTTACTAACATTTTTCCTTGTTTCCTGGATGCCTGACAAGATTGATTTGATGCGCAAGATTAAGAACCTCTTGCAGCTAAACTTCAACACAGTAGAAGTTTTGTACGCAAGATTTATGATGTAAGGTTGATTTTTATAATACCTTATATGATGAATATGTTGTAATCGGCATTTATAGATTGAAACGAGGAACAAAATAGTGAATCAGTGTCAAAACTTACAAATTTGGGAATTCTGCTTTGAAAAGTAATATGTAAAGCTATTTTCAGGAGGGGTTAAGCTTCATACTTTCTGTTACCGTTTATGTACAGTACTCTTGACTTGAATTGAAACTTTTCTGTTTAGATTTGCCCAGTTTTTCCTGTGCCCATTGTTTGATGAAAGCTGCAAAGATAGGGAAGTGAACGCTGTTGATTCTGAGCATGAAAAGAATCTGATGAATGATGCCTGGAGGTTGTTTCAGTTGGAGAAGGCTACTGGAAACCCCAGTCATCCCTTCAGTAAATTTGGAACAGGTTTGTCAGAATATTATTATTTGTCCACTGGAGTTCTGTGTAATGGATGTAGTGTTATTGTTTATATTAAATTGGTTAAGATCAGACTGAAACAATTCCCCCTCTTTCCCCCTGCATACATGTTTATTTTGGTGCTTTATTGCATTTTCCACATGGTAGACCAAACAAAGCTAGACAAAAACATATGAAACAGAGTGATGCAAAACTTGCAGGACAGAGACATCCTTTATGATTTTGATAATTACCGCAGTGGATGCTGTTTTCCAAAGACTGGATTTCATAATTTGGTACTGTAAGTCTTAGTGCGTGGCAGAGTAAATGGACTGTGTTTAAATTGTTGTTAGCCACATGCTCTTCTTTTTTGCTAACTAGTATTCCATTAAGACTAGGTGGCAGTGACTAGGTCAAATCAGAAGGATTAGCAAAGTAACATGACAATTACTGAAAAAGAATATAAAAGCAAAATCTGAAAGCATAAAATGCAGCAGCAGATGGCTAGGTGAACTAGTCTTGGACAAATCCCAATCCTATGGCTGGTTTTTTTTTTTTTTTTTTTCGCGCTTTATTAATCACAGAGTGCTCAGTAACCCTATAAAATAAACAACCAAAACCCTCAACTTAAAAAGTATTAAAGTAACATAGGGTGGTTATAGTTAAAACCACAACTGTTTGACAGTTTGGCAGGAGTTGTTACAAAGTTACTTTCTACTTGAATTGCAAGTGTATTTTTGAAACTGTCAGAGTAATAAGGCCATTAAGTCAGACACTGCACTGTTTAATCCTTGATTGTGAATGTTTTTTGTGTCTGGGTCAGTTTGCTGAGTGAATATTTGGTACAAATACTGGGTTCTGTAGGGTGATGGGGGGCAGGTAATGGACTTTGAAGACTGGCTTCTTCCTCTGTCCCAAGGAAAGAGAAGAATATTTCTGCACCTGATGATGAAGGATGAGGTTGAGGGGCTGATAGCCAGCTGCTACAAGTGTGTGTGTTTTTCTGTTTTCCGATGAAGAGAGGCTGTCTGAAACCAGGGGAATTATAACTATTCCTCAAAAAGGTGAATTTGAAAGCGAGTCTTGAAAACTGCAGGCAAGCATCCAAAGTACATTCTATAATCTCAGAGGGGTGGAATTTGGCCTTCCTGAATCAGCAAATAAAATTTTTGCTGTTACTGAAGAGATTATTTTTAATTTCTATGTAGCACTCAGATAACATTAGTAGAAGTTGCAGAAATACTTCTGTACAGTTTAGGAAGGTTTGAGAGTTGACACAAGTGAAATTTTAAAGGTAGAATGCCTGAGACATGCTCAAATTCCATAATAGTAGTCATATTAATGTCTCCTTAGTTTGGGCTCTGATTTTGAAACCAAGTTACAGCACGCAACTTTCCTGTACATCTGATTTAGCAAAGCAAGAGCCCAGCTTTGATCTTTTTTTATTTACTCAGAGTTGTTAGCTGTGATACGGTTTTCATGACAATTTCAGTCGGCATCCTTATTGTTTCCTTTTGACCAGCTGAGATGTCACACAGAACAACTCCATTTAGGTCACACTGGTTATTGCTGTGGAGCCTGTTTTGCCAGCAGAAACAAATGCACATTATTCTTCAATGTTCTTGTTCAGATGTGCATTTTGTCCTCAGGTATCCTTCACCCATCACTGAGTAACTGCCTGTGACAGTAATTCTTCATCAGTACCCTCAACTGTGTCCAGTACTTCCCCCAGCACTTTCGCACTGTCCAGTGTCCATTTTCCTACCTCTACCAGGTGTCTTCTGATTGTTGTCTCCTAATGTACTCCAGTACTCTTAACAGAAGTTACAAGCTGAAGTTTTAGCTTTTTTATTTTATTTTAATTTGCCATATCTATTGATTCTGTTGCTATCTAAAACTTACGTGTTTCTGTTGTCTTTAGGCTTAAATCTCTAAGATCTGATAAGCTGATGCAGCTTAAAGATGGAAGGAATATCAACAAACTATTTTAATCATAATGACCTAAATATTCTTTTTAGGTTTTATTAGGAATCATTGCTTTCGCTAACATATATGTGAAGTTAGAAAATCAAAGTAAAATTTTGCTTCAGGCAGCCTCTCTGTATGATGTATTGTTGGCTGTTGCAGTTTTAATTAGACTTCTATCTAATCACCAAATATCTGGACAATATACTTGTCTTATTTTTTATGTAGCTAGTTTTGCCTCACTGGTCTGTATTAACTCAAATCTGTAATAGTAGGATTCCTGACTGGGTGTATTCATGTACCAGGAACATATTCCCAGTGTTGTCTCTTATTGCTGTTTTTCCTGTAAATGCAAGGCAATTTTGTTGCTATGTCTTCTTGTTTTAATCTTGTTCCTTATCCTCTGCTTTTTCTGTAAATGATCCGATTTTGGGTTCGGGGAGTTCCTGATCTCGTAGTTAGCAGAGTATGAGAGTTCTGGTCTGGAGATTCTGTTGACTATTTTGTGTGTCTATGTAGTAATGGAGTGGAGTTGATTAAAATCAAGCGTACTCTTTGTAGACTCTGATTTTTTCTGTTGTTTCAAGTTCTTGCATCTTACTAAACAAGAATTTTGCTCTGCTTAAATGTGGAGTATTTCGTCACAGTAAATTATTGAAAGCTTGATGTAAAGATTGCACTGATTCATAGGATAACAACTTAATGAAGAAAGTTTGGTATGTGCTGCAAATATGGCTTATTTAGGGAACAGTTGCAGTTGTTCTCTTCCTCTTTAGTCCTGTTCCCGTACCACAGGAACAGCTCAGCTGTTTGTGAAGCAGAAGCTGAACAGTCACAATTTAAAACCTGTGTTTTGAAATTACTATTACGCTTTGTCTTAGTATTCTAGGCTATAATTTGTGGTGTGCAGTGCCACAAATAATTTCATACAGTGATTCCTGTGTGTTGTGGTTTAACCCGGCCGGCAGCTAAGCACCACACAGCCTTACTTGCATTGCTTTGAAATAGCCATTCAAATAAAAAAGTAATAAATTGGAAGACTGAAACACCCTGGATTCTTGAGGAAGATGCAGATTGAGAATGGAAATATTTATTGTTTCTGATGAAAACAGACAATATTTATCAACTTTTCCTGTTATTATGTGTAGTAGTTCGTTTTAAAAAGAGCAGACTCATTCATTTATATATATATATTATTTGTAAATTCTTAAACCATAAGTATATATGTAATCAATGAGCTGTGTTGTTAACTTTTATTTTATGTTACAGGGAACAAACTCACTCTAGAAACTAGACCAACGAAGGAAGGAATAGATGTAAGACAAGAGTTATTGAAGTTCCATTCTACTTATTATTCATCAAATTTAATGGCTATTTGTGTCTTAGGAAGAGGTGAGAGCTCAGAGTTTTTTCTATGAATTCATTATGAATTTAAATATATTTATGTTCACAGAGAAGAAAGCAAAGTGTATGCAAGTCTGAAAATCTATAAAGGAGGAAAAAAGTAAAGCTTCTACAGGATGACCAACCATTGTTTTGTTTAGTAAAGTCTCCACAGCAACTTGCAGTGTATAAACTTAAAAGTTTGTAAGCTTACAATACAAGAACTAAGTTGAAAATTTAAAATCCATTATCAAGTCCTAAGTTGTACTCATTGTGTGTTTCTTATGAAGAAACTGTTTTCAGATGTTGAGGGATTTTGATACTGTTTTCATATTTTAGACTTGCACATACTTCCGCTGCAAAAGCTAATGTATTATCAAAGGATAAACATAATGTTAACACTGAGATAAAAAGCTTTTACTTCAGTTTACTCCTGAAGTAATGTAAGTGACGTTCCAATTGTTTAAAACCTTCCTCAGTCAAGATTGTATTAGGGTTTGCCCAAACCGTAATGACAGTGCATTGAAAACTGCTTCTTGAAAGCATGCTGATAAGTGTTTTACAATAATACTGCATTGTGTTTTACTATAATGCTTGCATGGTGAGTATGGGTAGAATACCATTTACTAGCAAAGCGGAAAGCTTTCTTTACCTCCCCCTGTTTACAGGGCACTGCGTTTGAAACACATTGATGAAGCATACCTATATCATTTTAATCATAGCGTATAAGTGATTTTTTTTTCTTGTAGATTCTAAGATGGCAGACATCATGAAGCTTATAGTTCCTAACCAAATCCAACTTTCGTGTGTATATTCATTGTCAAATCAGTACCAGGCTCCCTAATTCCTATCAAGTTGTTTTATTATTAGAGCTCATCTGCTTTAATACTGCATATTGATGAGAATACTATGATTTTTTTCGTTGTTGCAGGCTGCACAGTAAAATTTATTAAATTTTTTTAAGGAGTAGTATCAGGGATGTTATTAGTAGGTACTTATGTAATACAACAAGGGCTAGATATATTTTATGTGTGAGAGTGTCTTGCTTATTCTCCTAATAGCAGTGGAAAGCACTGTGATATTAATGAAGACAAACTGTAAACGTTTGTAAATATTTTTTATTTATGTTTGAAGGAGGAATTTCCCTCTACTCCTCTGTTTTTCTTCTGCATATTCTACCTGAGGAAACAAAATACTTCTGTTCTAGAGAGCTTTATGAGCTTAGAAAGTATGTATACAAATTTGTTTCCTCATTGAGGAAACAAGGTTGTTGTCTAAAGAGCCATTTATTTTCTTTAAAGTATTGATTTATTAATTGAAGGTAAGTAGGTATTGATCAGTGTTGTTAACAGTTGAATTAAAATTGTCTTCCTCAGCCTGTCCAGGAAGACTGGACAGGCAGTCTTCAGGATAGACAAAATCTGCATTTCAGATACCAATAAAATGCAGAAAATAGTCTTACTTTCAAACATTTTTTCAGTTTATATATATATATATAATATATATATATGCGTGCATATATGTACATATATTTATGTACATATTTACAGATATGCATATACATGTATAATAAAATTATTCCAGTAAAAATCTTTAATTTAGGTGTTATTGATAGTGATTTTTGCAGTTAATTTCTTCTGTATGAATTACCCCTATATGGATCAATATTCAGAAAAAAGTAAGAGCCTATGAAATATCAGTGTTCGGGATTCTTCCTTTCAATTTTGTAAAATATATTAAATTTTGAAAGTAACGTTTTGTTACTTGTTTGAAGCAGGCTTACTGTCAGTCTGCTTGTATACAAGAGGCTATGTAACACTACATTTTCATCATAATGAAGTAGTTGTCACTGTAAGCGTGAAGTGTTATTTGGGAAAAAGTTGCATCTTACTTTGCATCTTACTTTGCCTGAAAAGATACATAGCGTTTCTCATTGTTATTTGTTGAAGCAGCAGAATTATGCAAGCACTATTTCTGGGGGGGGACTTGCCCCTAGCATCAGAATTTAAAGTTGATAATTCCAGGTACTTCCTGATTTATTTATTTTTTATTACATGTAGCTCCACACATAAAAAGCAAGATGCAGAAAACAAGCATTGTTAATTTAATTCCTTAAATTCTCTGCTAAAACACCTTGGTGTCAATATAGCAGTACTGCTACATAACATAAAAATGTTGCACACTGTATTGCCCTGTGATCTCCTCTTATGCATTTTGAAATAAGCTTTGTGCAGCCTCGTAATTGTCTGGTTTTCCCACCACTTATATATAAGTAAAATGAATATACAATGTATGTGTGTGGAAAGTGGTGAGAGAATCAGAGTATCTCTGATAATTACCTATAAATATTCAAAATAAAAATGTGCTGAAATTGGATAATGAAATTCAATTAAAAATGTCCTTTTTTTTTTTTTTGTTTTTTTGTTTTTTTTGTTTTTAATTACCCAGCAAAAACAAAATCTAATTAAAATCAAAATTCACTGAATAATCATGGAACAAATTCAGTACAGCAGTTCCCATGTAGACTCTTAAATTCTTACTTTTTCAGTAAGAATCACCCTGGCAACTGCAAATTAGTCCTAAAGAAAACCTTCACAGTAGTTGTGAAACTTAAATGATTGTGTTCTTCGCTGCCTGTATTGGGGTGGCTTTTTTATTTAGCTTTTCACAGAGACTTGAATAGGAAAACTTGATTTCAGAATGTAGCTGAATTGTGTACTTACTGATTTATAAGGAAGCTATTCCGGTAACCAGAAATATCATTGTGAAGCTGTTTGTTGCTTAAAGAGAGAAGTTTTGTTTTCTTTAGAATTATTATCCTTACAATGTAACTTTGACATAATTGTGATGGAACATTTGCCAGAAAGGTGGCACTAACGCATTGTATGCCATTCTTTAACTAAGAAACAAACTTTGGAGGGAAAAATAAATTTCAAAGTAGTTCTTTGAAAATAATAGTTTATTGCCTTCAGTGGCTGAATTAAACAGGGTAACAGGTTGATAGACGGCAGCTGGTTTTCATTTCAGTACAGAAAAATGCAAACTTGAGCCTCGAATGACTTTCTAATGAAGTAAGCCTGTATCTTTCTGCAGTTATTTTAGTATTACAGGCTAGGGTTAAGCCTGAAAAGGCATTAACAATACCTATTAAATGGAATGCCCAGTACTATCTCATACTGTAGATGCAGTCTTCAATACTTGCTTTCTGATGGGGATTAAAAAAATATGAATCTTTAACAGAATCTTTAACCCCAAATTTTCCTTGAAAGATGTGTGCTAAAAAATCTGAAAGGTGAATCTCTTATCTTATTCTTACTGTGAGAAGTGCTCCAAAGCGCATGTTTTAGCGGATGGCTAGTTTGAAGGCAGTATTTCATCTGTATAGATGCATTCAGGTGAATTCATGCACATCAAGTGCTTCCCACAGATGGTCTTATCATATTTGGAGAGTATTAGTCAAGGCTTGCAGCTAGAATGGATGTAAAGTGCAAATGCTTTAACAGGTCACAGATCTGTGTATGAAATTGAGGCACTGAGCACAGATGATGCTGGCTCCCAGTGTGTGTGAAATATTGGAGGTTAGCTGAGATCAAAGAACATCTTTTGACAAATATGCTTTTCCTCTGTAAAATTAGCAAGTGTAATTCCATCTTCCTTAGGATTTTTCTGGAATGTTTATTTTTGTAATGTTCAGCATCTGATATGTCTCTTCTTCAGTTCCACCTTAGATTCATTGGTACACTTTAAGGATGTTTTTTTTCCTCTTAACAGGATTTATTTTAATCATGGTTGAAGCCTGTCTTTAATAACCATGATGCTTATAGCATGTTATTGTTAAAAACATTAGTGTTATATGTATATTTCCTTTTTGAAAATAATAATCATTGTATCATTAAAGCTACTTTTCTGTATAATCCACATCTTTTCCAGAGAATATCCAAAATCCAAATTAGCTAGAAATTTCAGATGATGATTATTCTTTTTCTAATGTTTCTTTATTGTAGAATCTTTGGATGAGCTAACTTCCTTAGTGGTGAAGTTATTTTCAGAAGTAGAGAATAAAAATGTCCCTATACCAGAGTTTCCTGAACATCCTTTCCAAGAAGAACATCTGCGGGTAGGTATAGAGATGTATCTTTTGTCAGGAATGTATACCTTAAGTGATAGTTTTTATATTACAGTAATACATTGTGCACTTCACTACTTTTGTGTCAGTGTTCTCATTCTTCCACCTGCCTGAACATTGTAGTTTGTACAGCTTATAATAAAGTTTGTGTGTTTGGTTGCTCCTTTAAGCAACTGTGAGATAATTAGTTCTATGTGTAAGCATCATGAATGCCTCAAGCGTTCCCCTAATTTTTATATACTTTTCAATCTGATTTTGTTGTTACGTAACAAAGTGTGTATGCATGAAGGGGATGTGATACGTGCTCCTGAAATGTATAAATGGGATTGGGAGAGTGTGTGCTTGTTTATGAATCTCCTTTTTTGTTTTCACCTTTAGCAACTTTACAAAGTGGTACCTATTAAGGACATCAGAAATCTTTATGTCACATTTCCTATACCAGACCTTCAGAAGTACTATAAATCAAATCCTGGCCATTACCTTGGTCATCTGATAGGGCATGAAGGCCCAGGGAGTCTTTTATCAGAGCTTAAAGCCAAAGGTAAGTCCTTTGAAAATAAAGAATGAAAATTTAGTTAATTGAACAACTCTTGAAAACTTAAATGTTTAATTTATAATTTACCTCTGTATGTTAAATTTGAAGTTCCCAGCAATATGAGTAATTTGAGTTGTAAATCATTCCCCACTTTATTCTTGTTTCTGTGGTGGGTACAAATGAATAACCAACAAACACCCTAACCATTGATGCTACTATTTTTTTTTTTTTGTGCTCCTCTTCACCCACCCCTGTTTAGAGAGACATACGGTTTTGCTGTACTGATCTTGTCTCTGTTCTGTCACTGAGTTAGATTACTGTCAGCTCTCTTGATGCCTGGAAGAGTACCAGTGTACCTTTCACTGTTGTTCATTGTATTACTGTGTTCCAAATAGAAATAAATTACCTGGTGACCTAGTGATACTGAGTTTGTTGTAGCACCATGAGCACAAAATCAGATAGATCAGATGTTTGTCTTGCCCTGTTGCTATAGATGCTAAAGAAGAGAAGGGCAACATGTAATGTTGTTAAAAATGTTCAAAACAGCAAGAAGTTGGGGGGGAGTAATGTTGCTAAAGCATACAAAGAAAGTAGTATAAACCTTTACAGATTTGTTTATGCAAAATATTTTCTCTTTGATTTTATAGGATGGGTATATACTCTTGTTGGAGGACAGAAGGAAGGTGCTAGAGGTTTCATGTTTTTCATCATTAATGTGGATTTGACAGAGGAAGGACTTTGTAAGTGAAGCATTCCATGTTAGTCCTGATCTTGATGGGCTTGTGTTTGTATCCAAAGAGAATAATTGTCCTAATAAGTTGACAGACTGTATATTTTAATTCACTTCTTATTCTGGTTTTGGATCACAGTATGTTAACACGTTTCATCTAACACAAGAAATGAAGTCATTTGAGGTAGTATTGAAGTATTTCATTAAATGAGTATTTTAAAGTAAACTACTTTAGAAGAAAAGCTGTTAATACCTTTGTGTGCTACTTATTCATACTATTTAGACCTGAGTTAAATTATACTGTAAATCAATATCTTGCTGTATGGCATGTTCAAAGCAGTTCTCAGAATTAGCTGGGGACCTGAACACTTTTATTTCAAGTCTATGAATAATTGTATTAACTTTTTCAGTGGGATTGTATATGTGCTTAAATACCTTGATGTATCAGAATGTAATTCAAAATACAAAGTTTCTTACTTGTTTTCTTCAGAATTATTTCTTTGTGTAGGATCGAATTACTAAGCAAGCATTTTTTTTCTTTCCAGTGCATGTTGAAGATATTATTTTGCACATGTTTCAATATATACAAAAACTACGTACAGAAGGACCTCAAGAATGGGTTTTCCAAGAGTGCAAGGTACAGCGATTGGTACATGAAATATGCAGTAGTAGTGTTTTTACAAATTTTTGGATTGTAACTAGGACCATTTTCCTTGGCTGTGGACATAGTCTTTAATAATTGGACACAGTCTTTAATAATTGTATGGTAATTGAGTTTAACTTTAAAGCTGTGTTTTCTGCGATATGACTCAAATAATGAGTACATTGAGAATATGTCTTAATGTAAATGTGAAATGCTCTTACAGAGCCGTGAGTTGATGTTGCATTACAGCATAATGGAGGTACAGGAAGAAGTTTCTTACCCTGTCCATAAGGATTTGACACTGGAACATTACCGTTTTTATCAAAGTTGAGGTGTTTTCATATTATCAGGAAATTCAAATACATAGAATCATAGAATCATTCAGGTCAGAAAAGGCCTCCAACAACTCCAGCTCCCTCAGCCACTCCTTAAAAGACTTGTTTTCTAGACCCTTCACCAGCTTTGTTGTCCTTCTTTGGACATGCATGTGAGTTACGGGATAGATCTCTCATGATGAATGTGACTTGCAAGACATTATTTTTTGTTCAGCACAGAGGTTTTTGGTAATAAGGTGTTAATAATAACACTTCATGTTGTGAGACGGTCACATGTTGCTCATGAATTTTGTGCAACTTGAATATTACTGAAACCTCTTGTGTTAGGTATTTGTCTCAGATTGAATGCTACTATAAAATGGATATAACAAAACTAGCCATTAAATATTCTTAAAACAGTTTTTGATATACGCTTTTCAACCCTTCTTAAATTGTTTTCTAGGATCTAAATGCTGTGGCATTCAGATTTAAAGATAAAGAACGACCACGAGGTTATACATCAAAGCTTGGAGGAATGTTGCATGTAAGTGATATTTTCTTTTATTTTGTGTTTTGGATAATAAGTTTTAGCATTTAGCATTTAACATTTAGCAGTGTGTTTAGCCATACACTGAATAAATATGGGTATTTGCAAAGTTCCTTTACACTTATTGAACTTAGGAAGTTACCATGCTGCATAGCTCTTACCATTGGCGGTCGCTAAGTCGCATTTCCTTCATGCTACCATTTTTTAATTCTACACTTGATAGAACTGATTTTACAGTAACTGGAGTTGGATATTTGATTTGTTTCAGTATTTCTTAATACACATGTATCATGTAATTCCATGCCCAGCTGAAGGCTAAATGTTTTCTACTGTAATAACATTCCATCGTAAATCCGAGTACTATGTTTCTAAATGCTTCATTAATTAACAATATTGGAATAATGTTAGCATTTCTGCTTACTGCAGTAAGATAGCAGATCAGAAATGGTTGAATCTTCTAATGTGGATTACAGGTTGGTAGTGACAGTATCATCATGTAGCTTATTCTTGGTCTTTATACTTCTTACAAAATCCAGTTCCCTCATTTTGCACTGAAAGAATATTTTGTCTCTTTTTGTTTAATGGCACTCGTGCAAAATCTGTAAATTGCAGCCACTCCCTATTGCACAGCTAATTGTTTTGTTGGATTTTTTTGTTTCTTTCTTGGCAGGAATTCCTGTATATGCTCCTACAACTTTGATTTGTAAAATCTAAAATACCAGTCTTATTTCAGAACTCTCTTTCTGAATTTCTAGACAACAGACAACATTTAAATAAATATTTAATGGAGCTCCTGTTTTGGTTGCTATTTCTTGTTTTTGCTCTATGAAATGCATAAAATTTCTTTGAGAATTGTATTATGTCTGTCTTATAAAACAGTCTTTCAGTGGTCTGTATTTGTTGGATCAGCCCTTATTCCAATTACTGGCTCCAAATATTACATCAGGAAGTTGTCAGCAGGGTATCAATTCAGGACAGTGTTTCTCCTTCAATATTCTTTGCGGTATAAATGGTAATTTTGATTCTTCCCTTAGTTGCTTAAACACTAATAGAAAAATAACTGTTCTGGTTCACTTTGCTTTCCTCTGAGTCATACTAAGTTTATGCTCTGAAGCTTCTTCAAGCTGGAACTATTGTTTGATGATTTCTTATGCTTATGAGTACAGAATGTTTTTAATAATTGGAGAACCTATGTATAAATTAACACAAACAAACGTAATGTCATAAGTTGTTACATATTTGTCAAAAGGAATAAAAAAAAAACAACAAAAAAAACCCTTCTATTCAACAGAAGTTCCTATGTAAAGCACATTTGTGGTGGTGTAAGGAGTCACCACTAAAGTCTCACTGTCAAATTACATTTGCTATTTGTCATGTGTAGGCTTGATGTTTTCCAGACAGTTGTTCCCTGGTTTGCTATGCTTGTTTTGTTCTGTTTTCTTAATTGTATCATTTTTTAAACTTTCATTTTAATTTGATTGTTTTATGTAGATAAATTTCGGTCATACCATAATGTAACTAAAATAGATTTTCAAAAAAGTAATCACAGAGTGGTTGAAGCTAGAAAGGACCTCTGGAGGTCAGTCTTGTTCAATGCCCTGCTCAAACAAAAAAAAAAAGATGGGGGGAAAAAAAGTGATAAATTTTGTTGTGTTTAATTCCAGTTGGTGAGCAGAATATGGCTTGTATTTTGTATAGGTAATAATGCCATAGACTTCTGGTCACTAAATCTCTATTACCTTGGTCATTTCAGATTAGAAGTACATAGGTTTCTTTAAATCTCCACTTCAGATTGTGTGGTCTGCTTAGCCTTTTATGCAGAATTCAGTTAAATGAGCGTTTTTTGGTCTACTACAAATGTTTTGAACAAAACCTTTCCAGTCTTGTCCTTGTCTAATATATTTGGCAGCATTAACATTTGATTGCTTCATAACACAGGTTTGGTTTATTGTACTTGTGTTTTGTTTCTGTTATTCCTCTTCCCTCACCTCATTCCTTCTCTTTTCCAAAATGCATAGTATCAGTTACTCTGTGTTCTGGAAGTCATTCCACTGTAGTTTTGTGTATAATGTATATAATTCAGGAAGCCCTCTTAAAGTAATTCTGGTCAAAAAGCTGTATAGCTGTATGGTAAAATGCTAATGATGCTTGATGCCTCTTGTTTAGGCTACCTCATATTTTTTTTTTACTGTAGAAGGTTTTGAAAGTTTTCCTGTCTTCCTCACTAATCACTTTCAGAGGAGTGAAAGTTCTTCTTTTTTTCTTATCTAATAAAACTCTGAGACAAGGTACATATTAATTTTTTTTCACACGTATAGTAACGTGCTCACTGACACTTAGGCATACACATAATTCATTGTAAATAATTCAGCTACTCTGTAGTCAAATGTAACTAGATAAAAAAAGACAGTGTATTCTATGCATTTGAAATGAAATCTGATTTGATATTAAAAAAAAAAATGTCTTAGCTTAACTTCTGTTGTCTTACAATTTGATGAAATACATGGTTTGGGTCCCTTGCAAGTGAAAGTGCATAAAAAATAAGGGAAAGCTATGAGTCATTTCAAGGTAAAACTGTAGGGAAGGTCAGAGCTGCCTGGCAGAGTAAGGCAGTGGAAGCATCTCTTTTGGCAGGCAAAAAGTCAGTTGCCTAGGCTCCACTGATACTTCGTCCAGGAAGTTTTTGTTATTGGTGTACTTGTTATTGGAAGTTCTTGTTGGTGGTGATAGCATCAAAAATGTGTAGTTGAATCAATTTGGTGAAATCCCTCAAAGAATTGTCTTTTCCTATGTTGGATGCTAGCACGTCTGTCTGCTGCTTCTTCCCAAAACGTGCTGTGCACGCACGGAAGTTTTGGTATAAAATCTTAGAGACTTTCACTTTAAGCCTAAACAAAAAATGTTAGAATAAAAATTGTGTAAATTGGCGTTATGCTTTTAGATAATTGAAAGACATTTTACTTTAGTGTTTAAAAAATAAATTATTAGGGAATCCTAAAAAAAAAAAACTTTCTCACCTGTTTTATTATATTTTGTTTTTCTCAAATGCACTCTAATGATTACTTGGTATTCTGCCTTCAAAGATATCCTCCAGGGGTCAGCATTTGCCATGTTATTTTTACTTGAGTTCAGGACAGTTCTTAAAGATTGGTGACTTTTTATATTGAAGCATGCAATGTTTCAAAAGAAAACTATAGTAATGTGCAGTATATAAATGTATCTGGTATAGGAAACAATGTTATCTGCATAATTAGAGTGCTACTCTGTCTTGTTTCTTTCTGAGAAAGAGACTTAAAGCGATCTATGCACTTCTAATCTGAAAGTATCAAGTTGGTACAGATTTAGTGACCAGAAATCTCCACTTTCATTTCCTTTGTAAAACCATTTTTTTCATACTTAGTTTTTGTTTAATTCATCTACATGTGTCTGGGCTTTGTCTTTTAGTATTATCCTATAGAAGAAGTATTGGCTGCTGAGTACTTGCTTGAAGAATTCAGGCCTGATTTAATAGAGATGGTATTGGATAAATTGAGACCAGAAAACATTCGGTAAGTTGAATTACAGTAACTTGTATTTTAACCCAAATATTATAAGAAAGCAGATGAACTAATGGAAACACGAATTCTTAGGTGTTTCTTATAGCTCCAAAGTAAATGTCACTCTAAAAGAGAGAGTAGTTCTGCGTTAACGAGATTTCTTTCTGCTCCCCATTGAAAAGAAGTATTCTAAGTGTATGCAACTTTTATTGTTTAGACAAAAATACCCTCTCAATCTTCCCTGTGTGGGATGTCTTCCCCAGACTGAAATTGTTTTTAGGAAAACTAGTACTCAAATAGCTCAACTGCAACAGCTCAACATAAATTCTTGGGGTATTCATGGAATAGAATATGGAATTAGAGTATTCATGGAATACTCTAATACGCATTTTTTCAAGCTAGGTCTGGAAATTAAGAGGAAAGTTTTTATCTGCTGTCTATGTGTTCCCTATGAAAAGCTACCAGACTTGATGCAGATTAGCAGACCCACTTAAAAAATAATAATAATAAAAAATCAGTATAAGTGGATAGAAATAGCTGCATTGGTAGCTGCTAAAATCATAGAATGGTTTGGGTTGAAAGGGACCTTAAAAGTCATCTAGTTCTACCTCCCTGCCGTGGACAGGGATACCTTCAACTAGATTTGGTTGTTCAAAACTCCATCCAGCCTGGCCTTGAACACTTCCAGGGATCAGGCATCCACAATGTCCTGGTATACTTAGTTTACCAAGTCTTGCTATTTTTATCCCTGCTTTCTGCAGATGTATATATTTTTTATTAATTTTCACCTTTTTCCTCATACAACTTCTCTTTAAGTTCCTAAATAATAGAAATGTTCTGGAATTACATAATAAGAGGCCAGTACTATGTATTACTTTGCCTGATCTACCATGTAGCTGGAAGGTGTGTAATGAATTTATGAGCCATACAATGCAAAGAATTGCCAAAAAAAAAAAAAATTAAATAAGCATATAAAATTAATGTGTACTTTATGAGGGTTTCTTTATGCCTCAGCTTGCTTTCTATGAAAATAATGTCTTCTGGGGTATTTTAAAATATGAAATTAGTCACGGTAACACTGAGTGCTGTGGAAATCACATTTTAGTAATTCTGCTCATTTAGAAAAGAATGTGACTACTGGAATGAGAATTCAGCTCATGCATTGAGCAAAAGGAAAAGAAAATATCAAAACTGCTTCTTGGTTGTCTGTTGTGTAATATTTGAATTTGTGTGTGTATGAGTATATGTTTATGATTTAATACAATCTAATTACTAGAAAGGGAGAGAGCAAATTAAGGTTGATGGTCAACAATTAAACTAGCACTTTACATCCTGAATTTTCTTTTTTGCAGTTTAGCAGTTCTAATACATCTTTTGCATATATTGTAACAAATTGTAATATTAAATTTAAGTTGTGTAGAAATACTAAAATGTATGGAAAGAGAAACAAGGTGTTGATTATGATTCTGTATATCAGTCTTTGTGTATTTGAACATCTGTTTGTCGGAGTGTTTTAGAAGCCAGATATATGTTACCAAGATACTGAATTTCTTGCTCTCTTTCTGAATATGTTCTATATACATTTTTTGGACAGTGTTGTATATAGAAGGTCAACGAGCAAGCATTCATATATTTTTAGAGCATATATATCTCAACCTTCTGTAATTAGTGTGAATAACTTAAAACTTTAGCCATGAATTTTCACTGTATTTGTTTGTATGAGCAAATTTCTTTCGTGCATTCATTTAGTTTACACTGAGTTTTACTTTATTTTCAGAAGAATGGTATATTTCAAATTATTGGATAAAGAGGGCTAAAATTGTATTATGATCTGTATTTGCAAATGTCATGGAGTTCTGCTGTTTCAAAGGTTATATCGGTAACGATAAAATAACTGGAGCTGCCTATGTCAGTGACAGTAGTTGCCATAGTAATTAATGCCCTTTAAAGAAGGGCCTGTGTCTTTGTATGTGGGTGTGCATCTACGTGTTATGTATGTGGGATACTGAACTGAAGCTGGAATGCTTGGGGAGATCGTACTGGGAACAATCAAAACTTTAAAGAAAATTTTCCTGGTTCTCTTTCCTATTTTTATGTTTACTGCCTAAGTTCTTGATAATTAGATACAAAAGCTTTCTTGTAATTGTTGTGGTTTAACCCGGCCGGCAGCTAAACACCACACCAGCATTCACTCACCCTCTCCCCTCACTCTCTGGGATGGGGGAGAGAAATGGGAAAGTGAAGCCTGTGAGTTGAGATAAAGACAGTTTATTAAGACAGGGAAATAATAATAGCAACAATAATAATAGTACTACTATTAATAATGTGTACAAAACAAGTGATGCACAATGCAGTTGCTCACCACCCGCTGACCGATGCCCAGCCTATCCCCAACCAACTGGGCCCCCCACCCCGGCTAGCCACCCCTATATATCGTTTAGCATGACGTCAGACTGTATGAAATAGCCCTTTGGCCAGTTTGGGTCAGCTGTCCTGGGTCTGTCCCCTCCCAGCTCTTGCTGCACCCCTAGCCTGCCCGCTGGCCGGACAGAGCGAGGAGCTTGAAAGTCCTTGGCTTGGTGTAAGCACTGCTGTGCGACAATTAAAACATCGGCATGTTATCAGCACCCTTCTCATCCTAATCCAAGACACAGCACCCTACCAGCTACTAGGAGGAAAATTAACTCTGTCCTAACTGAAACCAGGACAGTAATATAAAGACATATTTTAGTAATTAACAGAACACATAAATACTTCTCTTAAAACTTAACCAGAAATTCCACACCAATTTGAATTTCTGATGGGTTGTAGAATTGTTCATGAGTACATTTTTTTTCCTCCACCTTGCATAAATTGTGTCTTGCAGTGGTTTAGCTTTTCTTGACTTGATATACTGCTTCTTATAATAGACTTATTTGTTATTTGCTTTTCCTAATCTTATTGGAATTCACCTTCACCAAGGGCTTTTCTTGCATATTTATATTGGGGTAGCTGTATTCACAGTTGAGACTACTGTTAAGTGTCTTCAAAGAAAAAAAAGCTTAACTTTTTGACCATGTTATTTTCTTAACAAATTGTGTTTTTAAAAAGTATGGAAAAATATCCATACTCACAGATGGCAGCAAGTATCCATATGCTCTTCTATTTGATTGAGCCATAACAGGAAATTTTTATATTCTCCCCCTGCCCCCGCATGCTATTTGTTGCATTTATTAGCTTAATTTCCCCAAGAGAGAAACCTCTTTAAGATATAAGCATCATTTTACTTGTTCAAACTGCATTGGGTTTTGCCAGCCATCTGTGAAGATAAGGCATTTGTCGCAATTTTAGCTGAAAAATATAATTTTCCTGTTATTTCCAATACATCTTTTTCCTCATCATCTGCAGTATAAATGCTCTTATTAAGATTTAAGAAGTTAGTGACTCATTAGATTAAGCAACTAAGGAATGTTTTTTACTGGATTTTAAATGGATCCTTTTCCTTTCTTTTCCATATCTGAAGTGCAGCATTAGTAGAATCTTATACAGAAAATTTCTGAAGGCCTGAAGAGTGAACAGATCGTGAACATACAGTTATTTAGTGTAGTCATTGATGCTCATCCCTGATGATAAACATGTTACAAATATAGCATGCTTACATTTTTTTTTCTTGCATTGTATTTGATGAAACATTTTGAAAATCACAATTTGTTCATGTATTTCCCATGACAGGTCATTGCTTTTTGTAGGAACATTGAACATAACAGAGAACTACAACCATTTGTATGTACAAGAATGTACATATGGAAGTAAATTGCATTTATATTTTCAATTGTATTCCTTTCTTTTCCATGAATGGCTCGGAATTCTATTTGTGCTTGTTTAGTTTAAGTATGTTACAGGAAGGCCATAATGCCTATTTTGCATTTCCAGTGCATTTCAATGCTGTCTTAAACCATGTGGATGTTCATAGTTCCACAGAGAACAGCACAGGAGTGAAAAGGAATAATTGGGAGCTTTAAAGATGCGTCATGATGTGTTTAAATAACTGCATAGCACTGTGTTTCTGTGTGTGGTACTGCTTTTTCCCTTTCCCTCTTTTGTCCTGCTGTTCATTGCTGTAGGTGCTTGGTTTTGGTTGTGAGTTGCAGGCAGATGAAATACCTTTTGGTTTGTTTCTTATGTTTCTAGGCATGTGGTTTTTTTTGTTGTTGTTGTTGTTTTTTTTTTTTTTTTTTTTTTTTTTTTTTTATGAGAACTCAAAATGTAACTAATTCCTCCAGTGGTGACTTGGGGTAGAGGGAAGGCAGGAGGATCCCATCAAACAGAACTTCTTACAAAGCTAATTTCCACAATTCAATTTTCTGTACGTTGAGCGAATAGAATAATTCTTACCTCTTTAATTCTTCTTTGTTCCTACAGGAAATGTATGGGTGCCTATATTGTCACCCTTCTCCAGGGTACTGATGCTCAAGCAGCAGAATGAGACATTTTTGTGTTCAGAGAATCACAGGACTGTAGGGGTTGGAAGGGACCTCGAAAGATCATCAGGTCCAACCTCCCTGCGAAGCAGGTTCCTCAGAGCCAGAGTGTTACGGCACACCTTTGTCTTGCTGCTCAGTCCACATGATTATTGGAATTCTATCAGGATAATCTCTTAGTTTAAGAGATTATCTTTTTTGTTGTTTGTGTTTTAGGATGGGAAGAAAGACCTAGTAGGTTGCTCTGAAATTCTAATAGACTGGTTTTTTTACAGTCTCTTAGCAACTTTATCTGTACACGGTAGAGCTTTTGCTCACCAGCTGTCGGAGTTAAAATGCAAAACATAGAATATTCCTATGGCTCATTTTTATGAAAACAACAATCTCTGTAATAGATTTCACCTTATTGACTGAGCTAGTGTCTGCTGTTTTGCAAGAACAAATGTTCTCTAGGACTAAAGTGCTTAGCTCTTTGCTGGGTATTTATTTAGTATTATATTGTTTCTTTTGTATAAAAAAACAACAAAACATAGATGTAACATGCAAACAGACATGAAAACATTTTATATGAAGTCATGATAAATATGTTAACTGTTTATTGCCATTTACAATGACAGATGAAAAACATCTCTGAGATGAACATTCTCTTTCTGGTTTAGACATTTCGTAACTTTTGCAGAGAGGCATGGGCTATTGTGTATTATTATGTGTGTACATGCTCATGCTAGTCATGTGGTTAATCAGAGGAAATCATCTGCATTCCTGAAACATGAGGTTTGATTACCATGTTTAGTGTGTTGGATCTAAAATATTGTCTCAAAATATGACTCTCGTACAAGTCCTGCTTCCATTTTTGAATTTATTGCTAGAGAATGTCTTTACAATTCCATGTGGCTCTTAGATATATTTCTTATTTAAATGCATCTACTGCTAGCTATTTGTCTAGTGACCTTTTACCCCACTGTTGTCCTGCTGTTTGAAATGCAACTCCAAGATTAAATTACAGTAATTTGAAAATTCTGGTAATAGGGGAATCTTGACCTTAATACAGCAGAATCCCGTTTTCTTCAATGTTATTGGATCATTTAGTCATTTACAAGTATAAATTAGATGAAAAAGGAGGGATGAGGACGTAGGCATTCACAATATTAATATTCAATGTATTTAAGCTTTTCAATGTATTGCAAAATTCACACTAAGGGTATTATCCAGTAGTGTATTTGTAAAGTAAAATTCTATATTTTGAGGCACATCCATATGCCTGTTTTGATTTCTGCCCCTATTTGTTGTACACATTAAAAATATACAACAGAATGTTCTTAGCCTGAAGATAATGTACTATAAAAGAACACTTGCGCTGTATGTTTCGATGCTTTAATGTGCATTTTAGCCATCTGCACAAGATTTGACAAAAATTGTTTTTGTTCTATCCATCATCTAGCGATCATTAAATATATGTAGGAGATAATTCTGCTATCTTTTTAACAGTTTCAGAATTCTTATAAATTGTTTGTTTGTTTTACTTGTTTTACTTTACATTTACTTTTAAAGCTAGCTGTTTATTTCTGTTGAATACTATTTCATGTTGTATGTTAAAAAAAAAAAATTCAAGGGATTTTCTTGATTCCTGTTATGAAGACTACTAAATAAATACCTATAACTTTGTAATTTTCTTTATTCTGGATTTCTCAGGTAGATTTTCTGGGTTTCTAACTGAGTCCAATCCTCTAGTACTGACTATAGAATATATTAATCTTCCTGCTTTTTTTTATCCTCAGAAATGAATAAATAAACAAAAAGGTGTAAATCTGAAATGAGAATGGTACACAATGAAGAAACATGAATCAGGTTATGAATGGGAAAAGTGCAATTGCAATAATGTAATCTAAAACTGTGGGTCTGGAATAAAATTTCTATAGTCAGTATTTTTACTTCTCTGAATTTTTATATAGGTGGTATGAAGAATTCTATTAGTTGATTCATTCTTTTTGAAAATCTCAAATACTGCTTCCTGTGTTTTCTGGAACAAGGACAAAGTTTATAAAATAGATATTGAATACAACAATTATGTATCACTCTAGGTTGTAACACTTCAGAAAAAAAATGATAAAATTACGCTGATAGCCTGATTTCATGGTTAATCTTAGTGGTTAGTTAAGTATCCATATACTTGCTATCTAAATGTACTCTGTAATTATCCAAGGGAAATAAATGCATTATCATGATGGAACAGAAATAGTGTTCTGAATAATTTCTCACTGTTTTCTCAGACATATTCATGCAAAAGTGCTTTGTCTCTTTGTTTTCAGAGTTGCAATAGTGTCCAAGTCTTTTGAAGGAAAAACAGACCGAACAGAAGATTGGTATGGAACACAATACAAGCAAGAAGCAATTTCTGATGAAGTTATTAAGGCATGTTAAAATGTTTAATATATCCCAATATCTACAAGTGAAAGGCAGTGATAAATTTCTAGTTTAATTTTACATTTAGAGGAAGTGAAAACATAAATTTGCTGTACAGAGTACAAAAATATGCATTGAGTCTATTTAATATTATGAAAACCAAGTATCTTATGTTGGTCTTTAAATTTCAAATTTATCACATAGAACATACATGTTTTAATGGCTTTAAACTATATCAAGTTTTAATACAGAGAATGTTATTCCCTATATTAAAAACTGAAAGCAGCTTTCCTATAAAATTTCCATAATATGCAGTAGCTGCTTTTCAGTTTTAAAAAGTTGATGTATTTTTGAGTCTCTATTAAGAATAATATGGTTCATTAATGTTTAAGAAAGGAATGGTTTTACAACTGCTATATGTAAGTGTGTTTCTGAAATTGATTTTTGCAACTTAGAAAATGAGAACATTACATGAGTTTTTAAAAATCAAAACACCAGCAATGAAGGTGGGCAAGTCCTTGTTGAATCTTGTTATTGACTACTTCTTTTAGGAAGAGATAGTTAAATACACCCTAAAGCTATATTCGACCTGCCCAACATGCTTTGGACAGATATTGCATAGGATCACCTCACTTCCTTTTAGCTTGTCCATACCTGTGTTCTTTGCTGATGTATTTAGTGTAATGCCTTCACTTAGAGTTCACAGTAGCAGAAAAAATGAGGCACAGAAACACTTCCACTCTTCTGTAAACTTTCAAAATTTTCTTTTTATCTTTTCTCATTCTCATTCTGAGCACTTCATCCTCCTCATATCCTACTTTAGTTGGCTTTCTCAGATTTTTCTCTTTTCCTGTTACTTTGCTAGTAATTACACATAAGATAGTGGAACATATTGAATTCTCTATTACAGTAGAAAGACAATGAGTGTATATATAGTAGTATATATTAAGTAGAAATTCTACTTTGCATTATTGTTTTTCCTATTTATCTAGAAATGGCAAAATGCTGACCTGAATGGGAAATTCAAGCTTCCAATGAAGAATGAGTTCATTCCTACTAACTTTGAGATTCTGCCATTGGAAAAAGATGCGACACAGTACCCTGCCCTTGTCAAGGTAAGGTATCTATCTGTTCTGTTTGCTATTTAACTTTCTGGGAAGTTAGCAGTGTGTTTTTTAAAATACAGAACTTAAAATATTCCAGAACGTAATAAACAAGAACAAAAAAAATACAGGCCTTACAGGTATTGCTAGGTAATAGAAAGTCCATTCATGCTAAACTTTGGATTGTGGATACTTGGGTTCCTGTGAAAACAACTCCACAAACAACTTGGATTCGTTTGCCATTTTGAAAGCGTGTTAACAACTTCTACAAATAGTATTACACCTGGTTTATCCAGCAGAAGGGTGACTACCTGTCTTGTAGTTTTTGAACACTTCAGTAAATCAAGGGTGTAGACAAGGCCATCCTTTTTAAACTCAGAATGAAGAAAGCTTGCAGATGCATGGAGAGAGATATAGAAAAATGTAAACACATGAACAAACATGACTTTCCAGTCTTATGGAAGCATCATTTAATGATCTCGATATGTTTAGCAAATCTCAGTATCTGAGTACTTAAAAATTACTTCACACTACTTACACATAATTGTCTTTTCTAATAATATTCATCTCTATTCCAGGCTTAGCTGGAGTATAAATAGGATAAGTCTTCTGCAATTAGATGTTGTGCTTCAGACTGAATACTAAATTAATTCAGGAACACTTTTTTTGCACACTAGATTAATATATCTACTTTAGTGCAAAGACATCCTTCAGGAAAACGTATTTATTCTGCACAAGGCACTTTAGGCATATACTTGAAGCAGTTTTATTAACAGAGGAGGACTTTGAGCATGTGTTTAGGTTCATCCTTCACTGAAACACTAAACCTCAGCAGGGACAACTACTACAGCTCTAGTAAGTAACGCTAATTGGTTTGCTACAGAAACTTGATGGTCCTTCACTGTCTCTGTAGAAACTAGGCAATTGATCTACACAAAAGCCTTGCTTTATGGCATCATTACTTTAGAAATGTATCTGATATTAGTTTTTCCTTTGCCTTTAAAATATTTTCTGAGGGGAAATGTTTTTAATCTTCTGTACTTGATGAATTATAGCTATTACATATTTTGCCCACATCTTTATGTGTTTTCCCTAGCTGTATGTCTGTGCTGTTTTGCTTTTGTGGGCCCTGGCATTTGTCTTACCCCATAGCAAACCATTTAAAAGAACCAATTCAGCAGAGATGAGTTGTACAAAAAAAGCACTTTTTTTTTTTGGTCATTTTTTATGCATAAGTGAGCTTATTTTGGACTGGACCAGTGTTGTGGAGAAAGGGAGGGGAACTTAAATGTGAGCAAGGATGGCCTTTTTCACTGGCAGCATGTCACAAGGTCAGTTCTGTTCTAATGGTACATCATGCTCTTGGGGAAAAAAAAAAATCACAAGGGCAGTTAGGGTATGGGTTTAGACCTGAGAGCATAATTGTTACCATTTAGTCCCAGAGCTGGAGATTTCCAGCTACTGGGTCAGGTTTCAGGCGCTATGAACTGGCTTATATGCATTATCATTCTGTCCCTGATGTATTCTAAACTGTGTAATAGCAATTTAATTGGGAAAAAAAAAAAAAAAAAAAGAATAAAGGAATAAGGGAAGCTGTTCAGATCCTTTCCTACTCTGGGGGGTTACTCTAAACTTTTGGTGATGGATCTTTTAGTTAATTTCCAACTTTTTCTAAATGTTTTTCTAAACATGCATTTTTTTATTATCAAAGCTGCTTTAAAGGAACATGCTATGAATTTATTAAAATAAATAAATAAATAAATAAATGCACAATTGTTCTCATAGTTTATATGCTGCTGTAATCTCAGTGCTGTCCCTCTAACGCATCTTTCAACGTCCACATTACCAGGGAATTCTGTGAAGCTAACTTTATTAGTTGTCTTTAACCATTCCTGCTGCAGAGGAGTAGTTCCCCTTATGATCATAAGCTCATTCACAAGTTTGCAGGCATTTTACTGTATGTTAAGATGCTGTATGGTAAGAATAAAGTCTCAATAAGAATCAATGGATTTATTTATAAATGTGAATTTAAGGGGACAACACTTAAACTAAGATTTGAAGTGATTAATATATTTTTTAATAGTTTATATCACAGTTAAAAGTTAGGTGACTTAACCTCTTTTCTTGACACAGGACACTGCTATGAGCAAACTGTGGTTCAAGCAAGATGACAAATTTTTTTTGCCAAAAGCTTGTCTCAACTTTGAGTTTTTCAGGTATGGTATGTTAAATATACAAGAGAGATTGCTCTCTGAAAATTTCTTGTTTGTTGGGAATCTGCGTTTCTGTGACAAAAACCTTGCATGTATTGCAGCTTTAAAACAGTTGTCCTTGGTGGAATATGCAGTAAGAACTAGATAACAGGAAAGCTTATATAAATCATGCACTAGATGAGTAGCAAGCAGTTAGAGGTACTCCATCTACATATTAACAGGAAAAGTTTATCAAAAAAGGTTTTTAAAATAAAATTTATTTTCTATATCTAGTACGTCTGCTAATAAAATCTACTGCAAATTGCAGTACAACTTCTTAAAAATGGGAGTGTATTTTTTCATTTAAGAACTAAATGACAACTGTTTTGAAATTATTTTTCTTTATAAGATACTATTCTGAGATGCTTTTTCATTCAAATTCTGTTTAATTTGCATAATGCTTGCCGGTATACAATTCGAACTGTTTAGAATTGTAGGTTTTGTATTTGACACCAGTAACTAATTATTTTCAGATGAGCACCCTCCGCACTATCTATCAACGAATGTGTGATTCTTACCTCAGGATGCATGACAGAGTGCTGTTACATTAATTCTGGTCTTGCATTATTTTAATCATAGGATTATTTATTTATTTACTTTTTAAAAATTAGCAATAAAATGATGTACCTTCTTAGTGTTCCAGATCCTTCCTTTGGAGTAATAATATATAACTTTAGGATTTTATTAAAAACAAAAAAAAAATTACTGCTGTCCTCAGAATACAGAAGGTGGAAATAATTTCAGGATCTCCCCTCCTTTGGCCTAATAAAATGTTTAAGTGATATTGCTGGAAATGCTGTTAGATGGGCTCGGATAGTTGCTCATAGATGGACTGTTGAGTCCTTGTTCTGAGTAAGCACTAAACTTTTTTCTAGGAGACCTTGGCAATTTTAGGTGGAGGGTTTTTGTCTGAGTGTGTCAGAACTACCATTGGCCGCATAGGTTGTGTTGGCATTTCCTCTTTCATTTTGCAACTACAGGACAAATGTTACAACTGTTCTAACTTTGTCAGTAAAGGGAAGGTCAAAATGGTTCCTTCTTGTCTATTACTCAGAGAACAACAAATGCAAAACTTTGCGGCCTTTGTTTTCACCCAGTGGATTACCACTGAACTCTGTGTGGCCAGAAGAGCAAATGGGATTTTATTGCTGGGGACTAACTTTGGTAAACAGTTGTTGTGGTTATTTTTTTGTTGTTGTTTTTAGTTTTAATTCCAAATGAGGTGTGAGGAATTCAATCTGTAAACCAGTTTGCCTGATATGGTGACAGTTTTTTGCATTTAGATTTGTACTTTGGTCTCAGTGAACCCTTTAAAAAAGCTAGGAGTACCTCAGCTTTGCTGGCTAATTTATTAAATTTGGTGATTGGCCTCGTTCCTCCTAGGAATGGTGACATGTGGAAAGATGGCTTTGTTCGGGGTTTGTGGGTGAAGGTTGTTTTGTTTGGCTTTGTTTTTTAATAATTAATATATTATATGAATGGATGTGAAGGTATTTTGACAATATTGGCAACATCATTTCCAAGAGAAGTGATAAGCAGATTTGTCTGGTTTTGATACTTTAAAAGGATTTTTAGTGAATTTCGCTGAGACTGGCCATGCAGGTGGTCATTAGAAGAAAAGGTGACATGTATAGTATTTTAATAGTGAGACAGGATTAAAACACTGATGGCTCTTATGGCCAAGTGAATTGGTGAGTAGTGCCATCTTAACTTGGTTTTCATAAAAAGTTTTTGGCTCATTCTAGATCAGACTGACAGTTATGCTGTAGTAGGTCGCAAGAATCAGTTCACATAAGACTGCTTTAACAGGATAGGAAAAAACTAGGCAGATTTTTACTACCTGCAGCCCTAATCATCATGGATCACTGGAAGAATTCCTGTCCTAGATGTTCTAGCAGCAACTGCTGTGTAGGTGAATTAATACAAAGTTGCTGAGGGTGGTTTCTCCCTCAAACATATAAATCCAATAGGAACAGTCTGACTGTCAAACAGTCTGACTGTCAAACAGTCTTGAAGTTGTTTTCCGAAACTGAAAATCCTGAGATTCACTTACCCTAGGGTAAGTGCATAATGCAAGGCTGGTATTAAAGACACACCATAGTAAAAATCTCTGACACAGAACTTCAACTTCCTTTAAAGCTGGATGGTTAAGAGCTTTTGCTTTTATATGAGTTAAGACTTGAGAACTTAACAAGTATCCTTTTCTAAAAGGATGCAAAACACCAGTGTAATGTGCTATTGCTTTGAAAACTCTCTGAAGGTAATTATAAACTCTGCATATTGTTTCTCAAGTTTCAGAGATTGATGTTAACATACAGTGCTAATTATATTTAACCTATATAAAGGTATGTGCTACCTTCCAGTTTAAGAACTATTTCAAGCAATTTGAGAGCCTTTGATTAAAAACGCTAGCTCTTAAGGTAACCCACCATCAACACTGTAGTGTTGATTCCAGCTATGTCACTTGCAGATCGTGTTTGAAATGAGGAAAAGACCAGACTAAGATTGTGTCAATACATAATCAGCAACGGAGTTGTTTTGCTTCCTCAAGTCTAGTAAAAAGAATAAAAAGGTAGACTAGAAATAAGCATTTACTTACCAAGTTGTCAGTAATAGAAAACAACTCCCAGAACATTGTTATTATAATCATTTTTTTGTTATTTTTCACTCAGTGACTAATGATTTAGTACTCTTCATTAGCTTTGAAATTCCCTGTTGGCCTTTGTCAGCTAATGGGAGAGATCATAATGAGTTTGGAGGAAGATGTAAGGTAACGAAGGATTGACCTACACCTTGCTTTTAATTCAGTTTTAATTTTAAAAGTTCAATATTAATTGGACTTGCATCACTGGGCTTAGAAAAATTGCTCATTGTGGAAAATTCTTACTGTAGAGGGAAATGCAAATAGCTGAGTCCTGTTTTTCTACTGACCTGTTTGCTTAAGTTATACAAGCCCAAGCCCAGAATGGTTAGCAGAGCAGTAGTAAAACAGCATATCCTAGGCTGTGATTTCAGTCTAGAAGGCACAAATATATTCTCTGATAGATTTTTTGTAATATCTTCCTGTGCTTTTTTTCCTTAATCCCTTAATCTAAAATAAAGTCAAAGCCTTACTT
Source organism: Nettapus auritus (assembly GCA_011076525.1). Classification (NCBI taxonomy): domain Eukaryota; kingdom Metazoa; phylum Chordata; class Aves; order Anseriformes; family Anatidae; genus Nettapus; species Nettapus auritus. The sequence continues at coordinate 20,924,204 of CM021770.1, forward strand.
AAAATTACTAGGAACCTTCTTAAAAATACCTTTTCAGTGTATACAAAAGTTGTTGGCATGTGTGTTGGTGGTATGATCTGTCTTCATTTTGCTTCATTAATGCTGGTGTGCATCATCAAATACCACGCTGTATGAGCCTAAACATATCTAATAGCATGTCTCTGAATTTGACGATTGGTGGCTGCTTAGGGAAAATAAATTGAAATGGCATATTTTTGAATTGCAAGCCCAATCCTAACAGCAATTTGTCTTAGATACTGCACATTATTTCTGTGGAAATGATAATAAATGTATATGTATTTCAAAAGCTTTAGAAATCTTTTTTGACAAATAACTTGTCTTGAATTTGCAAATTGTTAAACTACAGAGCTGTTTAACAAATATCAGTACTGTTGAAACATGGCTCGAGTCTTTGAGTTGCATTTATTTTTGAGAAATTTGTGGCAGTAGTGTATGTGATCAGATGCTAATAATCCAAAAATAGAGCTTTTATGGTTGTTTCCATTAAAAAAGATATCGGAAAGAATTACTGTGATATGAAAGTGAGTATGCAAAACCTCTTTCCTGAGCTGAATTGGGGATGTACTGCGTGTTTTTCATACCACAAATTGCTAATGTCTTCCTTTGTATAATAACTACTTTGTTTTCTCATAGAAGTATTAAACAAATTAATGTTCAATACACGGGCTGTCATTTTAGTCTGTTAAATAATGCTGTTTATCCAGGATGTATTTTGTTTATTTTATCCTTCATGAGTTTTGACTTATGCAGCAAAGTAAATATAACATGTCTTGATTTATCAGCACAAGTAAAGGATTATCTCAATCTTCAGTGTATTTAGCATCACTCAAACCATAAGCAAGCTAAATAATTATTTTCAGGTATGTTCATATTTGGCTTCAAGACCTTCATAACGGGATCCCTCAGCATATTTGCAGTAAATATTGCTTCCTTCAGATCAAACTTAAAAGGCCAAAAGAAACTGAGAAATAATTTTAAACTGCATATTTTACTTTCAACACTTTCTTCCAGCCCATTTGCTTACGTGGATCCCTTGCATTGTAACATGGCCTATTTGTACCTTGAACTACTCAAAGACTCCCTCAACGAGTATGCATATGCAGCAGAACTAGCTGGCTTGAACTATGATCTCCAAAATACCATCTATGGGATGTATGTAAGTACCCAAGTCAAGGAAGAGCTTAGAGCCTTAAAACTACTTCCACTCATCGACATTTTTATATTGATTTGATGGAAGGACATTTATTTAAAAAACAGCTTTTTCCATTGTGGGTCTAAGGCTGTTACTCTTTTTGATCTTGATTATTAACCATCCTTTCTTTGATTTGAATTTTAAGTTGAATTTTGTTCAAAGTCTTCAATAATCTTTCCATTCATATTAAGCAAATTTTCTTCTTTCTTTTTTTGTCATTCATGAAATTAATTAGTTATATCTTCTTTCAATTAAAAGAAAGAAAAAAGCAACCTAATCCAAGCTTACAGTTTTATTTCAGTTTGTCAGATACCTACTAAAAACTTTCTGACTGATGGGGTAGAAGACCCTTTTTTATGCTATTAAGTAGACAGTACACTTCAGCTTTCCTATTCAAGGAGTACTGATCATGAGGCTGCATATACATACTCTTCAGTCATGTTTCTTCATCCATTACTTTGTCACTGCTTGAGGTATCAAAGCATTTATTTTGTTTTTCTTTTGTTAGTCGCTACATTTATGCTGATCCTCTCCATTGCAACATGACATACCTGTTTATCAGGTTATTGAAGGATGATTTAAAAGAGTATACATATGCAGCACGCCTCTCAGGTTTGGTCTATGGCATTGCATCAGGAATGAATGCAATACTTGTAAGTAAGAAAAAAACACAGGAGGAAATTAAGCAGCTTGGGAATTGTTGAGCTTGGAGAAAACATTTGACTTCTGCATTTCTAAATGAGATGGTTAATGTTTTTTCCCTTGCATATATATCATGAACTAAAGACAAAGCAAAGCAGTGCATTTTAATTAGTACTGAATGACCTCTTTGAGACTGCAGTGTCTTGTGAACACGTGTGCAGTGCAGCTGTTGCATTCTAGTTCACATTTTCACTTGCTTGCATGGTAATCTTGAAAGTACTATTGCTAGTTTCTATATGAAAAGATTAAAGTTTCTGTTGAATGAGCTTTAGCTTTACATATTCTGTCATAATCCTCTAATTCTACTGTAGTAAGCCATGGAAATGGATTGTGCATGTGCTCATTAGAAGGCATTGCTGGATAATTACGTCTTTTCGTTAATGTGTGTTTTTGTGTGTTTTATCATGCATTTTAAAGTGGTGGCAATATTTCACTGAGAAATATCGATGATATGATGAACAGTTATTTTTTATTTACCTTAATGTATGAGATACATGGTAAGAGGTTTTAATAATCTCTCGTGATGGTCAACAAAAGCTTTTAACAGAACTTCATTATATAACAACTTATTTTGAAATTTCCTGTGTTATTTTCAAAGTCATGTTACTAAGAGAACATACTGTATATTGACCTTGTATTTTATGTATGAAAAAGTGCTGTCTCTTTATCCTTGTAATTTCTTTTTTCTCCAATACAAATCCAGTATCTTATTTCCTGGTAGCATTCACTTAAATGACTGATAACTTGGTTATCTGTTCTCAGTCTCAAAGCTTGCTGAAGTTTCCATGGTTAGAGGAGTGGGGTGGGGGTAATTTTTCTTCATTTCTAGTCAGAATTTAGAATTTTAGAGTTACTTTAAATTAGCTGTTTTTTCTAGGAACTTCATATTCCTCTATTGTAAGGATTGTATTTTCACATAAAGTCATTTACTGTGCTTTGAAATTTAGGAATTTCTAATACTCTTTTCTACATTGTACAGGTTTTTATATATATATATATTTAATATATTTAACTGTATAGTGTTGATACTTTAAGCAAGGATAGTAGCTATACTAAGAATACTCACCCACGTGTTTATAAAACTGGGTTTTTCTGCTAATCTAGGATGTCAACCTTTGCCATAAATCCATTTATTATATCTCTTTCTTTAAATTAATTGTTTAGATATGTTTCAGTAACTGTAGAAGAAAAAACTTCTTCCTAGTGGAAAGCAGAAATTGACCTGTGTATTGTTTTGTACCCTAAAATTTAGTTTTATCCTGATAAAGAAACTGTACTGATTCTATTGTTTCACCTACGTACCAAGTTTTGAAGTTTTTTTTTTTGTCCTGAAAGGCCTTCTTATGCCTTTTTTCAGTGGGCAAAACTTTCTATACCTATGATGCATCATATTGCATGTGTATCGCTGTTTTATTGTTTGTTTTGTGTTTTAATTATCCAGCTTACTTGATGTATACATTCCATAAAAGCTGTTTGATCAGATTGGTATCTCTAAGATTGTAGACTAACTAGCTGGGTGTTTCAGTGCAGCACCATCATTTATTATAAATTGTGTAGTAGTTGGCACTACCCCTTTTCTCGTACTACTGCCTACTTACACATAAAATACTTTTTTATGCAATAAGATAAATATGAAACAGAGTTAAAAGAAATTAGAGGTAATATTTAAGAAGACTGTGACTCCAGTTCCATTACTAGAATGTGAAACCTTGAGTAAAACCATTTCAGTACTCCAAACATATTGTTTATTGAATGAACTCAATACTTAAAAATGTTAAGAATCTGAGAACAATGTGTTTACACTGATATGAATTTACATTAATTCTCTGCATTCATAACTCTTGGGTAAATATGCAATATTTTATTCATCAATTAGTTATCTTTGGGTAGAGGGATTTTAATTTAGTGTAAGTTAATGTTGAATAACACTGAATTCAGATTGAAAAGTTTATTGTTCATTTAATTATGTGAGATTTGGTAATTGTTTTATTCTTACTTCATCTTCTGTACTTAAAGCAAATTATGCACTTTTTCCATAGCTCTCTGTAAAAGGTTATAATGACAAGCAACATATCTTGCTCAAGAAGATCATAGAGAAAATGGCTACTTTTGAGATCGATGAAAAAAGATTCGAAATTATCAAGGAAGCGGTAAGCTACGTGAAAAGTTGCAGTTTTAAAGTAATTTAAAATTGAATGCATTGATTTGAAGGGGAATCTTGAGAGCTAATTATCCATGCAACTTCAAAATGACATTCTGCCTCATCGGAACTGTGAAAGCTTTTTTTTTTGTGGCTGTGAGTTCCTCAGAGTGTCAATATTAAATTATTCGGTTAAAATAATTGCCCCTGCAATCTTCTTTCAATCGGTCAGTCTTACGATTGACTAAGGGATTGCAACTTGGTTTGATGGGAGTAGAAATCAAGAAGGGGAAAAAAAAAAATCTTATCTTGTCTTACAATTTGGAAAGGCCCCAGTGGGATCTAGGCGCAAAGGATGAAGGGGGAAAGCAACATTTCTCTGCAGAGGTGAAGGGGACCTTTGCTCCTGGGCCAAGATCATTTGGTGCAAAAGTAACCAGTTGTTATATGTACATAATGAGTTCTGTGTATCTAACTTCTTAAATTTAGGGACTCATCTATATATGTGGAATATAAGTTAGAAAGTTTTAACTAGGTGTGACAAATATAAAGGTGAAACAAAAAACAAACAAACAAACCCACTAAATGACAACAAACAAAAGCAAAAACAAATGGAAAAAAAAAAAAAACACAAGTCTGTGAATGATCTGTTTGGGGTAATTTTCACTTAATTTGAGATGTTTCCCCGTCTTTGTCTTAAAGGTTCGCTTAAGCTTTGTCTCTCTATTATGCATGCTCTGTCATTTTACAGACTTCTATTACATAGACCATTTCTGTATATAAAGTAAGGACAAAATACAAAAAAGTCAAATCAGTTGGGGAGATGGCAAGTTTTCCCCACGCATTTACACCTGCAGATTAGGGAAGTAACTGCTTGTTTGTGTTTGAAGCATACGCATCCTCAGCAACTTCATGCTTGTTGTTTCTTACCCATGCGATCTGAAATGAGTTACTTTTGTCTTGTAATGGATATGATGTGCTAATTAGCATATCTGTAGATCCAGGAGGTTCCAACTTAATGAAACTGTTAGTTCATGCTTCCAATTCCTCCTGTAGAGGAAAAAGGGTTTTTTTATTTTGGAAAGGTGCATCTGGACTAGGAAGGGGTTCCTTTGCAGAAGCTCACTGGTTCTTCTCTCATACTTCCTTTGTTCAAGCTAAGAATGCAAAAAAAATCTCAGATGATTCTGTATTTTCCCTAGGCTGAAATAGTTAGAAATTAACTGGGAGAAAAATATATTTTCTATTAGACAAGTTTTATTTTTCCCTGGACAGTCATCATAGAATGCATGTTTTCTGATTACAGCCACTTGATCTAGCCTACTTAATAAGGCTCTGTCCACAATAATTTAACTTTCAGCCATTAATTTTATGGAGAAGTTTGGTTTCATTCTTATTTAAACAATCTTAATGGTAACTACTTAATCCATAGCCTCACAAGCCCATGTTATTACTAAGATGATTTAACGTAGTTTTTGAATTGATCTAGGAGAATGTTCTTGGCATTTGAAATGGACCTTTTTGGTGGTACACAAAGTTGAGAGTAGAGGATTAATATTTCATGTTTGGGTATGGAGTTCTATAATTTAAACTCAATTTTGTTTCAGTACATGAGATCGCTTAACAACTTCAGGGCTGAACAGCCTCACCAGCATGCGATGTATTATCTCAGACTCCTGATGACAGAAGTTGCTTGGACCAAAGATGAATTAAAAGAAGCTCTTGATGGTAATGTTCTGCTAATTTTAAAGTTTATTATTTTTCATTTTTTTAATGGAAAATGTCTTATAACTAATGAAGGTACCTATTTTGAACTCTGCCCATTATTTAAGTGAGCTCCTGCAGTGCCAGACCCGTGCTGACTCTTCTGGGTGTTGATGCCTCTGCCCTTGTCCCCCAGTTTCTAGGAAGTTGAATAGGTCAGACAAAGGGCTGTACAAAGGTATGGACTCAACTTGATCTGGCCCTGCCATCAGTCTAATGCAACTTCCTGCTAGTGCTAGGGAAGCAAGTTGCTGAAAACTTTCATGGCTTTGTGGACATGAAGCCTGAGTATAGTGACACCAGTGCTTAAACCAAAACTAAATTTTCTAGGACTCCAGCTGATATTTGCAGACACTTTGAAGTGTATCTGCATTGTACTTCCCAACATGCATACTGTTTTCTGTTTTGCATTGTCCAGGGATCCTAAGTTAAGTTTCTGTAGATAATATAGATTATAAAGAAGACTGTGGTTCTTAAGAAAGAAGTGCCCTGTGGTTTAGGGATTTTAAATTAAGAGATTTAATGATTTTGGTATTTGCTGAAGAACTCTTCCCTATCTCTATCTTACTGTGTTATATCTAAAGGCTGTTACTGGGACAGTTTGCAAAATATTTTGTAATGTCTCCTTGGAATACACTGTGAAGTTCTTTTCAAGAAAAAATATCTGGCTTTGTTTTTTATTTGAGGGGGTGGGTTCAGAATACACATCCTTAATTGTCTGACTGATATGTACCATACTGTTTAAAGTTCTGATGCTGAGCACTGCTTCATTAGATGCCCGAAGCCAGCTGCGCAGAGGTGTATGAGTTTTTCCATAGGATTGCTTCAGGACAGAATTATAAATGTTTAGCTGTATGGTCTCTTGAATGATTGAAGTTATCTTAGAGATTAGAAGTTGTGCCAGTACTGCCAGTCAGTGACAAAACTAATGCCGATTTTCATGGCAGTAGATTTGTCTTAATGACAGCCACATTTCAAAAACAAATGTTCTGTTTCTTGTGTGAGTTGTCTTTATAAAATTAATTTTATTATATTCAGCATCAGAATGGTTAAAAATGGAATGCTGGAATGGAATGCTGTCTACGTAGCGTTGCTGGAAATCTGCTTGAAATCCAGGGAGTTGAAGCGTGAATTATTTTCCTCTCATCTTCTCTCTCACTCAGTGCAACGCCAATCTTTTGCACTATTAATAAGCAGTTCTAGAGACAAAAATGAAGATGAGGATCATGCAACAGTAAAAGGACCGTTTTCTTTTCCGAAGGTCTTGTAATGCACAGTTAACTTCAAAAAGAAGTAGGGATTCATGTGGAGTCAGGGAATTAACAATGAATCTATTGACTTCAGGATGAACACCCCCGTACATTTAACCATCCTTCATCTCTTATTCTGTTGATTCTGTATTTTAAACTATACTTTGCTTTATATATGAAAACTGCTTTACAAAGGTGTAGGCTAACATAGAATGTGTGCATGTGCTCTGAGAAATATTGCAAAAATATTTTTCTTGTATATTGTTTGTTACAAGGATATTGTCAAAACACCATATTTCAGTTGAGTTTTTTTAATTCAAGGTGGTAGATATAAAATGTGTTTCTTGAGCATTATAAACTGCATGCTTCTTGTTTAGTTAATATCTAAGGCTTTATCTTGGAACACCACCTGAATGACTGCAACTATTTTCTCTGGAGAGGGAATGTTTATTCAGAATAATTGGAAAGAAGGCTTAAGAAGGCTTCTTTTTTCCTTCTCTTTTTGGAATCTGGGTCAGACGATATGTGAATTCTAAGCAAAGCAAGCTATATGATGAATGTTGTTGTTTAGACCTGGAAACTTTCCAGTATTACATTTTTAAGTAGAGATTCACTCTTTTATGATGATGACTTCCTCTTCTTCCAAGAAGTATACCTTACCTAGTAATGAGTTAGGTACTTCCTAATGTAAAAATGTATATCATTGATTTAACTGTGTTGATATCTATTCTAGATGTCACTCTTCCCCGCCTCAAGGCCTTTATATCACAGTTGTTGTCACGGTTACACATCGAAGCTCTTCTCCATGGCAATATAACAAAACAGGTTGGTGTGATACTTTCTTTAATAACACAGTTTTTAGTTAAAAGCAGCATTAAAAATGAAAGGCTAGTTTAACTTTCTTAGATCTTAATGCAGCTTTGCCAAATGTGATTTCATAATTTGACTTTGTATTATTATATTTTTTTATCTTTATGGGACTATCACAGTGTCATTTTTTCCACTTTAGATTTATTGGGCTAAGTGCTGCCCTTGTGTTGCTCTTGGAAATTTAATAAAAAACAGCTTATTATCTAAATATTTTGAAGTCTCTGTTGCATGTCTTTGCTGTAATGTGATCAAGCTGCGTAAGGAACGATGTGCTGCAGATCCTGCTATTCTATTTAAAAGTATCAGGCTAACTAACAAAGCTTTAACAATCGAAGATCCTGCCAAATGATTTTCTTTGGACAAAGCTGAATAGGAATGGTGTTCCATAAAAAACAACCCTCAACTTTCACTTGTTTCTTTGGGAGTAAAAAACAGAAAATATTAGTTCTGTCTTCAGTTAAAATAGTTACAGCATGTACTTGTGTAGGAAATTTAATCAAATATTTGAATGTATGTACAAAAACAAAATGCAATACCTTTCTTGGTATTTAAAACATGAACGTTTTTGCATTCTGTCTTTGGAAAGCTGGCATAGCAGTATTCCTGTCAAGATAGCATAGTAGCTCTTGGACATTTTACTAGCAGGAGATGTTACAAAACACTGCTAGTGACTGCTGAATGTATGGAGCATGTAGTATAATAAGGAAAGGGGAGGGGGAAGTGAAGCTTGTATTCCTTCTTAATTGCTTACACACTTGTATATGAAAGTCAGTTCTTACGTTTTTTCTTCCAGGCTGCATTAGGAATTATGCAGATGGTTGAGGACACTCTCATAGAGCACGCTCATACAAAGCCACTCCTTCCCAGTCAACTAGTGAGATACAGGGAAGTGCAACTTCCTGACAGTAAGTTAAACATTTTACTTATAAATCTTTAATGCACATTAAACCAAGGTTTTCTGTCTGCAAATGGCATTTTAAGATCAATAGTACTCTGTTTCTTGGAGTTTGTTTCCAAGTCAGATTTACTTCAATTTACTTTAAACTGCAAATTTAGCAAATTGTGGTTTTGTTATGTAAAATTACACATGAATTTATGACTTTTTCCTGTCATACTTGAAAATGAATTTGATGTCATTTTTAATGTATGTGCATAAGTTGGCCTTCATTCCTTATTCACTCCGTATGATTTATGGAAACAGGAATCCTGTCCCATTCTTTGCTACACATAGTATACATATCTGAATGTGTCACTCTTTGACCAGTTTTGAGTATTAATTGAATATTCAGTAGAGGATTGTCTTAAAAACTTCTTGTTTATTGAGGGGGGGAAAAAGCGATTACACTGAAAACTTTTTTAATATAATTTCGTTTGGTTTCATAGTGCTTTTATTATTTTACTTTTATTGTGCAAAAAATCTTACGTTTAAGAAATGAGATTCAAAGAATCCTGGACTTTATACAGGACTGATGACATTTTTGGCTACACAGCCAAGCCTGATCAGCAGCCTCTAGAAACTACTGTATGCTGAAGAAGCTATTGGTGTTAAATGCTAAATTATTTTTAATGTTCAGAAATGCTTCTGACAAATTGTCTTTAGAAGCTGTATGCATGTGATGTCATACAGAATTTCATTCCGTTTCCAACAGTATTTACTTGAGGAGAAAGGAGACAAGTTTAAATTCACTTGCTGATATGCTTAGGCTATGACATTTTGATATGTTAAAATAATTTCTTTGCCTGTTTCACAAAAAAACGTGCTTGATCTGTTAATGGTCTATCATTCATGAAATAGAATTATAATAAAAAGTTTAAGACTTTTGAAGCAGAATTTCCACTACCTTTTTAATTCTGGACAATGAGAATGTATGCTTTTGTGCACTTAACTGCTTTAACTTTGTCTTTTAGGAGGGTGGTTTGTATATCAACAGAGAAATGAAGTTCATAACAATTGTGGCATTGAAATATATTACCAGACAGATATGCAGAGCACTTCTGAGAATATGTTTTTGGAGCTCTTTTGTCAAATTATCTCAGAACCATGCTTCAATACTCTGCGCACCAAGGAACAATTAGGTAAGTTTTCTCATAGTGATTATTTGTCTGTATAGATACATACACACACGTTCATACAATTACGTGATTCATGATGAGGTGTTCTTTCCCTGCTTAGTGAATGCCATTTAAAGGACACATGGTAAATGCAAATCATTTTAACTGCTGGTGATTCAAAGGAATGTCACTGTGCACATACTCTTAATTGAGGAGAAGTAAGGCAAATTTTTAAGATAAGTTTGAAATATCTGAAATATTCTCGAGTTAAAAAAAATCAATGTGCAGATTTTTATTTTTTTTTAAACCAAATAGAGATTTAGGAGAATTTTTACCAAGAGAAAATTAGGTCAGTTTTGTAAATTTTAGATCTTCATAGAGAATCAGCAGCAATTTGGTCTTTTCTGCTCGTGATCTCACTTCCAGGCTTGCTTGAGAATTCACAAGCCTTAGTTGAGGATTCAAAAGCCTTAGCTTAGGAATACTACTGCATGGGTAATGGTAAGCTGCAGTACTGATGAAATGCTAAATGCATTGTAAGAATACAGCTATTTACTAGTAAGTACAAATAATCATTACCTGAACCAGTAAGACTGAAAACTGGTAAGTTTATTCCAGATAAGGTAACAAGGGGAGACAAGCATTTTACATAACAGTTTGCATGATTGAAGTACAGGTAAGTATTACAGTTGTTTTTTTTAATAATTACTATTTTTTTATTTTTCCAAAGATGAGAGGCAGAGGAATGTCTCAGTATGATGACTGCATGGAAAAATAACATTGGTATCATTACAGCATTATGAATTACTAGGGAGAGTGGGCAAGATTAGACTTCTTGTGAGCAGAAACAGCCACATCACATTGATCTAGATAAATACCTGTTGAAAATAGCACAGGACCCATGTTGCTTAGCTGCTTTTTGGAATGTGTTGGTGGCAGGTTTCTCACAGAAGCTGGAGGTAACTGCTAAAGAGGAGGTGGGGAAAACCAGCGAGGAAAAGCAGTGAGGAAGAACTGTGTGATTATGTCAGTACAGCAACCTGTATGGTGTGACTATCAAATAATAGAGTTCACAAGACTTAGGAGGGAAGACAGCCAAAATACCAGCAAAATTCAGTAAGTTCAATGCAATTCTTAGTAAGATCTCTGAGAAAGCTAGGGGGGAAAGAATTTCAAGAGTTAGCAGTCTGATAAACAATAGAAGTAGTAACGAGGACTCATTCAATAAATACTTCAGAAATACAAGAAAGACAAAGGGAAAAGGAGTAAATTTTAAGTAGTTCAGGCATGATGAACTCTACATTTCAAAAGCAAAATGCCGGAAAACTGGAACTAGAAATCTTACAACTGAGAATTTTCAGATGATAGGTGTGGTACTGGAAAAATAAGAAGGGTAAGTACTATGCCCTTCTTTTTAAAACAAAAGAGAGAAGAGCAGGGAAATTGCAGATCAATCAGCTTCATTCTAATTCCTGGGGAAGAAAATCATATGTTACCAAAGCAGTTATAAACTGAGAAGACAACTGAGAAACAATTACTAGGCAAACTCATTTTCTTAATACAGTGTGTGGCTGGCTGGATGAAAATGGCGATGTCGTGTGTCTCATCTTGATAGTAGGAAAGGCACGTAGCATTCTCAAACAAGCTACAGAGAGAGCCTAAATGTAAATGCTACACATTTGGATGGAAAGCTATGACTGGAGAACAAATAAGAATAGTTCCTTTAAAATGTCATTCTTTATTCTCATCCAATGCTATTTAGTATTTTCTTCAACTCTGGATGATAGAAGACTGAATATACTTCCTAAATCTTCAGATAATACTGAGCTGGGAGAGGCTGCAAGTGTGTGGGAAGACAGAATTAGAATTCAAAATTAGTTTGACATTCTGGAAACATGACTTGAATACAGATAAGATGCTATTTGGTAGGAACAGTTTGGCAGGAATAATCAACGGCACAGACACAAGATAGGAAGCAATTGGCTAGGTAGCAGTTATGTAGAAAACAATCACTAGATCACTGTGGGTCAGAAGTAGAACATAAATGAGCAATGTCAAGTTGCTGTTTAAAAGAAAGAAACACTGGGATATATAAAGGGAAGCTTCCAAGATGAGCACGCAGTAATATTTGTGATATTCAAGAATTTTGAAATACTATTGCCAGTTACGACACAAAGAAGAGCATCAAGGAACAATTAGAAAGCCATAAAATGGCATTTAAAAGACTGAAAAGTGTGAAAAGTGGCAGGTTTGTTATAAAAAGGGGAAGAAGACTGAAGAAAATCTTAGGTATTTAGACAAGCAAAAGCTGCAAAAAAAAGGAAGGGAAAATATTTCATTTGTATCTAATTGATAAGAAATAATTCTCTTACATTGCAGCAAAGTGAATTCAGATTAGACTTTATGGAAAAATAGTAAGTTCCTGGTGTTGAGTCTGATGAAGTGCTTGAGTATAAAATGATTTCTGTTTACCTAATCCTGATGACAATTCCTTTTGTTCTTTCTTGGTCTGCCTCATCTCCTCCTCCCCCCTCCCCTGAACGGATACCTCAGTGAAATAAAGATGTTTTTAAAAGTACAGTGATATATTTTGAAAACCTGTATTCATAATACAGAATTAGATGTAGCATAAAATTGCAACCCTTTCAAACTTGCCACATTTATCAAACGTAATGCTGGAACAGAGGATTTATTTAAATTTGTCACTGTTCATTTTTCCAAGGTTACATTGTGTTCAGTGGTCCGCGTCGGGCAAATGGCATACAAGGACTGCGATTTATTATCCAATCTGAAAAGCCACCACACTATTTAGAAAGCAGAGTGGAAGCATTTTTAAAGACTATGGAGAAATGTATAGAAGATATGACAGAAGAGGCCTTCCAAAAACACATCCAAGCTTTAGCAATTCGTCGTCTAGACAAACCAAAGAAGCTGTCTGCAGAATGTGCTAAATATTGGGGAGAAATAATTTCTCAGCAGTATAACTTTGACAGAGGTAAGAAAAATTATAATTCCTTTTAAAGCTGAATGCTATAGTCTGGCTATGTTTGTAACTGTTGAATGTGAGGATATTCATTTGAGAACAGCTTAAACTTTTACTTAGCCTGTGTTTAATTTCATACACTTTTTATGATTTCAGTCCTATAAATTGCATTTCTTCATTCTGCCCTGAGAAAATACCTCATTTTTGCAGTCCACGGTCTCTGCTGTAGGTGCTGTTACTAACAGAGGATAAACCTGTCCCCTGATGTTCCCCACATGACAGGGGGTGGCAAGTGCTTCATTGCCCTTCCGTCCTTTCCTTTCAGGCTCAGTGAGAAAAAGGTCTAAGAATTGGAAGTGGTTTGGATGTAAGTGTTGGTATTGCCTAAGCTTAATTTTTTTTTGTGGTGTTCAGACAGACTTCTTTATTACATGTGTGCCTAATACTTGACTGAGATGCATTCAAATGCTCTTTGACGTTCCTGACAGCACAGGCATTACTATGAATGCAATTCCTGTTCCCATTGTGCTGTTGTGTTGTGGGAGCGAAAGGAAAACAATGGCAGAGGCAACAGCAGACATATTAACTAACACGTGACCTGTCTCAACTTAAAGTAGGCCTAATAGAAATGTGAGTTTTAAAATATTTTTAAGCCATGATGCTTTGAAGATGATAAGCTTGTTAGAAGACTGAGATCCAATTTCTACTGTTATTACTGAAAATGGACAGCTACACTGGTAGCATAAAACTGTGCTCCTACATACTATTGAAGTTTTATTTTCCCATTTTCATCAGTGTTGGAAGATTTTGAAATCCAAAATACTGAGGTATGTAAATAAGATTCTGAGTTAGCTTTTATTTCGTATCACCAAATAATACCTTTTTAAACAAAACTAACTTGATTTTTATAATAAAGGTAGGCTTTTTTTCCTAAAAGGTAAGGATAAGAGTTTTAAGACTAGTTTTTATTGTGTTCATTATTTACTTTCTAAAAATAGACTTCTATAAAGAAAGAAAGTGTAATACTTAAAAATGTTTTTGTTTCCAACTAAAATAAAGGTATAGATCTGCTTTTCATCACATTTTCATGTCTCAACTCTTAAAGCTGTAATTTGCAATCTCCCATGCATAATATGCTACCTACATAAAAATCACTGTGTATCCTTTGATTTTTCTTTTGCTTTACATGCAGAATATCAGCTTTTTGTAACAAATAGGTTTTTTTTTTTTTTTTTTTTTTTTTGTAGAGCTACTGAACTGTTTTAATAATGAAGAATTTTGAATTGTCATCTAGCTTGGTCTTGAGAGTATGAGAGCTATTGACAAGATTTCATGCCTGAGTATAAGGAGTGATGTGAAAACTTAACACCCCAAGTACTTGTGTCTGATAACAGTTTATGTTTTCTCTGCCTTACGTCTCTGTATTTACCATATTTGTATGATTCTTCTCTCCCTAGAATTTCTTACTGCTTAGCTGTAGCCATGGCTTTCATCACTAACTCTCACCAAACTTACTGTTTCCCTTGAGTTTCATATCTTTAATTCCCTTCTACCCACTAGTAATTCTATTCCATTAAATTATTCTAATGTGACTAGATTTGTCAAATCAGAAATTCATATTCTAGCCCTAAGAAGTAAAGTGCTTTTTTTCAGGTTTTTACATTTTTATTATTACTTCTACTGTTTTACATCACACATTTAAAAATTTACTTTCAAATATCATGTGGTTTTCCAAACTGTTTTGTTGATTTTTGAATTCCCTCCCTGTAGAACTTAATATGAACTACTTTTAGTTACATATTTGTACTTTTGCACACATTTTTCTTGATCTTCTTGCTATAACCCCAAGAAAAGCAAGCATACCTACAATAAAAACATTTATACTTACCAATGATATTACATGATGAGTTTATTATAATTTAATTTATATAAGGTGACATAGTTACTGAGACATGTCCCAAATATATGAAAGCTGATTATTCCTTAATGGGTATGATGTAGGCAGTTAGTGTTCCTTACATTTATGTTAAAATATTTATGGCATCTTTCCTGTGTATAAAGGCTTCCTATAATCAGTCTGCATTAGAAATATGTAACATCAATTTGAAGATGATGTAGGGAAGTAGACATATCTTTTTAGCTACTGAATAGCATACAGTGCAATCAGCGTTCTTCAAACGTGCATTTCTTAGCAAGTTCAATCAAATGGACTTACTAAAGTGTAATTTTCTTCTAGGCTTTCATTGACACTTCTAGTGGTACAAGTGTTGGCTTGTAAGTGAAGAATGAAAAGCATATCACTTGCAGTCAATTGCAGCATCTGAATTTGAAAAAAAAATACTTTGAATAAGTAGTGTGTTAATAACCAGCTATGATTTGCAGACTTACTCTAATTTTTACTATTGTTGTGCAGATAACATTGAAGTGGCTTATCTAAAGACCCTGACCAAGGATGATATCATACAGTTCTACAAAGTAAGTTAGTCATGTAGTTGAAACTTATTTGGAAACAGATGTCTTTGAAAATTGTTTCTCTTTTTTAATCTTTGTTTATCCTTTTCACTAGCCAGGGTCGTTCTTACATTATCTTCTATTTGTATTTGAGTTTCACTCTTACTGCTTAAAACTGATCACTTCTTAAATGGCACAGTGAACCCTAATGCTTTTTTTTACGTGGTATGGTAGCATGGGTGAAGATATGCAGCAAATAAACTTAGAGAATGGAATTTCAATGGCTGTTGTTTAATAAGTAGTAACTTGAACAAATATGCACACTTTGTGATTGTACAAATCTATACTTCTATTTTTTTTCGCATACTCTAGTGCTCAATACATGATTATCCAGTATTGCAGAGTAAAAGTAACTGGCTAGATTAGTGAGCTAGTCAAAGTGAGTTTAATAATCAGATTCAGGGTGTTGTATTTCTAGAAGGTTGCTAGGGTTTTTGGTTGTATTTCTGATACTATGATAGTTAATAGCTGAATTTCTGTTTCTTCATTTTTTTGTTTTGTTTTTGGTTGGTTGGTTTGTGTGTTTTTTTGTTTGTTTGTTTGTTTTTTTGAGTCCTTGAGCAGGACATGAATTTTTGTAAACAACTTGATTCTAAAATTATTCAAGGTACTCTATGCATGGCTTTTCATTATATTTTAAGGAACATCTCAAAATTCACCATCATTTGAAAACTTAGAATGGAAATGTTGTCATTTTATAAATACAGTCTGAGTGATAGTTTCCACACCTGAAAGAATTGATGTTGCTTACTGTAGGTGCTGTTGGCAGTAGATGCTCCTAGAAGACACAAGGTATCAGTACATGTCCTTGCAAGGGAAATGGATTCGTGTAAGTATTGTGCTGAAAATAGTATTTAATCAACTACTGTTTGAGGAAGTCATAGTTAAAGGCAACCTTGTTGTATGAAATAAAGACATAACAGGAAAAATCCAGTTCTGGAGAGTGTATACCTTGCAGAGAACCATACATTTTCTTCTATAGATTTTCTTCACAGGGGTTCTTCAAATTTTGTAATTGACATTTGTGGCCAAGTTTTTCAGTCATTCTGAAGTATGTTGATACAAAACAGTATCATTAAGTAGCACTTCTTTTCAAAGCACAATATTTTAATATAAGTATGAAACTCCATAATACTATTACTGGGGACAAAACAAAAAAATCCTAAAACAAAATTAGGATTTACAGTTATCAGTAGAATGCTTTCTTTGTTTACAAGCAATGAATGTCCGCAACTTACTACTAAAGTGCCCTCCAAATATATACATACATATATAACAACAACCCAAAAAACAAGAGAAACACAGTGGAAACATGAAGTATTATATTTGATATAACTTGAGAACATGTAAGTATAGGTTTTATTTTCAAATAGTCTAGATTAGTTATGCATTGTAGACTATGTCATTCAATTTTAGAATTCAAGGAGGAAAAGGTTAAAAGTGTTTCTAGTTAATAAATAAATCTAAAAAAAATGAGAGGAAAAGCTGATGATGTTTTCTGTGTGTTCTTCATTAGTTTATACTTAAATTCCAGCACGTAACTGGTTGCAAACCAAAGACATTGAAGGTTTGTCTGTAGAACAGAAGGAAGAAATGGCTGAATTCATGTCATGAAACTCCCTCCAGTCTCTGAATGCTTTTTGTGATACCATGAAATCATAGTTCTATAGCTAAGGAAGACTTGCTTCAAAGTCTCTTTCCAGTTTTCACGGTTAATCATTACTAAACAGAATTAGCTCTAATACTTTGACTGACTAGAGAATCAAAAGTTTTTAGAAGAAAGTAACTATATTGCCAAAAAGTTTATTTGCTTGTAACACTATCTTCCCAAGCCAAGGGAAGCATGGGAGCAGCCTAACATCTGTTAACTCTTTCAGTGATCATAGCAAGGTATTCTTCCTTCTGTCCATGTATTCCTTCACTCCTAAAGCTTTTAATCTGGCAAAAGTGAATGCCATGAAAGAGAAATTGGGACTTTGATGGATTTCCTGTAAGTCTAAATGTGCATTATTGAAAACAGTGCAAGAGCCTAAGGGAATAATGCACAGGAGGCCAAAAATCTTCCAAAGGAGAACCCTCCATGGATGCAGACACACCATTTCCCCTGACAGTGGAAAACAATTGGAAGAATAGAGCAGAGATCTGGGATTTTAGGGAAGTGATTCCCCCTAAAAGCTCTTCTGGGGAAAGCACTTGAACGCCCAGGATAAAAGTTAGGGTTGGAACTTGAGTATGGGGATAGTGGAAGGGACGCTTCTGGAATTAAAGACCATGTATTTGTGGGACAGGTGGATGGGATGCAAGACATTTGAGGGGGGAGTGGAGTTAGGGCATGCATAGGGACAGACAGGGCAGACTTGGGGTTGTTAAAGAGGGTTTGGAACACAGAGTAATCCCCATGCCTCCATAGGTATGTCTTACTGAAATATTCTCTCATTGGAATACCAATGTGCTGTTGTTGCATATACTGCTGGCATTTACAGTACTGCATATACTGCTTGCATTCACATAATTTTTACTGCAAAAGAGTTTTAAGTATTCATTGTTCAGTAGATAAGCAGTTCTTATTTCTATATTCTCTGTATGTTTAAGCAAAATGGAAAAAAGGCACTGCTTGCGTACATGTTCTCAAGTCAAGTCACAGATTAATCTGCTTATATTTTAAAGACAGTTGTGAACTATAAAAGCAAAATCTTCAGAAAGTCTTATTTAGAGATACCTGAAAATTATTAACTTGTGCTTTTTATCTATTTATGTCTTATAAGAGAAAACAGTTTGTTATGTAAAAGGTACTGGTTGAATTATGTTCCTATAACAATTTTGATGATGTTAAATAGGCCCTGTTGTTGGAGAGTTTCCATGCCAAAATGATGTGAACCTGGCACCAGCACCACCACTACCACAGGTAAAAAGAAACCACACAAACAAAATCCCAGGATGTATTTTAAAAAGTGTAACATTGCAGAGTAAGATTACAGGGAGGAAGTACAAACTTGAAATTTATACTGTAGCAAGTTGATGGTTTAGCTCTCCTACACATGCATTGTCATAACTACAGGTTTTTTTCCCGACAGTCTGTGTGGTTATCTTTGCTCATTCTATTCCATTGAAATGAAAGCTAATAGAAGTTGGTAACTCTACTGAGTATCTACCCTGTGGAATGAAATACAGATTATTATTATCATCATCTGAAAATATTACTATGTATCAAGTACCAGGAGAAGGATGAATATGCATCAAAAAAATTATATTCTGTTTTTTTAAAACAAACAAACAACAACAAAAAAAAACACCCAACTATCTGGTCATTTTCCTAAAGGCTGGAATTTTAATCTACATTCCGGTCAGTGTGTACCCTGTGAATGAAACAATTTGACAAATTCTATCCATATAAGTATTACAGGTTTCATGGTGCTGTTTGTGTGAGTAGATATGATAGCACTGGGCCATTACTGGACTCAAATTTGCTTGAAGAAGGATGATAATGTTTGTCCCAATAGGTAATTGTCATTTTGCAATGCAGTAGTAGATCTTACTCAGTGCTTATAAAAGGTGAAATAAGGAAATAATCACCACGGGTGGACGTTTCTGTATGAATTAAATGTGGATATATTCGCCATTATGACTGAAATATTAAAAAGTGACTTTATTGCAGCAACTTCAAATAATAGCTCATTGAATTGCTACTATTTTTATGATCTTAACTGTGACTTTCAACAGAGAGCTGGGATGTTTTTAAGCAGAGGTCATAAATGAAAAGACAAGCTCTGCATTTCCTAAAATACCTGCCATTATTAATAATGCAATTACTGCATTATAGTTGTTGTTTTAAATTATCCAGAGTAAATATGAAACCACATATTTCATAAGTAATAACACTTTATTTGGGAAGATCCTGTAATAATGAACCGTGAACCATTAAAATTGCAGAAAAGAGAACAAGAAAGATGTGTGTATATGTAGCTGTAGAAAATGTTGTGAGGAATTTCTCAGTCTTCTGATTAAAGGTAATTGAGCAGATTTTTTTTGCATACGCTTCTTTGCAGCCAAGTGTGATTGAAAATATGACAGAGTTCAAGCGCAGTCTGCCACTCTTTCCCCTGGTGAAACCACATATCAATTTCATGGCTGCAAAACTGTGAAGAACCCCAATGGATGAAGAAATGCAAATGATCAGTACTGACATGGTTTCAGGGGACTTTATGGTGAACAAAATTATCAAAGACTTAGAACAAATGGTTTTGTGCATTATGAAAGTCCCAAATTCCTTCTTGGTTCATTTGACATTAGATGTGTGTTAGGGATAGAGAGTATAGAAAAATCAGTTGTGGTCATGTGTCATTTATATTACAGACAACCTGTTGGAAACCAAAATCAACTGAAACAATAACAATAAAAAAAAACAACTTGTAGATGCAGTATATTTTTGAAATAGAATACCCCTTCAAATTTTCTTTTTGGTAAAATGAAGGCCTCTGGAGCAAACAGTTGCTTGAAATACCCTTATTATTCCTGAAAAACACCATTGAATAACCCAATAATAGTCTTATTGGGGACTGGAGGAGGTTCTTTTTTGGGGATGGGGTCAACAATTTTTCTTAAAAGTAGAGAGTGTCACATTTTTTTGAAGTGATATGTTGAATGAGACTTTTTAAATTGATCCTTAATGCAACCAACGTATTTTCTATTTAATTTTTGTGAAAACTGGTGGAAAAAAAGGGGGGGGGAATTTGACAACACAGTAATAAATGAAAGAATTATCTCAATGAGAATAACTGAAGATATGAGCATGATTTTAATCTTTCTATACAAATTTGGGGACATTTTATATTCAAAGTTGTGAAATGCTGGAAACACTTTAATAGTACAACTTATTTTTTTTTTAACAAAAGTGTTGTCCTAGTCTCTTGGTACTGTCAACATCCTGTTCAGTTCTGTAGTGTTATACTGAATTGTTTCCAAATGGTATATGAAATACTTTGTTGTCATTTTTTTGTTTTCAGTTGCACATAGACTACATGAGTTCTCCATCAGTACGTTTTGCCTTACTTGCTATACTAGGTCTCAGTCCAGCAAAGTACTACTAGTGCTAATAACTTTAAGCATACGTTAATTAGTTCTTGACTCAAGAACAGATGAATATCAAAGATGGGCCCCGTAATGAACCAGATGCCTCGCTTTTATGATACATCTGTGTGGGTCCTTTTTGTCCTTTCAAGAAGACATTGAAGAGTGCAGTGCAGGCTTAGTACAGGGTTATCAGTACTGCTGCACCACGGTGTGTGGTTCAGGTTACATCACAAAATGTTCCTTCCTACTTTTAAGAAGGCTCTGCAAAACCGTAAAGGATCAAGAATTATGCTGAGATACTGTGTGTGTGTGTGTGTGTATATATCCCATAACTTAGCAAAATGTCAAAACAATACAGTGTCTAATCTTCACCAAGTCTACTGAATTGCAGAGCGGTCTTCCATTTAAGACAGCATATCAGGATAAACTCCCCAAATAAAAAAAGATAAGGGAGTATCTTACTAAGTTCTCTTACATGTTTATTGCATAAAATTGATTGTAATTGTTCATACAGGATAGAGTATGTGAAGCACTGAAGATAGAAAATCTGCTCATATAAGCCCTTGCTGTTGGGTGTTACTGGGAGTTGCTTCCTATTAGAAGAACCTAAAACTGAGGCACTGATGTGAAATGTATGTCACGTATGTATGCATCAGAATCCTGGTGCATTCAGTAGGGGTGTTCTTGTCACCGAGTCAATGTTCGTATTAACGCTGGCTCTGGAGGCAGTTAAATGCATGCTTGCCAGGATAAAGGCTTCAAGTTGTGTTTGAGTCTGCATTAACTGAGTAAATGCAGTGTATTTAAGTTGTTTTAAAGGTTGACAGGACATATTTCAACATCCCTTTAATAAATCTGATGACAGTTTGTGATGTAACCTGTTGCCAGGAATGTCCACTAGCAAGCATTTTTTGTAGCCTGAGGGGCAAAAAAAAAAAAAATAGACATGGTATCAGCAAAAATAGTACAGGTGTCTGTTCACCATGTTTTTCATGGCTCCTTCATGTAAAATGGACTTTTTAACCCTCTTGCATTTTGCTTTTGTTTATAGTTTTCTCTTAGTAAAAATATTTGTATTATATATATTAAAGGTTTTGACAACATATTATAAAAAATATATATATTTTGGGATTTAGTGGTATTTAAGCAGACCGCTCCTACGGTGAATAAAATCAAATTGCTTCTATCAAGTGTAAAAAAATAAAATATATATATTCATGGAAGTACTATGAACTCTAATTTTAACAAATTCTATAAATAAATTGGAATGGCAGTGTATTTATCACAAACAACAAATCATGTTTTTCAGAGGAAAAAACTTAAAATTGTAAAGTTCTGTGACTGGATGTGGAAACACATGTAGTTTTCCAACAACTTTTAATTGCTTTTAAGTGTTCTCCAGCATTTTACAGTTTCTGAGTTTGATATAGCAGTAAATTTTGATAAACTCAGGCATACTAATGGATTCATTTTAATGGATCCAAAGCTGCAGTGTCTACAAGCAATAAAAAACTACCTAGAATACACTGTAATTCAATTTTAGTGCTTGTTAATTAGTTTATGTCAGAAACCATAAGTTATTATTACATAACTGTAATTTTTGCAAGTGCTATTTTAAGCAGTTGATGTGGAATTTGGGTGCATGTGACACAGCCAGTATGACAGAGTACTAGGTTTATTCTGTTTACAATAAACAATCTGAATTTCATGTTTGGAGTTATTAATTTGTTTCATTTTAATATATTGTTTTCATACTGGTAATGTTACATCTGTCAGCCTTGCATGTGTTTTTACTATATATTAATCATGATTTTCTGTGATGCAGTTCTTGGACTGGTTAGGCAGAATAGCATTGGTGGAGAAGTGTTCCCATTCACTTCCAGGGAGCTTCGAGGGACTTCCCATGTGTCATCCCACACCCTTCAGGTAGCCTTCAGGTAGATCACCTATGCTGCTCTCTGAGTGTATTTAAAACTTTATATTATGAAGGTAGAAATATTTGCGCAAGACAGGATTTCAATAATCAGATTTGAAATTTTAAGTTCAGAGCATTGTTGCAGCCAGACTTACTTTTGGCTGGTGCAGCTTTATGCTAGTGTTGCTTTTGAGAAATTACACTCTGATCATTTTGTTGCGTGCACACCACAGGATTACTTTCAGAAAGCTTAGAAATAAGTGTGATTGTTAGAACAGTAAATAATCTGAATTCTGACAGCATAAAGATACAAGTCAGCATGCACTTCTGCTGTTCTGATGGGGCTCCTTAAAGTAATGTCTGGTAATGAGCAGGGTTAAAGAGGTTTTCTCCTCAGCCTTGGGAAGAGTGGTTGGCAATCTCAGCAGAGAAATAAAATGCCTTCAGCCCATCCAGAAAATTACTAGACCCCAATATCAGGATTCTCTTACTCTACTGCTGTTAGGACTTGGTACAAATCTTGAATCATGGACTTTTTATCATTTCAAAAACTAAAAAAAAAAACCAAAAAAAAAAAAAAAAAACAACAAAAGAACTGTCAAAATAGACTATCACTTTTAGCTATAATAAATATTTTTTTCAGACTGTTGTTTAAGTGGGTTGGCATGAACAGCCCATATTGATGATGTGTTCATTATATCACTCAGGAGTGTAATCATAATATATGGAGAAAACATTGCATACTTTTTTAACCTTCATTTATTATCTTCTAGCTCTTGTTTTAACACAAGATCAGCGGAGTTCTAGCCTATCTTCTCCCTACTGTATAAATGGTTAGTATGCTTTTGCTGTAGCTCCACTGTAAAGTAAAAAATCCATATCTTCTATGCATTTATTCATATGCTTTTCCATGTTTTTTCAATAGTTGACCATTTAACTGCTATGGTCGAATAAAATGACACTTGGATCCTTTCCTTGAGCTGATTGCTAATTTGATATTCAAGTTCAACTCTGAAATACTTTATTTCTAAGTCTTTTTCTTCTGATTTTCATTTTTTTAATATTATTGCTGCAAGCTACACAATACAGGTCACCTCTGTACTATTTTAAAGGGAGAAGAGCTCAGAGACTTGGGCACCTTTCTTACCTTTTATGTAATTTAAAAAGAAGCCTCCCATATGTAGATTCTGCTGAAACATTTCAGAGTCTACTTACTAATCAAAAAATGTAAGGTGCAGTGTAGTGCTGTTGGTGGAATATAATGTCAATAGGATGTGAAACCCGAATTGTAAATCAAAAGAAGCAAGAGTGTTTAAGGCCAAAGACCCAGTGGAATGGGAATTGTTATAATTAAACCGACTTAATAGAGCTCAAGCATCTAAACAGAATTTAAGGTTTAAAATATTTATGGCTGCTTAAATTAATATTTTTAAGCCACCCTAATGCTGTTAACTGTTACTACAATTGAAACATTATGGGATGTAGACAACACTGTGGTGGGCGTTTGCTGCTGTTAACTTTTAGGAATCCCTCTTTTATGATGCAATGCAAAATTCTGAATTGGATTTCTGGACTGTTGATGCAATGCATGGGGAGAGATGCACGCCTCTAGGTGGATCCCAGGTTATTGTTGCCTTGAGCAAGGACCTGAGCAGGCTAGTTAGGGAGAAACTCCCATGGGAGGGATCCAAGTTGACATAAGGGGGTGCTCAGACTGTACCACTAGTCTCCTGGGAGGTGAGAGAAATTGACATTGCTAAGGCTGAGTTGTCTCAGGGCATGTGCAAAAATGGTATTCTGGGAAATCTGAGACAGAAAATCTGGGCATGCGCAGATGTTGATGATACCTGAGAATGGGCGTTGAAGATGTAAATTTTGGATGCGATGTCTTTTGGTGGACACAGCTCGTAGAAGTGTGCTGTATAGCTATTAAAGTGATGCACTTGGCAAGACAGTGTTGGAGCTGATTTAAAACACCAGAAACATATTAGTAGTAGTGCTCAAAAATGGCTCATTTGATATTTTCAGACTTTCCAAATTGCTCTGGAATTAAGTAATTCTAGCAGGACAGGTTTCAACCCAAAGGTTGAGAGCCAGGATTTGACAGGTTTTCATTTGTGCACATGTGTAAAAGCAAGGGAGGTTCACAGTAGGTTAGTGTCTGTCAGTGCCCTGGAGCCAGTAAGCTGTCAAACAGTTCAGTGTTTTCCCTTCTCTTATCATTTTGTCATTCCAGTAACTTTAAGCTTGCTAGTATTTGTGTTCCTAGCCTTCTGCAGAACTGGAAAGAAGGTTTTTCTTATGAATGCTTACTGCGAAAGTTCTGTGTTTCAGCTGAAATACCACTATCGTTCATTGATACATCTCTGGTAAGGGTGAAAATTCAGGAATCTGCAAGCATTACTGTAGATGATTCCCCAGTTCACAGATTTGATTAATATTTCCAGATGAAATTGTCTGCAGCATTAAATGTATTTTAGAAACACAGGAATCTGTGCTTATAACTGGATCCAGCATTTCCACAAGCTGATTTTTTAGTTCTAATACTCCTTGTGTCATCTCCAAATGCAGAGAGATCTGTTCATCGTGCTTTGTCAGGTCTCTGACCAGGGTGAGTTGACTGGATTATTCCCATTGTCATATCAGCCAAAAGTGTCATCCGTGTCCCTTTAGCACAATGGCATCCACTGGGTGTGGGCTGCATGCGTGTTCTAGGATATTTTTCATTATTAGAATGCAATCATGGCAAGCTTTATCCATAAGATGATACAAAGCTGGCATCTGCAGGATATCTCTGCCTGGAGAGCCACGCTGGTCTGACATTGAAGCTCAGTAAAGTGGGAGATTTAACCAAGTCAAACTATTTCAGAAATAAATTGAAAACAGGTGCTACTCAAACACAACAGGAGACTGATACGCTGTTGTATGCACAACATGATTAAAGTACTGTGAGCAATCTAATAAAAATGTATGCAGCCTTTTCCTGGAAGTAGGCATAACTGAGTGGAATATTTGTATACTTGGTGTAAGTTGAAGAATGCATATACAAAGGTTGCTTGTAGTTTTGATTTTCCGCTTGAATTTAAATGTCAATAATCATTAGTCTGAAGATGTTATGAATGTTAAAATACGAAAGATTGTATTAAGCTCAGTGTATACAAAATGTAAGAGTGAACTTGGGTGCTTTCCCGCACTGTGAGCCACTTAATAAAAATAACGTTGAAATGGAAGATACCGCATATAAGTTGAAAGCAGCTAATTGCATGCCATTTTGCTCTTGTCTAATAGTCATGTCTATCTGTTATGTCACTCTGTGTAGATTATAAATTCATGTAAAAAGTAGTTACGTTATGTCTGTGAACTACCAATGCACAAGTGTGGCACTGTATAGCTAATAATTTTTATTAGGCTTTTTAAATGTTGAGTTGAGTAATTAAGTGTCAATGCGGGACCGTTTTTCAGGACAACTTGCAGCATCTGAACAGCCGAAGTTTCTTTGAGCTTTGAAAGCAACAGAATAATAGGTATCAGAATCTCTGATTAACTTTATTAACTCTACATTCTCTACTAAACAGACAAGACAAACAAAAAAAAGGGGGGGGGGAGCGGCCCCAGTTCAGTTAACTTAGAGATTAGAGATTAAACCCAAACTATGTACTCAAGCTGAGCTGTCAGCTGGAGCAAATGTGATGCCCTGTAGCATGTTTAATAGTCCTAAATTATAATATATATATATTTTACAACAGTTCTGTCATAAACTCTGACTAGCCATTTAAAGTAGTCTTAAATACTGTTGGGAAAGCTTAACAGTCCTGAAATTCTTTTTGACATTTAGTTTTTTCTTTAATTTGAGATCTAGATTACCCTCTCTGTCTAGTATAGAAAGGGCATTAAAGAGTCCTGTAGTTTCATACTTTAAATTAGCATTGATGTTACAAAGCTCTTACATGACAGAGATCAGTTAAAAGATGCCAGAGGAGCTGCCCTGCTGTTCCCCAGGAATACCTACACCATGAAGATAAATTTAAATTCCAAGATAATGTTTATTTAAATTTGTTAAAATCTATATTAGTTACATTTGGAGTGTTACTAATCCAACACTTTTTCTTAAGCTAAAGTAAATAATATGCTGTGTTAAAAGATTTAATATATCTGATAGTCCAGTAGCTCAGGAAGAGGTAATTGTTCAAAAAATGAACTTCAACATAAAATCAAAACTGGGTGTAGATTTATATTTATGATTAAGACTGTAAGGGATAGTAGAGTCAGTATGCTTAAACTATCTTGTATATTCTGTTGGTAATTTCTGGTTCACTGAATGTGCTGAGATGCTCTCAGATATGATACCAGAAATGTACTGGCACCAATGTGTGCGGGCCAACAGCAGCTCTTCGATATAGAAAGAGCTGCATTTGTAATGTTCTGAAAGTAGGTGAATGGCAGAAGGTATCAGGATGGAGAGTTGTCCCACCTTTGTTGGCCCTTTGCAGTCTTAGATACATCTGGCAAACGGAAGTTTTGTTCCTGAGCAGCAGCTGCATCAAACCAAGTCTCCTTAGTCCACAGGTTTTTGTTTGACTTAACGTTAAATGTCACTACCTTTTGCTTGTTAGAAAGGAAGTTAAATTATATCTCACACTTTACAGTATTTATAATGTGCTAATAAGTGCCATTTCCAATCAGATACCAGAGCCCTCAGAAAAAAGGTATGTGTATGTGTTTGAAAATTACATGTCCATCTAGTCCCTAATCTTCGGGCTGAACAAAGTGAACGGTTTGTTTTATTTATGGTCATGCAGACAGTGAAAGATCATAAATTTGAATTTTTGATCCCTTGCTGAGTCTTTAGAATTGGCACTTACCAAAATATATTTAGCCTTGAAAGCCAAGTAGAAGTGATATAATTGACAGTAAATATTGAACTCCATAGTGCCATCTTTACAGTAATTAAGAGTAGGATTGTATGTTTAATTCGCAGAGGAATGTTCAGATTCATGATGTAGTCATTGCCTCTTAAATAAGTACTTCCTACTGTTTGATAGATTGGGATAAAGGAAGACCAGGAGAGGAAGAATTCATTTTTTAAGTTTTAACTGTTTCAAAGGTTAAAGAAGATTTGCTATGCAAGAAAATAAATCAAATTTCATAGCTTAATTTATAGAAAGTGTCAAGGGTTTTAAACAGCTACATTGTATTTCCAATGTGAAGTTTAATTTTCATTGCTTGGAAAAGAGTGTGTAGTTCCGAATACAAATACCAGTATAAAAAGATTCACCGTGAAACAAGCAGCTTTCGTGGTATCTTTTCTTCACACTGTAATTAAAATTCTTGGTGCTATACGATACAACATTTGCTGTTATTCCCTATAATAATGTGAAGAGTTGTGCATCTCATCTTTTTGCATGAAAACGATTCTCTTCATTTGGATGAGGAAAATCATATTTGTTTGACTCTTAAGGATAAAAACATAGAGAACTTCAAATGCTTAATCTGAAAAAAAAATAAATTACTTTTAAATCATGAAAATTGTCCAGATGTGTTTTTATAAGTAGCAAGACTGCATGAAACCTTACAAGTTTAGCATCTTGTTTTGTGTTGCGTCCTAACTGATTGCTTTTGTCTTATCTGTCCTAACATTCAACTACATAAGCAATTAGTTTAATTAAAGTTTAAAATATCAAATAAAAATGCTGTTTGTTGAAACGTATTGTTACTACTCCACCTTTTCATGAAAATATTTCACTTTAGTTCTGATTTGGCACGCAAGGTGGGTTTATGTCTGGGATTTTGTTTTTAGACCTCCGTGGAATACAGTGAGGTGCAGTGGATGAAGTGGCAGCTTCCATGTTGAGGTATCAGCTTCTCTGTGTTGGGTCAGGGGCATATTTTGCATTGAACCCTCAGGAGTAAGAAAATTTCAATAACTGAATAGACAACATAATTTGTAGAAAAGAAAATAACTGTATGCTGATAACAGTGTCTCATTTTCAAGTCTTTCCTTGGAGCCTTTAAACCAGCATTTGGTGCGTGCCCTGTCACTTTAGTTAATCCAGGCACTGCTTTGTGTAAGATTCACTGGAAGTAGATCCCCTGTCACAGATAGTTTTTATGTGCATAAGGTGCAGTTTTTAAAGCAGAAAGTTATGCCCACGTATGGATGCACAGGTTGAGAAAAGCCCCGGCGCCTCGGGAGTGCTGCAGAGAATGAGGGAAGGAAGGGCTGGGCCAGGGGAGCTCCGGCGGGAACAGCGGCGGTGCCAGGCAGGGCCGGTCCCGGGCTCCTTCCTCACCGCCGCCCTCCCGCGGAGGGGCTCAGGCCGGCGCCGCCGCCTCAGGCCCCACAGCGACGGCCGCGGTGAGGCGCTGCCGAGAGCGACAACCCGCGGGGAGCTCCGTGAGTCGGGGAGAGGGGCCAGGCCGGTGGCCGGCAGCGGAGGGGGCTCGCTGAGGGGACGCCGATGGGGAAATGGCGGGCGGGGGGCCAGGGGCCTGCGCCCACCCTGAGGCCGCGGGGCGAGATGGCGGCGGAAGATGCCGTGGTGTTGCTTTCTTCGCACCGTCGCAGCCCGCTTTTCTGAGGGAAACGGTGAGGTACCCGGCGCTGTCATGGGGGACCCCGTAGAAACAACCGTCATTTTGTCCTGGGAGCGAGTCTCCAAGAGAGCGGGGTGCAGGGGGGCTGTGGGAGGGGGTGCGTAGTCACGTAAGGCACGGATCCATGCCTGAGGGGAGTTGTTAGGCCGCCAAATTCTGGTGGGTTTGACGTAACGGGGCTCTTTGTGATACACTGCTCATGGCACGGATGTCAGGGTGTAATTGCCAAGTGTTCAAGCACCAAAAAAAAAAAAGCTAAAAGCAGAGTGTAGATTCCCTGCTGTGCTCCTTTGCTGATCGGGACCCGTGTTATCTCGTGAGCGGGAGCCATGAGGTCCGTCACATGCCTTGTGTGTGCCCGTGCGATAAGCCCCTATCAGTGGCATTCGCAGGTGCTGAGGAGCTGCAGTACCACGTGCTCTGCTCCAGCCTCACGGTGACGAGCTTCCCTGTCCCCTTCCCAACCATCTCTTCTGTTTCTGGCTCCCCATCCTCCCGGCCGTCTGCCCTGGCCATTCTCTGTTCTCAACTCTTCACCCATTTGTCACCTGCCTCCTTCACCTGTCTGTGATCCCCTGCTCCCCACTCCAGCCCTTCTGTGACTAGTGGGCACCAGCTACACAAGATTGCAGGTAGAGTATAAGGTGCCAAGAAAAGAACCATTTTTTCTCTTAGTGTGCCCTTTACAGAAAAAAAAAAAAAAAAAAAAAAAAAAAAAAAAAAA
>CM021770.1:20954091-21030145 GCA_011076525.1 Nettapus auritus
AGAGAGAAAACCACACTCACACATATAAGTAAAACAAACAAAAACAAAACAAAACAAAAAACCCTGGGACATTCCACGTCAGTTTCAGCAATCTGAAGCAGATTCAAACTTCAACTTTTCAAGGAATTTGGGTACAATTTCATACAACTCACAAAAGCTACCACCTCAGCCACCAATCTGAAGTCCTCCCTACCACCTAATTTTCAATTTGCTGCTTCAAACCTTGAGTCTCTCAGAGACCTGCTGCAATTCCTCATTAAGCAACTAAACCATCACAGAAAAAATCTTCCATAGTTATTCACCACAGGCCACATAGTGCCTGCCAGGCCACACATGCCAGCATGGTGTTTAAAGTTTGACAAGCATCTTAGCAATTAGAAACATGGTCTTATTAAAGGAAATGTCAGGCAAGCTGGTGGTGGTGGCAGCCTCCCGGTGTCAGGTGGGAGTGGAGGAGGAGGAAGAACCTTTCCTTGCAGAGCTCTGTAACGTAAGGCTGATTTAACCCTGAACAGAAAGGATCCTGCATAGTCACCTGTCAAAACTCTGTGCTACTCAGTGCCTCTTTTATCTAGCCGTGGTGAACTGTGTGTGTGCGCCTCCAATGCCTAGCTATGCCCCTGTTCCTTGTGGGGCTACATGCAGGCATATGAATGCTGGGAAAGGAGAGGGGCAGTATGAGTGAGCCTACACAGTGGAGCACAAGAGGAAAAACTGCCTTGGCAGTAATATGTAACTCTCATTAGCTGCATACTTTGCATCATGAATGAAGAATAGAATTACACAGCAGTACACAAATGTCTGCCCTTTTGTCTTTGTCTGCCATGCAATGGGAGCTTCCTTTTCCCAAGTCACACTCACTGCCGGGTGTGTGTCCCTGGGCAGCACCTGGCTCCGGTGGCCCTGTAATACATCTGCCTGGAAGAGATGCCTGGTTCGCACAGAGCAAGGATAAACTGCTTATACCACTGTTGGTAATTCTGTCACAGAGAGCAAAAGCTCATGTGAACAGTTTAACTTAAAAGCAATGTGGTTGACGGAGATAGAAAATGGAGAAGGGATTCGGAATCAGCTGATTTGTATTTAAGGACTTTATTCTGCTTGCTTTCTCTTTCTAAAAATACATTTTTTTTCTGGTTTGGAGAAACAAGATATAAATGGTACACTGGCAAGAAGTGCTTAAAATCTGACAGATGAATAAACTGTGCTCTTCAGGCTGTAAGCCTGAAAAGAACACTGCAGAGATAATGTATGTTCTTGGCTTGAGAGAAGTCCTGTGCATTAGAAACGCACCCCTCTGAAGACTGATCTGAACTTTGGAGCTTTCAATTGAGTAACTGCCATGAGATTTGAAATATTTTGAATTATTTAAATTTCCATTCACCGCATTTGAATAACATTGCAGTTGGTGATTTAAAAGGTTGTTGAATTAATTATGACATTTTGTTAAGTTCCCTTTTGTCTTCCCTTTGTCAGTTTTTTTTATTTCAAAGGCATCAGCTAATGCAGAAAGCGTATCGCCCCAATACAGAGGGGAGATGAGTCAGAGCTTGACTGGCCCTAGACCTACTTATGCCTATTAACCACCGTGACGTTCCTTGCATATCCAAGAGCAAGACTAGGAAAGCTGAGCTTCCTTTCTAAGTTCTGTTCTTCTGACCCTCTCTGTCAGATTCACATACAAACAGCTGTAATAAATTACCTAAATCAAGCAACAGAGGCAAAGCTGAATTCTTGTAGGCAAACAGGGGCGAGCCTGAAGGTGAGCCTTATGAGCTGGCTGCCTTGAAGGGGGTAGGAGCACATCTCCACGCTCCTTCACAGCCACCTGCCTCATGCTGTCGGGCCACCAGCAGGAGCTGGGAGGGGAGCTGGAATACCCCAGCCAGGGCGAGCAGCGCCAGCCGCTCCATGGCTTGCTCAAAGCCATGGGCTTGGCCTAAGGAGACTTATAGCAAGTCCGATCTGTGTTACAAGCGGTACGATGGATGAACCTGTTGGTCAGCATCTTTCCTCATTCACTTTTAGTTTCAGCCTTGTAAATCTGCAGCCTCCTTATATGTTGATAATAGCAGTTGATTAAATAATAGCAATGTTTGAATAATGGCATTAGCCCTGCATTTACACCCCACGGCTGACTTAGAAATGTCTGAGTGAAATCAGTACCCCAACAGCTGCTTCTGAAGCCCGACTACAGGGCTGCTGGAGTCAGGGTGCAGATGGACAGACTGCGCTCCTCCTGCCAGACGCACACAGGCGCCTTGGACCACAGGCAACGTAAAAGCCTACGAGCTGTCTCATCTCCAGAAAGCAAACCAAACATGCTGCCCATATTAGAAGAAGGAAGTTCTGCAGCGATGACTTTGAGAATATATGATGGAAAGGAAATTACACCCTTTCAGATGATAGGCCTGTCAAAGCCTTTAGGTTGCTGCACGTTCCTCTGTAATGTTTCAAATTTCAGCTGAAGGCAAATTCCTCCCTTGCCTGTATCCTTTAGCTTATTTTTGTGTCATCCCTCCCAATTTATTTTTCTCTGGCATACCCTCTAGCAAGCTACATGTAGGAATAGAGTACCTGTCAGCTTGGAAAAGGTACACAGCTCCTTCTGTATACAATGTGAGTTAGAAGGTTGCTGGCCCCAAACAGTGGTACACCTGTACATGAAAGGAGAGAAGATAGGTGTGTGTCTTCCAGCTTCTTTCCATCCCCCATTGTTGTTGTGAAGTCAAATTTCAGGATTTTGTATTTGCTTTCTGTTTTAGGCATGACGTTGTATACTAACATCATCAATACACCGAACAGATGTTCTTTTTTTACTTGGACTTTCCATGTGAAATATGTTGTAATTGATGATTAACTTTAGATTGTGAGAAAATTATTGTTCCGGTGTAAATCCCCCTGAGACAATGGTTTTCATTTAAAAGGGCAAGAACATTTGTTTGTTACTCCATTCTTGTCTGCACTGTACTGCACTGAACTGAATTTATTTCTAAATGGATCGGACAAATGGTTCTTGCATATTTTCATATATCCTTTTATATGCTTTTCATTAACTTGAAACATCTTTTAATGAGAGAGCAAATCATAAGCTAAACAGTAATTATCTCCTACAAATCTCCTGGCCTTGACAGAATCAGGCATGTTTACAGTTTATTCAGCAGTGTTTGGTGGTAACCGCTTTGTGGTAAAACAGAATGCCAGTTTTATGAGGTACTGTCCAAAGATAAGCAGTTATTTAGACAGGACTCCCAAAAGCACGATATGAAAGTTTTAAACAAAAAGAGAAGCGAGTTTATATTTTGGGCTTAGAAAAAAGGCTAAGGCTGGAACTGAGCATGGCAAGCAAACCTCTTCTGAAAAAAACAGTGCATGCTCATCACCTTGATGCTAGCAGGCAGCTCCAGAAAAATCTCAGCTCAGCAGCAGGTGCCCACCCAAGGGAAAAAAAAACAACCTTCCCCTAGGAGTGTGTCCCCAGACTAAGCACCGCCTGCTGGGTTCTGAGAGAGCAGCTCTCCTTGGAACACCGCATTTGCATTGTGTCTGCTAACGTCAAGGCTTAGCACAGGACAAAAACATCCTGAATTTAGCAGAAGTACCAATTCAGATAAGTACAGGCTCAGCTGTTGCTAAATTGGCAGTTATAACTCGATAGGCTCTGCTCCCCCGCCATCGTCATTGTTGGCGCTGGAAGTTTTGTCTCAGTTGAGCGGGTATTCTGTTTTGTAAGCTCTCATTTGTCTTCTGTTTGACAGCTTACAGTGAATTTGTTTAGCTGTACTGATGAACTGCTGTCAATGGAAAGAGCTCCAACCACCAGGGGCGTACCAGAAACGTTAGCCAAAATCTACAATTCAGACAGGGTTGGAGAATAGGGAGATTAACTATAAAAGGACTGGGCCGGAATATGAGATCAGATCACCTCAAATATTACATGTGTCCAGGATTGCAAATCCATGCCCAACTATCTTTATCTCTGACCTTTAAAAGTACATTTTCAGCACAACCGTAACTACTGGCAGGAGCAGCAGGAGCAGAAGAACACCAAGTGCTGGCAGGTACTGGCGCTTCACCTGCTGCAGGGCCTAGATCTGCTTTCAGATAATAGCAAATTTTACAATTCCAGCATCTGCTCTAGGCTTACATTGCAACCACGTCTCTGATAGGGAGGAACGACCTTATTATTCTAGACATGATGTTAAATGTTTGCTGCCAGGCAGTTGGTATGCTTTCAGAACTCTGCCCCAGTGCTCTCACCTTTGTGTTTTCCATGTAGCAGACTGAGGCTGACCTGGGCTCTGTACACTGTGGTCTGGCTGCGTCTCGGTGTCAGAGCCTTGTAATGCACTGCTCAAGCTAGAGGGTGTTTTAATAAAAATATCGTACCTGCTGGGAAAGAAACAAAGCGTATGAAGTTCACTCACTAGCGCAGACAGGTCTCACCCCCAGCCTCGTTTGGAGCAAGGAGCAGCCAACTCAGCCATCTGCACGTAGGCTCTGCTTTCACTGTACAGCGGTGGCAGAGGGCAGCCTGTGCCCTCTGTGTCTTTGCAGCATGGCTGGGGCCTTTCCTGTGCCTGGGGAGCCCTGGGCTTGGCCTCGCTCCCAGAGGAAGGGAGAGGTGCTGCTCTGCCAGCCTGGCTCCAGTCCTAAGCAACTACTTTGAGGTCAGCCCAAAGCTCTGCAGTTCCCACTGTCCCAGGAACGGATTCCTGATGCAGGTGTGCAATAAGCTGGCAGCAGCTTATTGACTAGTGAGACTGACATGTCAGATGGCTTTTTTGTACCTCTCAGTAACAGTAAAAGAGGGCCTCAGCCCAGCTCTGAGCTTTGTCCCAGCAGATGTTACACCTATTGTGCCGCTTGAGCTGGTGGCATGCTACCCCCTACATCTTCTCTTCCAGCAAAGACCTAAGTGAGCTGTGTGACCGCACCTTGAATCAGCTTAAATTCAGTCTGCAAGAACACCCAACTGTGACAAATCTGTCAGACACGGTCAGGAAACCCCACTCCTCTGGTGGGATTCGCAGATTACAGTGTCAAGCGATTGCTTTGTTTCTGAAGTTGGAAAAGGGAATTTTTAGCACTTCTGAGACTTAAAGATCAGGTTGTGGAGATGGAAGCGACCCTGCGGGCATTGCCAGTACCACCCCTCACACATCACCACTACACAAGTGGTTCTTCACGTCCTATTGTGTTTCGGTGCTCACTGCTGTCCCTCACCGGGTGCGACTGCTACACGAGAGGACCAGCACTGGAAGGGCCACGTGGCTGGTCCCGCAGGCTGCTGCCCTGCTGGCTCCTTTGTGGCCTGGCATCAATACTGAGCAAAAAAACATTGTCATGTGTGTGTGCAGGGAGTAGGGGCAGTCATTAACTGTTACATTTCCCTTTCTAGGGCCAATATAATTTAAAAGATTTAATGAACTATATGCACTGCTGAAGACAGAGCACCCAGTTCAGCTGTTAAGAGTACCAGAGTTTAACTTCATTGTACACTCTCCCCATGCTTCTGCTTCCTTATGCTTTGGGCAAAAAAATACTTTGATGGTGATACTGTTCCTCAAATCAATCAGTAAAGAGACTTGATGTTCAGAAAGGGTTGTTACAGAGGAGATATTTTGAGGCCATCTAATTACATCTCAACAGTACAATAAGGAAAGTATCTGCTTTGGGAATACAGGAAATGTTAGGATGCAAAAATACACCACTCACTTTTAGAGTCTGCTACCACGTGCTATATAATTGTGGTGCATATTTGATTTATCCTAATTACATTTCAGTGGCTTTATTTGCTTTCTGACTAGAGCAGAACTGCCACACAGCGAGTCCAGCATGCCTTCTGTGCCCTTCGAGTGGTGCACACTCACGAGCCTTGCTCTTACAAACCAAACCAAAACTTTAAGCCCCCCTCCAAGCTGCATGTCACGGCTGATGGTTATACTCAGTTTTGCTAGACTGTGTTCATGTGTATGCAAACAGATTTTAAAATTGGCTCACTGACTGCCACTCATAAGAATATATTTTAGGTGCAAGAAAAGGGTTGCATGCCTTCTCAGGCGATGATTATGCAGCTGCCAAAAGGGATGAATTCAAGTCTTAGCTCTGCTTTTTAAAACATTTTGATAATATGTTCCTGAGGAATATCCAGATGCAACTAATTATCCTGTAATGAGGCTCCTAAAGCTGACTGTCTAACAGGCTTTTGAAGGTGTCCAGCTTGTTATACAGAAATGATTTGTTTTGACTTTCTTTAAACTCTTCATATGTGGATGCCATACATGGCTGCATTCATCAGTGAAGAGACACGAAGGAAAACACTAAGGTTTATGCAATTTAATTGTTGTTGTAACAAGAACAAATAGGGAAAGCATGGCAGATGCATTTGCTTGCAAATCATTACTTCCTCCTCTGAGTGCCACCATTTTGAAAATAAGAAGCTAGTGAAGTTATTTCATACATGTAACCTCTTGCACTTCAGGAGGTGTCAGCAATATCACTTCCCATTCTAACAACTTCCTACAGCAGTACTGCCTGTAACCGCACTTCTCTGTGCAAGGATTTTCCCCTATCTTTGCACTGAAATAAGACTGAGGTACAAGGAGCTGAGTGCTACAAGTCATGCGGTGTTAGTCTTTGCAAAAGATTCTCATGGGGTCAAGAAATGCCCCATGATGCTCAGATTTCTAAGGAGACAAGATGATCCCTGACACCTGGGCCAAATGGCAGGTTGTGTTGGGGCAGGTTTTGTTTTTAATATCCACAGATCCTACTAGTAAAGCTATTTTTTATCTTATCTGTAGATTAGGACAAAATACATCTGTGGGCTGCTAACAACTCTACCCACAAGTGTTATGTAAAGGGTTTCCAACACATTGCACGTGCTTTAGCTCAGGAAGGCTGAAGTGCTTGGAGTAGGAGTTGCTGAGAAGAACGCTACGGCCTGTCTGTGATCACCTACTCTGACTCTTTCCAAATTAACTTAAGACCTGAAAGCACAAGAAATACACTTTTTTTTTTTTTCCCCTGTCATTGGGCATAAAACTAGCTACATTTAGGTGTCATAAATGCATTAAAAAAGTCATCATGAGTTATACCACCTATTAACCAGAGGCTAATTTTGAGCTTCTTTAGAAAAGGAAAACTTATTTCTTATAGAATCTAGAGCTGAACAAAGAAATGCAAGCACCCACACTTTTGGAATTACAGCTGTAAGGATTAAATTCACAGATAGTTTGCATTTTCATTCACTTTTGAAATGAGGTGGGCAAGGAAGACTTGTTACCATTGTGGCTGCTGTAGGAAACTGGGCTTGGCAATGGGGGAAGGCCAATTGCATGTATGGTATTTAATTGATGATGTATTTAATTTACGGTAAGTGGAAAACACTTTAATAGTATCTTGAAATTTAACAACATCCTAAGGGTAGAGAACCCTGCAGTTAAAAGATGCTAATGTTTTTTCAAAAGAAACAACTAAAAGAATGAAAAAACAGAGCTTCATGTTTAAAAGGCACCAAAGAATTTAAGAAAAATCTGAAAGCTTTGTTTAATAGAGTTCAGAACCTTACAGGTTAGCAACAATTTTTTACGCTCCTCTCCATCATCAAAGGAGTGCTGTTGTGTTGGTTATAAGGAATTCTACTAGTCACTCATAGTTCAGTACAGAAGGGCTCGGGTTGGAGTCTCTGCTTCAGTATGTCAAAGGGGCACTTTTTCTTACCACTAGGACTGACCCTCAAGGTTTCATTCCATCATTTCCCCCTCTCCAGTAGGCTTTCATCGTGAAACTTGTGTTCCATAAAGCTTCTGCAACATTACTCATCCAGAGGGAGTTGTTATGTTATATATATTTAACCAACATCTGTTTTGAATTACGAAAAAAATCCCTGAAGTTGAAATGAAAATCTAGTGGAGAAGCAGAACCGTCCTCCTGCACTGCAGTCTTGATGCTTGAAATAGAAAAATACACACAACATGTGCAAAAATAACACTGCAGGCTACCACTGGCAACACACTGAGAACTAGCCATAGGAACCATGCAAGGGACGGAAGCTGGTAAAGATTTTATTCTATCAAATACATCTGAACCAGCTACGATATCAGTGGAGGAGAAAAAAATAACTTTGGTCAAAAACAGAAAGCTTTTGGTTCTGCACTATCCTAGATCTTTTATCATCTGTGCATCAGAAGTGTCTGGAAAACCGATAGCAGAAGCCTCTTCCAGAGGTACACAAATAGGAATATTAGCTTCTTGTAATGAATATGGTGAAGAAATGGCAACTACTCACAAAATAGTCATCATATAGTCATCCAACCCAGGTTTGGGTTGGAAGGGACCTCAAAGATTATCTAATTCCAACCCCGCTGCCATGGGCAGAGACACCTCCCACTAGTCCTTACACATACAGTAACTAGGTCAGTGTGTTCTTTCATCAGCTCCTGTTAGCTGCAGCAAAATGTTACCCAATTGCAGCAATAGTGGAAGAAATAACACCAAAAACTTCCTTAGTTGTGCATGCTGCATCACTGACAGTGCTCTGAAACTGGAAATAACTTGCATAATAATTTTTATTTTTATTTTTTAAATAAACATAATACTTCCTATAGAGGCCTGCTGCTTAGGCAATCACTTTTCCATGGCTTAGTCATCTAGCATTAAACGAGGTGCCTGCAAGATATGTTTTGACAGGTGCTGCTGAGCTGTTTAGTTGAGGCAGTTTCAAGTCATGTCTACTATTTGCTTTTAGTGGTTCTAGAATGGAATTTTTTCTACTGAAGTACTTAGTATGGCATAACCAGAAATAACTCCTTTGTGCTTATAATACTCAGAGGTGCAAACAATTAAATATCCAGAGCATATGAATAACTAACTGGCAAGAACAAAGAGGCCACGTGCCTTCAAACTTGGAGGTACAGGGAGGCCGTGATCTAATGGTATGGTCTACCCCTGTTTATGGAATATTCCTTAGCACATAAGACTTTTTTCACTTGCAGTATTATTTTCTTTGCACACATCTTTTGACTGTTGCCTTTCTGGAAAGCTAGCTATATTACTTGAGCTCTTGAATAAGTCCTAAAAACAAAGCCCACCTTAAACTTCTGTAAGTTAATAAAGCAGAAGGAACTTGAATAGTTGAAATCCAGTGCAATCTTTAGCACAAATATTTCTAGTTTTACAGCCCATTCAAACAGAGCAACCTGCTAAACAGCAGTGAAAAGTCTTGGCCTCAACATCTACAAGAACTGAACCTACTTGATAAGGAATGCTAGTTTCTGATTTTCCAGATTATGCCAAGATTTTGCCAAGATTTACTGAGATAGGTTCAAGTGAGAATCTTTCCCAAAAATCACAGTAAGTGTTTGAGACTAGGAGGAGAAAACATGCCTTTTGCAATCAACAGGGCTACAATACGGCAGTTCAGATACTGAGAGGCTCCCTGATGAGGATGATGTACTGCCAGATGTAGTGGTGTAGTCTTTATGCAAACAAGAAGAATATGTATTCATACAAGGAGAGTATGCGTTTACATCATGAAGTTTAATTTCAAAGAGCATGTATAGTTTCTTGAAACATTTGTATCCACCACCACCCCCCCCCAGAAAGAGGGAGAAACAAGCTGCCAATAAGTCATGGTAATTGAAGAGTCAAGAGGTGTCAGTTCAGGGAAACAGACATAGAAGTAAGCAAGGTGTGAACAGCTGAATTTCTCCAATGTTAAAAGAAATTAAGCCATTTAGATTCAAGTATATAATTAACACCGCATTGCCTTAATGTTTTTAGGTCATCTTAAATACCGTCTGCATTAAGTTCTGTTTTGTTGACAATACTGTAAATAGAGTTGATCCTGTCCTAAGGCAGTGGGATGGATTACGTTGTTGTTCCAGTCCCAGCCACAACCATTTTCTAATATACTGCTGTTTACATATCCTTAACTACAGGCAAGAAAACTTTCAGTAAGATTTATTAATTCACAGAATGAAATTAAAAGTTTGTGAAAACTCAGTACAAAGGCTAGTTTTCATAAACAGCTCTTCTTTTAAGCTTTCTAATGTGCTTAGTTAACTGTCACAACTGCCACCCCAATCAAATAGCCCCGCACAGACCTATGTTCTGAGAGAAAAACAGGAAGAAAATGAAGATTACAGGTAACACTCATGTGCCAAAACTGAACCACCTCCTATTTAATTGCCATTTCTCAAAACTGCACAAGAGAAAATGAACACAACTATTTTGGGGGCTTAAATATTAAGCTCTGTGTCACACTGTATAGAAGAGTGACCTTGCAAGGATACAGAGGAAAGAAGCTGTTGATAAGGATAATTAAGATTTTCAGAATTTCCTAGCTCTGACCTATGATGATAGCATACATTCTTCAATTATTCCCCCCCAGCGCCTACTAGAAAGGAATTCCAAAGCCAGCCATATTAGTGAAACTGGCATTTATGCTTAAAAACAGGAAGCAGTAATTGTTAGCACTGGATTTCTGATGAGAACAGATAACACAGCCTTATTTAGTGATGCTCTAAATAAATTTAATAAATTTAATCCTAGTTCTTCAAAAATATAAAATAGAATAGCAAACCACATGGATGTAGAACATCAGATACAGGGTTCCAAAAGTAAGATTAATCCATTTACTGTTAGACCAGTAATCACCTTTGTGTTCTACTGCTCCCAGTTATCTCCATTGGTTAGAAAAAAATTAAATCAAGAAAACCACCATGCAAACAAAGGACATACTTATCTGTGGTTAAAAACTCTAAAAGGAAGCTAAACTACTCCAGGTATCTGGACCCTCAAACACCTAACTCCACAAGCAGTTGTCCAAGTTGCACAGCATGGATTTAAAAAAATAAAATAAAATAAAAGGGGAACCTCACAGCTGCCACTGTAAACATTTTGCCACAGAAATTCTAGTCAGTGAATTGTATCTTCAGATGTTGGTAACTCTGTAGTCAACAACGCCCCTGCACATCTTTTCATACAAGTACAGAACTGTTCTACATACTTCCCTGCAGAGACGTCTTAAATAGCAACATGGTTGGATCCCTCTCTGATAGAGAAGGGAGACCACTAGTTTTTGCGAAAGCACTCCAGAAGTTGAGGGAATTAATATTTCAAATCAGGCAACACAAGGAAACAGTTGTGAATAAAGCTTTTGCAAGGTGAAGAATGAAAGAAAAAAAACATAATTCAAACCAAAGTATAGTAGGGCCCCATCTAAGAGTTTAAGATGGGAGGTGAAGGAGAAATGTTATGAGAAGTTATATAATTCCCCATAATTATGGCTCAGTTCTTGCATAAAATGTTGATGCAATAAAAGAGAAGCCAAGTTCAAGATAAGAATGTACACTGAGAAATGCTAGATAACATTTAGTACTCCTTCTTTGAAGGTACATAAATTAACCATTAGTGAAAAAAATACTTCCTGCAGCCAAAATTATCTTCCTCAATGAAAAGGGATCGGCATATTCCCCAAATAAACTCAGCACATCATCCAACCCCGAGATATCCCGTAACTCCCTATCCAGTTTTGTATTACTAGAGGCCCTTCATGTTGCAACGATTAGTTTGCTTTAGATGTTTGAGAAATGCATTCCCCTATGTTGTTAATTAATCACTAAAAGGGGAAAAGATATATAGTAAACTTCAGTATGCACTTAAAGACTCAAAGTAATTTTTCCTTTACCAAGATATTTCTTTGGGCCATCAACTTAAATTTACTATATAAATCTGTAGGAATGTATTACCACACAACATTTTCCATTCAGTAGTTTTGCTGTAGGCTTTTGTTCAACTGACAAAATACACTAGGGAGTGTAAAAAATATTTATTCAACCTAATTCAACATAACTATAATTTGCAATACCAAAAACAAGATTTACAACATAGTAACCAAAGTAATGACCATCTGCTACTCAGTTTAAATCATTTTATAATCCATACAGTATTTTTTGTAATTGTATTTTTTACAATAGTTTCAATTTTCAGTGAAGACAATGACCTTTCCCATAGAACAAGTTTCAAGACCACTAATTTGCATCATTCAATTCTTTATGAAACTTTAAAAACAGTAATAAATTGTCTGGAAATATATACAGTGAAGACCACTGAAAAGCTCTTTTCTCGAAATGAGGAATTCTGTAAGAAATATGTATTACATTGTTTCAAGACTATCTTACAGAAAGCAGCAACTTGCAGAGATCGCTACTCCATTTGAAGTTTATATAAAAGTGAGCCCACTAAGACAAATATAATCAGCAGCCTTACAAGATAATAGTCATTCTTCAGTTACAGCAAGAACCTTGAAGTATTTGATATGGATTGAATATATAATTTTCAATACCTGTAGTTTTTTTTTAATACTAGGTGGCCATTATATACATTTTTATACAGTTCTAAAATATTACATCTCAGTATTTAAGACAAATCATACTATAGAAAAAAGGTACCATATTTTGAATTTCTTTAAGATACATTATTGCAGTCAAATATGAAGTTCACTCTGCATTTATTTCATTTCTTGTGAAAAGAAATATTTACTTATGAATACTTCCACTAAGTTTTTTTTAGTCATTTTCTTTTTTTTTTTTTTTTTTTAAACCTGCCTCCATGCATTTCATGTAGTATTATGAGCAAGAAAGTAAACTGAGAAAAACAAATTATTTGTTGTAAAGAAAACTTCAGGTACTAAATCTAGGCTAGGTTTGGGATGAATATTAAATGGCCATACTATGTTTGTCAAAATTTAACTTCGCAAAACAAGTAATTTCTGTTGAAGTTTATAAATACATCAAATAACTGAAGTGCTAATGTCTCCCTCAGCAGGCTACTTCAAACATACTGTAACAGTAGAGCTTACTGTATAAATAAATTAACTTAGTTTATTACACATTTAAGATTTATCCTTTGTTCTCTACAGAATGGGTTCAAGTTGTCTTAAACTGTCTAACCTGCTGGTATGTACTATACTCAAGTTAGGGACACAAAGTGTAGTGTCACCCTCCACCAGCCAGTGTTCCTGGCTATCTTTCCACTACAGCTGGCTTGGGCAGAGAAGAGCCTAGTCCGTATACAGGAACGGATGTGTGCAGCCAGAACTGGAAGTTTAAACTGACAGCTTCCTTCTAAATGTGGCTTTAGTGTCCAATGTTTCCTCACATTTCTGCTATTTTCTCTCGTACAGATACTTACATAATCAAAAGGAACATGAGAACTAAACAATTGCTCTAATACTTAACTAGAAAATAAGCAGCTGAAATTCACTTCCTGTGTAATTATTTTACTGTGAAGAGGGGGAAAAAAAGCTATCCAGTACCAGTTACAAGACAAAAAAAAAAAGGCCATGAGCAAATGACACTAGGCACTGCAGAAGATGCAACAGGACAGTAAAAATGATCAGCAGTAAGAGTCACCTGGAAGCCATGCTAATTTTGACAGCTAGAACTTAGGTGACTGAAGAGAGTCCTGCAGAGTTACCTGTCTTCTGCTGTCTCTGCCCAGCCATTTGAGTATTGCGCACTCCCTGTTTCACACCAGCAAAAAAACAAGGACATCTTTATTGACCGACATCCCACAATGACTTCTCCTTACTAATGACTCACATTTCTTTTTCTAAACAAGAAAAAGTCCCTTCATTGTGTGAAGTGCTGAAATGGACAATAGCCTGGGTAGGAAAACAGTAGAAAAGGCATCCACATGAGGCCTACATTAACCACACAATTTAAAGTGTTTTTATTCTGTAGTTGATGCTACTTTTTCCCCTCCATTCAGCATATTGGCTGTTTCAGAAGCCTGTTGCCCAAGAGAAATACCCAAAAATAACGAAAGCAAGTCACATTCTTAGGTTCAGTGGTTTCTGAAAAGATTTACCCTGCCACATGACAGTGCTTTATTATACTTAAAGAAAAAAAATAGGAGCAGCAACTTATCACAATTCTCCACTACTGTGCAATAATGATGGAACCAATACAACATGGAAACCTGTTCGGTGAGACTGTACGACATCAGAAGATCACAGCTTTATGCACCTTCTTGCTCAGGATAATTTAAGATTTTGCGGTGAGCTTGGCGCAAATACTGCTGCTGTTTGAAGTAAACCTTAAAAGCTCCTTTTATAGCAACAAAAGCAATTCCACCCTGAAATAAAAAGAGATACTGAATGTTGTAGGTTTTCAAAACCATATCATTGCAAATGCTCTTTGCAAAAAAGTCTTGTTAAAGAAAGCTTATTTTCCAACCAAATAGCATTTTCTTTTGAAGTTTAGCTAATTAGGACAATTCCAAATGATTATAACAGACAAAGTTTTCAGTCACAATGCAGTACTGCAGAGGTTCGGGTTATTATTACAAACCAGACCTATAGATCCTTTTGAAAGCTTATTTCTTTGAGAGTTTGACAAGTGTTCTAAAAGTCAAAAATCTATCCTACTTAAAGAACAAAGTGAAACAGTTATCTGCTTTTCTCCCTTCTCTGAATATATTATAGATGGCACAAAGAACAATACCTTTCCATAATCAAGACTGAAAGACACCACTTGCCAAAGGCAAGCATGGAGTGAAATAGATGTTTTTTGTAAATCAGATTTATTCATTTTTTAAGTGTTAATCCGTGTTCATCTCAAGTCTTTAAAGTGAGAAGAGACATTAAGAAGCCTTTAGTCTGTATGATTGGTTGTAGTATTACTGTGTCTACCACATGGAAGACAGGTGCAAAAACATGTTAGAACTGGGGAAAAAAGGGGACTGAAGTGATAGTCAAATCAAACAGGGATACCACTTTATGAAATCGCCTCTGCTTCCTCTAAAAAGGAAGCAAACCAGAGGGATTATTCACAAAGAAAGATTTTTGTCCTCTCCTTTCCTTTCTACCTCTATTTAAGTTCTATGGAGAGTTTCTTTCTCCTCTTAGTAAAAATAAATTTAAAATATTCTTAGAGTAAACAGAAGCTAATATGAAAGGGTTGGGAATTTAAACCCCCGAATGTAAAACCCAGTCTTCCCTTCCAGAGCTTGTTCTTAGAAGATACTGGTTCCTCATCTTCATTA
This sequence comes from Nettapus auritus, assembly GCA_011076525.1. Lineage (NCBI taxonomy): Eukaryota > Metazoa > Chordata > Aves > Anseriformes > Anatidae > Nettapus > Nettapus auritus. The sequence goes on from CM021770.1 coordinate 20,969,146, forward strand.
TCACCCTTAATTACTGTTAAGAACTGCCTAGCACAGTACCAGATATAGGTTTCAGCCTTGACCAGGAGAGATTAGTTTCAGTCACAGGGGAAAACAAAAAGTCTTTCACACATGATGTCTGCCTACTGCCAAGACAGACATTTAAAAAAAAAACAAAAACATCTCTACCCTTAAATCAAATGCCACTAAGTCCTAGCTCAATTTACGCTTTTTACTTTTCTTCCCTCCTCCCTCAACACTCCACATTCCCATATGATAATTATGAATCAAACAATACTGAATCTTACCAAGATTGTCCTTTGTAAATTTGAGTTAACACTGCTGAACATCAGCTTGCCAACTATTGTGGCAATAGTAGGGAAAACTAGAGCTCCACATAGAATACGTGTAGCAGAGACATGATCGGCCAAAGGGTTGGCCTCTGCTGGAATACGAGGAACAGGACACCCAATGCCTAAAGGGATGAGTAGGGAAAGAAAGGATTATATACAGCCTCTGTCGCAAACAGGGCAGACCTCCCTCTGCTTCATCATAAATCTACAGCCCACCAACTTCATTATTCAGTTCAGTTACCTTGAGAACTAACCTTCTTTTCAGTGAATATTCCATTTCAATTAAGTGACTGTATTAAATCTTTACTTTCAAAAATGAAGCCAAAATTTTCAGTAGCTTGTTTCATTACTAAGGCCTTAACTGAAACCATGCTCCTGCTCCTATTGCTCTTCCTTCCCCACTAAATACTATACAAACACAATCCAAATAAACTGAACATAGCAGACGGAAGGTACGATCACCTTTAACTTTAAGAACGGCAAAAACTGATCTATCTCCATCTCATAGAGGGACAAACTCAAGCTTGATATTTCCTTTTAAATTTCTATCACATTACCTGGAAATATGCTGTTCAAAATTTGTAGTTTATTAGAGTATTTGCGCCACAGTCTGAGCACGTAGTCCTCCCAGCGAATCATCTTGCCCAGTATTAGCATGACTGGAATAGTGGGAAGTCCAATCAAAAGAAATAAAGGATCCGCTCTCTCCATGACATCAAGACCTTCTTTGTGACCCACAACCTGGTAAATACATATATGTGAACAAACACAAATGAACAGAAAACACAATTTAATGTAAGTCCTTTCTTTTTTTGGAGGACCGCCCATATATGAAGTTAACAAAAACCCCACTGTTTTCCCTTTGCACCTGTGGTTACTTATCAAACATAATGCAGGTGAGCAAGCTACTAGCCCTAGTTCGCAAATCATTAATCTTGCAGAGACCTGAAATACAATTCCCTACCATCTTAAGAAAGGTTTCATGTGCATCTGTATTTGAGTAAAAACAGAAATATTTAAAATATATTAATAATATAAAAATATGCCTTTTCTAAAAAAATAAATAGGAGTTGCCTACTTGTTACTATTTGTAATAGGAGTTGCCTAATCATTACTACTTGTCTGGAACTAATAGCACTTCTTTGAGAATGGAAGTGGTTCACCAGCCTGTCACAAGCAGGGCAATGAGCAGCAGTAGTGAAGTTTCTTAGGTGCAGACTGTGAACCCAGTCTGAACAGGTGTACTTGGCTTGATAGAGTATGATCAGTTAAAAAGCAAAAGGCTTTCTATCAACCCATTCTAGATTTATTTGCTAACCACAATGAAAGTGATGAAAGCAGCTAAAGTGTATTTTAAGCTAAGGAAAGAAAGGAGTTCTAATTAGCTAACTTTTTATTTAAAAAGCCTTGTTTTTAAGACTGGTAACATCTAGAAATAGGGAATTAGATGTGTACCTGCATCACTGTCACAGCTCCATATGTAACTGCTGTCCAGTATATAGAGCCCACCATTATTCCAGCTGCAGCAAACGGACATGCCTTTGAGATCAGACGATCTGCAAGATCCAAAACGTAAACAACTGGACCTATGACAGAGGAAAAGTAAGATTTCAAGATGTATGTATAAGCATACTGAAGAAAGCTCAAACTAGGCAAAATATGAATCTGACATCCCACACGTGCTACTTATGAGAACATACAGGTAAAAAGATACTTAGCTAAACTTGCAATTTATTCCTACCTACCATTTCATTCATAGCAACATCTTCCGAGAGATAAATACACTCCTTATAGCACTGACTAATTTACACTGCTAGAATTGACGTAGCTCCCTTTGTGCGTGTTGAATCAGAATCAGTTTTTGTAGAAATCATTTTAGTCTTAGTGGCTTTTTTGTTAAATATTTTAGTTTTCAAAAGGAAAAGCTACCAATCAGTTAAAGGGTACTCCCGAGGTGAAGCTGTCAAAGACCAGCATAAGAATGTTGTCACTAACCTCCATCCTACTCCACATCAAGAAGTAGCCGCCAATATAAAAGATTTCTTCCACTGGAAAAGAGCTGGACTGCATTCATTGCATTCAGTATTTTTTTTTTTTTTTTTTTTAACAAGATGACCTCTCAAATACTGGAGGAAAAAACCTCTTCCTGGGTTATTTAGTGCCTTTGGCAACAATGCACAAATAGTTTGTTTTGTTCATAGACAGCTGCACCTTCCAGACTTGCACAGAGCAATGTATCACCCTGACTAACTTTGATGAGATAAACTAGGGCATGCTCACAGCTTTTCTTTCTAAGACTGCATGAGAACCAGCGAAGCAAAGGCCAAAGTTGAAGAGTCTGAAAGGTATGTGTGGAAGTGAAAAAGGTTGTCACCGTGATCACAATTCCATGCTGCTTTTGTATTTGTCAAACTTCGCAGCATCAGCAGAAAAGTACTACTTTCATTGCATGTTTTAAAACAAGCACTTCAGGATATATTATATACCTTGTCAGAAAGTAACCATAGCTGTTGACTACTTGTGCACACTTTTCGCTGTGCTGTGGACATGAAGACTTCCTCCTCCAGGTCATACACATTAGTTTTTCCTGTTAGATCCCTTTTACCCTAATTTTTTGCATACTATTTGTAAAGCAGTAGCATCCACAGACTTCATACAAGGATTGCAACTTTTTTTTTTAAAGCTGTGCAAATGTTATACTCAAGACCTGCAATTTAAACACAATCTAGCTTACATGCAGGCTTGGCAGAAGTAATTGTAAATATGGCTAAGTTATGTGTCTGTCCAGTAGGCAGTGCTGAGTAACTAACCTGGGCAGAACTGTGTTTATTTGACTTGCTAATCCAGTTCTGCTGGAGCCTCGCGTCTTTACCCTACTACTCATGTACTTTAAATTAGTTACCTTTGCATGCATCTTCTAGTAAAACATGTTTTTAGTAAAAAAACCTCTGGTTTTAAGGGCAGGAAGCATCTTCCCTTGTGGCTTTTAAGACAGAAAACACCTCACCAGCACCCTGCTTCAAATACACCAACCAATGTAAATTAGTTCTTAAATAGCTGACAAAGTGTAATTAGAGATAATTTATTCTCAAGCCAAGTGATCTGTTGTTGAATAGGTATCAACATTAAAGTGTTTTTGAAGTAGGAACACTTTACTTGAAATATAGAGATGTCAAACAAGCAGTTCAATTGTATTAACAGTTACGTTTAATTTTCCAGACTTGAAAGATTGCTGGGCCATCTATCAATGTATTGAAGTAGCAACAAGGCCATAACTACTAAATACACAGTAGTTGACACATCTTGACTGCTTCCCACAGTGTCTGAAAAAGCTGAGTTGCACTATTAAGAAAGCTTATATTATTTTGAAGGACGTGAAGACATGAGACTCAAAAAACAACCATCATATTCAGTGAGTCTTAAAGGGCAACACGAAGCACTGAAGCTTGCCTTATACATCCTGGCAAGGTGGTAGAGCAACAGCAGAAGTCTAAGACAAAAATATTAACAAATTGCACCTACTGATCCTAATCATGACAGGAAGTCATTAGCTACAGAATTAGGTATAGAAGTTTGAGAAAAGACTGGAAAAAATTGTTCCTACACCTATATATGTTTTAGTTAGCCCTTCAGGGAAAAAGTAGCAAGAAATGCAAACACAATCTTTTAGGATGGTATTAGGGAAATAGAAATTTAAGAATACTTTTGTATTTTGTACTTTCTTCTTTAATGGTGTATGTCAATGATTTTCAGTGTGGTAAAAACAATTGTTTTAACAGCACTTTTTCTGCCAGGATTGGTTTTCTTGTTATTAAGCTAAAATAATTATCTAAAAGATAAGTTTTAAGCAGGTTTTTTTTTTTTGTTTTGTTTTGTTTTTTGTTTTTGTTTTTGAAGAGTAAGCAATACTTTCTTATGTAATTAAAGAATACCTAATAAGAACACTGTTATTACCAATCTCTAAAAACATTATATACTATTAAATCTTAACTGGAATTATAACATTAAGAAGATACCTCACTAAGAGGGGGGTTGTTTTGATTTGGTAAATACTTTAGACTTACACTGTTACTAGATAATAGCTAATGTTTAAATTGATATTTATGTCAATTATATTACCTTTAAAAAAAGCTGTGTTAGGTGCCTTTCACAGACACCTATTTTCAGAAGTGTTTGCAGCAGTACATTAGAGAAGTCTTAATGTAAGTAAGTTTTTGAACCATGACACCTCATGGAAACTTGGTTAGTTGCAACATCTTACCTACTCTAGCAACCTTAGGTGGTTTTTGTTTGTTTTGAATTGTATGACCAGTAATGTCTTCAAATGCTATGGCACAGAAAGGGGCTACTGGCAAGACTGCAGGAAAACATCTTACTGTCCTAACTCTGCCTGATGCGACCTTGACTGACTTATAGTTGGGTTGTGATATAACAGTTCTGGGTTACTAAAAAGAGCAACAAAAAGGGCACAACTGTCTCAATTGCTTAAGGACTTGAGCTCAAAACTGATCACTGATGAACCCAAATCATTCTCCAGCTCTGCTATAAACTTGTGTAACAGTACATAAGACATCTGAAATTTTATGCCCCTTTCATCTTTCCCATGAAAAAAGCTGATACTGTGAGGGAAAAAACATATCAAGAGATTCCAAGAAACTTGCATGCAAGAGCTGAACAGTCTCATACAATAATTTCAGGCCAGCTTTATCAGAAGTAGAAATGTTAGTATTTAAGAATCTTAGTTCTCAAGTAAAGGAAGTATGCCACAAATTACAAGAACAAATGAAAATGCCTGTTTGTGTACACATCTTCTACAAGCCACAGTTGTTTCCTCTCTTGCCCATTACCAAAATAAAATGTGAATGCATCTGATATTAATTGCTTCATGCATCTCACATACACAGCTTCAAGTTTTGTGGCACATTTTCAGTGTTCAGAGATCAAAATCCCCCTTTACCCCCCTCTCCCCCCAAGGTAATGCTAATTTATCATCACTTTATGTCCTCCCTACCATGAGGATTGATTCCTCTCTACCTTATCCTTATAATAAAACTGACTTGGGGACTGATCATAAGAATAACATGGTAGTAAGTTCTCATGCTGTTTTATGTTTTCTTGTGTATCGCCAGTATACTAGTCCATATTTTCTTTCCCCTTGGCAATGCGTCAGTACTCAAAAATCTCCTTGCACCTTAATTTTTTCAGCCCTTATACTAACAGAAATTAGGTCCTATCCCTAAGAGCTGACAATGCAAGTCATTTTCAATTGTTTCATTACAGAAGTAAAATCCTATAAAGTCTTACTTAAAAATCCTGTAAGTGACTACAGACACATGCTATAACAGTGTTTAACAAGCTGTTACACTTTTGATAAAAATTGAAGTTTCCAGCTGCTATGGTAATAGAAATACAACAGCAAAATATAAAATTGACTGGAACAGCATTACCATTGAATATGAACTGCCCCATTCATCTTAGCCCCACATTAAACATAGTAAAAGGACACCACGTGACAACAGTAATTATTCGTGTATTTTTGTGTGTGGGAGAGGAGAATCAAATTACTGTATCAATTACTCAGGGCAACATTTTTTTTCTTGCCCTGCTCTATATAGCTTGTATAGCATATGGGCAAATGGAGGTATACTGGAATAAAAAAGCAACAACTGTTATTTTAACTATTTGCACCATATTGTGGCAGAGTCCTACTTAGCTACTCAGGTGAGTAGACTCTAGAAGACTATCTCCAACTTTTTTTTCACCATGACAAACAGAGCCAGAGCAGTGCCCAGCAACCAAATACAGATATTCTGCCACGAGTACAGAGGCAACATTCACTCAGGAATACTTCCCAAACAAAGTAAAAATGCTTTTCAGGTAATGCAACGGGCTGCCCAGTAAGGTTTCAGGTCCAGGGAAGTGATTGTCCCCCTGTACTTGGCTCTGGTGAGGCCGCACCTTGAGTACTGTGTTCAGTTTTGGGCCCCTCACTACAAGAAGGGCATGGAGGTGCTTGAGCGAGTCCAGAGAAGGGCTACGAAGCTGGTGAAGGGTCTGGAGAACAAGTCTTCCGAGGAGCGGCTGAGGGAGCTGGGACTATTTAGCCTGGAGAAGAGGAGGCTCAGGGGCGACCTTATTGCACTCTACAGGTACCTGAAAGGAGGCTGTAGTGAGGTGGCGGTTGGTCTGTTCTCTCACGTGCCTGGTGACAGGACAAGGGGAAGTGGGCTAAAGTTGCACCAGGGGAGGTTTAGGTTGGATATTAGGAAGAACTTCTTTACTGAAAGGGTTGTTAGACACTGGAATAGGCTGCCCAGGGAAGTGGTTGAGTCCCCATCCCTGGAGGTCTATAAAAGACGTTTAGATGTAGAGCTTAGGGATATGGTTTAGGGGATGATTTGTTAGTGTTAGGTCAGATGTTGGACTCAGTGATCTTGTAGGTCTCTTCCAACCTAGACTTTCTGTGATTCTGTGTTTCTTCTTATGAATGTCCTTTTATAACCACTTCTCTGCGTACTGAGAAAAAAAAAAAGGGGGGAATGTGTCTATGTGCTAATATGGAAATTGGTGAAGGAAGTCCCCACTCTGCTCTACAAGGGGGAAAGAAATCACCATTAACCATACACTTAATTATAGGTCAATCACCTTTAAGACTTACTAATATACTTAAGTTGAACATATCCAAAATTTGCAGGAGATATTTAACTAAGCCATCAAATACAACATAAGCAGAATACAATGTTTCTTGTCTGGAAAATTGACTAGAGAAGTTTCCAGTAGAACTGACTGAGCATAAAAAGGAAAAAAATTAAGAACATGCAGAAATAACCAATTATACTATGTTTAAATTTAAATGATGTCTTACCTAGCTTTGGAAATACTATTAAATATTCTGCATTGCACTGAGGACAAGCAACTCTAGCAGTACTGTTTCCTCTTTGCTTTTCATCCACCCAGCGCTGTAGACAAGTCTGATGAACCCATTTCGTGGAGCCCCTGCACCTGCAAGGTCTCACCCACTCTGCTGTCCGATCATCCTCATCGGTAGCAAAACAAACCCAGCAGCTTCTGAAATTACAGGAAGGAAAAAAGATTTTTGCTACTTTTAAGTGCTTAAACTTTCACATGCATTTTTAGAAAATGTGCACCTAGAAATGATTTCTGTTGCTTCATGCTTAATCACTAAAAATGCAGGAATTTTGTACCACAGACTTGTTCTGGTATTAACATATTAGATAGCTAGGATCTCTTGGATCATTTATAACTTAAAAAGCACTGAGACTGTAGTCCAACCTCTCTTTTTAATTGTATTATCAGTATCTTCTTCCACACAAAACATTTTTGTAAGTTCTAAAATTAAAAATGCAAAATCTATACAGTAGTCTGTTACCTGGGAAACTAAATCCAATGCACTTCCACGACAAGACTTAACACAAATGATAAACTGTAACAAACCTGAAAACAATTGTACCAAATTAATTCCTTTATCTTATCAAAAAGTACTTCATTTTGATACAACGATGTTGTATATTATAAATTAAATCACAAATTACATCAATTTACAATTTACAATTAGTATGTTTCAATACTTCAAGCTTCAAGTTAGAGCCTGACAAAATTTAAGGAAAAATGTTGTCTAACAACTTCCTTTTAAAACCTTACTATTTTGGGTAGCATTCTGTCTGTGAACTAGAACAGTTTTCCTACAGAATAGTCATGTTTTGTTTACAGGAATAACTGGGCCTACAAAATATCTGTAAGAGCTTCTTTTAAAGCATCTATTTTTTATTTATAGTAGTAACACCAGATCAGTAACACCAGTAAAACTAACAACTGATGTGTCCACACGTCCAGTTGTGAGCACAGAGCATATTACAGTAGGTGCAGATGCAATTTTTCTGACATTTCTGCTCTGAAACCAGAACTGCATCAGCGTGCATTCATGAAGACTGCTCAGTTTGAAGACTGACATCCTAGATCAAAACTACAACTTGTTTCATTCATCCTAATGGGAAAGTAAATGTGAAGCCTGACTTGGCTTCTTTCTGCCCTTCCCTGCAATACCTGTTTAAACCAGAATCCTTATGTTATGTCCTTGTGTAACACAATCTACTTGATTACCTTCCTGGTGGCTGTAAGTACCTATGGCAGCCCAAATGGCATTAGCCTTCCAGAACAGGAGGAAAGACAGACAAGCCCTATTGCAGTAAGGGTCTAGATGAAAAATCTGCAACCACCACAAAGACATTACAGTATTGCCAAGCATCACAGATATTTTGGTTCATTGCACTTGATCAAGGAGTTCTTAGAAGAACTCTAGTTCTTATGTTTAATTTTTTTAAACACCGAGAAAACCCTTGTTTATTTTAAGAACAAACAATACAAAGTGACTTGTAGCATAGTTCATCTTCCACAGTTTTATTCTTTGCTCTATTAATAGGTAAAGTTTCACTCACTCCACAGCCTATTTAAGTCCACATTTGTAACTTAGATTTTTTGTTTCTCAGCTAGAAGCTTTACAACAGAGCTACTTATGGCTGTAGGTGCCAGTGAGGTGAGATGCCACCAAGCCACAGAAGTCTGAAGTGTATTCAAATAAGAGATTTCAGTGTGAAAATAATCTTGCTGCACTTCAATTTTAACCAGTAAATTTGTCCATGAGTGCCCTGTAGATTAAATTCTGTTCAAGTTTTCTGTTAAGGTTAATACGAAAATCTGCATCATTTCCTTAATTGCTTCATCCAATTTCTTGCCAGGTAATCATATCTGAAAAACTTGAAGACCCATGAAAAGAATAACAAAGTCCTTTACAGACTTAAGTCGATAGCACGTCATGAATAATGAACAGTAAATTCCTTGTATTTTTGTCATCAGTTTTATCTCTTTCCATTGACAGCAGCTGTAGCAGAAAGAGCTAAATAAAACCCATCTCAAAACAAGCAGCTTGGCTCTTGCCAGATTTTCCATTTTCTTGTACTGAATAAAATATGACCTTGATTCTCGCTACTGAATGAGGTTGCTACTCAGATAACCTGAAACAGAAAAGGCTGACAAGGTGGAACAAAGCATTGGTTCTGATAGAAACTCAAACCTTTTTTCCTTGATGACTTTCTACAGAGCCAAATCAATACTACTTATGTATTTTTCCACACTTCCTTGGCAAAAAAAAAAAAAAAAAAAAAAAGCACACCACACACAAAAAGCCAGCCAGTAATTTCTCTTTCAATATAAGATTACAAATGCCTTTTAGATTCAGCTCCCCATTATCTAATGCTGTCTAGTGTCAAAAACTCTATTCTAACTGAGAATAACTCCCTCACTGTGTCCGTTTTATTCTTCAAAGATAAACTCCCTTCAGGAGACTGCTGCGCATGTCAAGAACGAACAGATAGAAAAAGCTGTGCTAAAGACCTGCGAGCCTGCACTCCAAATGTTGTATGAGTAATTGAGAAATCCGGGGCCTGTCTAAAAAGAGGTTTCTCCAACCCATGAGTTCACTGCTAAGGAAGCCACTCTCCTTGAAGCTATAGCTCCACTGCCCCAGTAAGATCCTGCAGAACCACAGACATACCTACAGGCAGACTGCTCCCTGCTTTATTGGGTTATACTCCTTCTAAAGGTTACTTTCTTATTCAAATCAGCCTTAAATAGCAGGAAGGAGAGGCTCTAATTCATGCTACTGAAATCAAATTTGCCAGTCTGTGGGAGCTGAATTAGTCATGATACAGCTTTGTTTTCAGGCAGGCATGACTGTGCAAGCAATACAAAAAGTAATTTCAGAGCAATATGTTAGTTGTATACTACCAGTAAGAAGTTCTCAAAAATCTTTAAGGCCCCATAAGCCCAGTGGACATTCCTGTGTCCACAGCACTTAATGGAAAGAGGGTTTGTGGAACTGGGACAGCACAGCTGTTTATAGCCTGGTTCCAAGTATTCAGTGCTGCAAGCCTTGGAATTTTTCCCTAATGCTCAGTGGCATACACATAGGACCTACAAGTAAAAGCAGAGAACTGAGAGAAGAAAGTTGTCCTAGGACTTCTAGCAGGACTTAACACTTACCGTGAGCTAGAAAGCATTTTCCTCCCATTACAGATCCTTTATAAAATACAAGAAAACTCTAAGAACACTTTTTTTTTTTTGCATTCCTCCCACGTTATAAAGCACACCACTTTTCCTCAAAGAAGGAAAAGTTTGCTTTTATCTTGATATCAGAGTAAAGCATCCTTATTCTGCTAAGCAGTAAGTGCCTGAGTGCCTCATCACAATTGAATTTCACATCCAAAAAGGCTGAAAAACATCCCGTAACAATGGCAGCACAGTGATCCAATGCACACAGACCTATGTATCACAGTGGGAGAAGTTGGTTAGCAGAGGAAGACTACAGCAGGATTAGACAGAGCACCACTATTTCCCCAGGCCTCACAGCACTTCATCTTCAACCCAAGTTCTGTCTATCAAACTCGGGAAGTCCTTACGGTGTCCTAAGAAAAAAACAAAGAGGGTGAGGAGAAGAGTCCAGCGAGGTACCAGTGCACAGATATTCCAGTGCAAGGACACCAGCCTTGGAAGCTCCATCATGACTTCTCCTGGTCCTTTTTAAGGCAGCATGGTATAGCAGGCATATGCCAACTGGAATCATTAAGCTAGAAAGCATGCCGTCCCCTTGAAACAAAGTGTAAAATATTAAAAGGAAGTTCCTGAAGGTCAAATGACCTAATATCCAATTCTGCTTTGTCTGGTCATCAACGATAGGGTGTAATGCTGAGAAGATCTAGAAACAACAGTAACTAACCTTTACCGCAGAAGTAGTACTTTTGTCAAAAACAGCAGGGAAAGTTGAAATAGAGAATATCAAGCTAGTGTTGGCATTAACATATGGCCACACAACCAGTATCCACATAAAGGTCCCGACTTCCTCTAATCATTGAACAGCATTGTTTAAACTGAATTTTAAAGAGCTTTTTAAAAAAGTCCACAGATAACTAAAACCTAATAAGCAGTCAATCAAATGCATAAAAGCAAAACAAAATAATTAGCCAGAAAGTGTACCAGAAAGATCTAGTGATTACCAGAACTTCAGCTTAAACTTATTTATATGCTCTCAATTATAGCTCCAATTAAGGAGAAATATTTTACACTTGAGTTAACCGCACTATATAAAGGCAGAGATACAAGTAAAGGACAGTTCACAGAATCCTGCTGGCAACTTCCTAGCTTGCGGATAAAATTAAACCTTGGACTGCCAGCCACCACCTATTGTGCTTGGATCGTGCCTTACAAGGCTTTACCGCCTTTACTTCCATCCAACCTTCAATACGAAGCTCCCCACAAATGTAGTTACCATACATTTAAGCACTTCCAAGCTCTCATTGCGTTTTAGTTCCCAATTTATCAAAGAATCTAAACTAATAGTGTAAAAAAACACACTTCAATTTAGGACAAATTAAACTGTTGCAACCAGTTATTCCAGCCTATGCCTTTTGTAAAGACTTCAAAATTCAATTATCTTAAAGGCTTCATTTAGTACTACCATACTATTTCACTTTCTCAAAAGGAAAATTTGAGAAATCAGCAAGGCTCAGTGGCCTTGCTGTGCATCTCTACATACACAGAGAACTTTACTGGTATAAACATTTGTTTTATTTAAGGGGAGATGGAAAACAGGGCCCACCTAAAAACGTGCAAAGGGTAAATCAGGCAACACCATTACTCATGTAATAAGCACCTTATTACTGAAACATTTTTACTCATTAAACTGACATTATGTTATTTTAGCAGTTTGGCATACACCTCTGGCAATCTAGGACACTAAGCAACTGCTAGGGGGCAGTAACACTTGATTCTTACCATCAGACTAAGGAAGAAAAAAAGCGACTAAAACAAAATGGGGAAAATAAACATGCACACAAATTACTTCCAAAACTGGAAAATGGGTTGAATACTATTCAAATGGGAAGGCTTAACACTTAGTCAAGTGTACACAGCATGTACTGAAGAATTTTAATTGCATTAAGTCAATACCTTAAACATTTGAGATTCTTAAAATACAGATAGCATACTACAGGGAAAACATGCTTAGTGTTGTTTTCAAAGCCAGCAATGATGATGAACCTAGAAAGTAAAAACTAACAGTAATATATAATACTACTAATGTAACAGTACTACTGTAATGATACAGTAACATGAAACATCTAGCAAGTTCGGTTTTAGAGGCTATTTACAAATATTTCCTTCATGTTCCTTTAAACATCTTAACCATGTATTAATTGCCTGTAGCGGTCACACCCCTGTACGGCAGAATGTCTGAAAACTCCTCTGATGAGAAGAATGAAAGAATAGGAGAAATTGTTTCATGTCTCAGCTTCTCTCAGCACCTAACTGCAAAGCATATTGTCAATGCATAATCAAAGTAGTAAGAAGTGAGATCAGCTAGAATTCATATACTAGTATCTACCCTGGCCGAAGGAAGAAAAGCAGCTAACGTGTTCAAGATGCTGCAAGAACTCCAGATGGCAAGACGACCACACACAGCATTCTCCAACTGATAACATGACCTGCTAGTAAGGTAGCTTCTGACAAGCTGAACTACCTGATTTTTATACCAATAAGAGATTAAAGGAGGATGGATTATTATCTGACACTAAAAAAACCTTTGTTCTGTGAACACTGCCAGATTTAGCAAAGGAAGAGAGCTTAAAACCTCAAAGTAGATTTAAAAGTCATTCTTCCTGTAATTCATCTGCAATCTACTGTATTAAATTCTTATATCAGTCCTCACTCCCCAGGGATATTTTACACATTTCTCTGTGCTAAACTTTGATTTTTGTCTGTTTCCATGGTTTCCAATGCATCAAATTTACTTGCCAGACAATAAAAGCATAGCAAACAAGAAACCATGTATCTGTCAAACTTCAATCTTTTGAGGCCTCCTGGGAAAAGTGTCTTTAACTATACCCTTGATCACAGTCATCATGACCTGAATTCTACTCTTTTGTGGGAGAAAAAGATTACTTGCATCATTGCTTTCAGTAGCTCAGTCAACACCCTCTCCAGCTAGACAGTGACACTTCAATTAAACCAACGCATACAGAATGTTGGCAAAAAAAAACATTTAATCAAGAACAATGCACAGAAAATGACTCATTTAGCTCTCCATCTTATAATGCTCTATGACTACAGATAAAGAGAGGATAAGGAAAGGTTTGAGTGAAAAAATATCAACGCCAGCAGCAGAAAATTAATCTGCAGCTCTAAAACACAGGAGGCTGTTTCTTAGTATGAAGAGACTCAAAGCATGCTAAGATGCTCTACAAAGACACTGCTTTTGCTTAATTATACATACAAAAATTTCCCCAGTCAGTGTTCCCAGAAAACAGCCTTCTGACATCACTGCAGAATTAACCGAATTACCATTGAAGCAAATCTTGACATCGAAACAACTGCTTACTGCAGCTTGCTCAGAAGCACTGCCCATGCACCAAGGTTGAGTATCACTGCACAACTGCTTCATGCTTCATCACGATTTGGTTATTAGCTGGGCCATTTGATGAGCAATAACTATACCCATTTGTCCTCTATCGGCCAAGATGCAAGTTTAACAAGTGTTCAGATGACGTAAAAGAATTTAACCTTTAATCGTTCCAGTTCTGAATCAAGGAATAACAAGCATTAGTCCTTCATATCTCCTGGAAGATTTACTTTTCCATAACAGAAGGTTAACATTTACTTATTAGCTTCCTTAAGCAAGCACTAGCCTTATCTGTTTTCAAAGATTGGCATCAAGGTATTTTTAATCTGTTTTAAACTGGAATGTTAAATACAACAGCCAGTCTCAAACAAGGCAAAAAGACCTAAGTTTCCACTAAGGAAAAAGCATGAAACAATGTAAAACATGGGGGGAAGGGGAAGAGAAATCACATCAGAAAAATACTAATACTGGTAACTTGTGGTATACGTATAAAGCAGATGGCAGATGTTACAAATATCAGAAGCAACATAAATACAGAACAGATCAATGGTGACATGTCTAAAACTGTATCCATCTTGAAATTAAACCTGTGCTGTGACAAGCACAGGATAAAAGAGAAGAAATGCAGTTAAGTTCCATTCAGAGTCTGCATTAGGTGAGCCAAACATGCAGTAATTTTCCAGTATCACACAAGTAATGTAAAAATGAAATTTAGTCTTTAGACATAAGACATTTAGAAGTAAATGCATTAGCATCAACTTCAGAACCAAACCTATGGCTGCTCACTTCACGCCCCCTTCTCAGGCAAGGTAACTGAAACATTCAGTTCCTTGTACAATACATACCTACGGAGTTCCGAGTAAGCAATTTTTCTGTTCTGTTCATCCAAAGTAGAAAAATAGGAAGTGGGGTTCTAAAGCTGCAAAAATTGGCAGGAAGACTCCAAAGCAAGCAAATTGCTTTGAATTCAAGAGCTTATAAAATAGATGCTATTACTCAAGTTATATTCTCAGTTTATAACTTCTATTTTTAACAGTATGGGAGCACAAACCAAAGAGCTCTAAAAGAGCCTGCCATCTTACACCTTCTTAATATTCATAATAAAAACTGAACAATTTGAGACAAAGATCACAAAAAACAATTCAAAATGTTTTTAAACTCCAATAAGATATTAGAAGCTCAAAATCAGTTATTAGCTAATTAGTTATTAGTTCAAGAACAGCTACTCAAATTTGGCAGGCTCTGAACATTTGGAAGAGCCTTTACTCTGAGTAAATGTGACCCAAACTCCAAGGAGCCTGACCATAACATTAAGTAACTCTCCCCTGTGCCCTGCAGAACTGGCTGCATGACTCACCAGCAGAGCAATCACAAGCACTCAGCACATGGCCTTCTGTAACGATATCCTTCACAGAAGGCTAACTTGTGCTGGCACATTTTAAGCCCAGTATAAAATATTGGCTTCTAAACAAAGTATTCAGATCCCAGGAAGAGGAGAAATACATATAACGTAAGGCAAGATCAGAAAGCTACATAAAGGAAACATTGCAGCCTTAAAATGTCTTTTAAAATTATTATTTCCTGGAAAGATTGTGAAGAAATCAGATTAGATCCGAAAGACTATATACAAACGGCTTCTTAAAATAAATAAATAAATAAAAAAAAAAATCACTGAACACCAGCTACTTTTACCCATTGAAATTCTGTTATTCACCACCTCTTTGCAATGTGTTAACGCTGTCTTGTTAATACAGATACCTTGACAAGACACATCTCCTCCATAACCAGCACAGTCTGCTCATGTCATGCATTGCAACTGGAGTCCCAGTGCTGGGTTATCTCCCTGCATACATTGGGAGTGCATCTAGACCTTGTATCATACAATCATTTGGGTTGGAAAAGAACACAGGAGACCTTTAGTCAGAGCTCACAGCCAAGGCAGAAGCAACAATGAATTCATACAACATTGTCAGAGCTTTCTGCATCTGGGCCCTCAAGAACCCCCCAGACAGAGAATCCACTGCTTACCCTGGACATCCCATTCCAGAATTCAGCTGTCAGTATCATTTGTCCTCCTGCCTCAAATTCAAATTTATGATCATTGTTTCTCATCATCCTGCCAGAAATCTCCAAAAAAGCACCAGATTCTATCTTTTCAATAACCTCCTCAGTAGGTATTAGAAGACTATTTACTTGGTCCTCTCAATCCCTTTTCTTCAGACTAAACAGGAACTGTTCTCTCTTGTTGCTCCTAGTAAATCATGTGCCCCCATACCTTTAGGCACTTAATGCATCCTTAATTAGTTTCACTTAGAAACATTAAACAGAAGCAGTTGCTTAAAATAACTTAACCACTTCAGACTGGGTCCTTCATTCTTCCGCACTGAAGATGGATTTATCATTTTTTTATTTTTACTTGTGGGAAGCCACAAGTGCCAGTAAAAACGAGCAAGTCATGTACTCTTTGGATAAAGATGGGTATTACAGCCTATAACAAGCTAGCATTCACCTCGTTCTGTTGCTGAGAGAGGAAAAATAAGATCAGAAAGTGATATCACTTTCACACACAGAACTACCCACCCTCTCTGCAGCAGAGTAGGACCAGAAGCACATTAGAATGACAGAAGCATCAAACAAACAAGCCCTAAACACCTTGCATATTCACTACCACTTCAGTTCTGTAGCATCTTTTTTAGAGCAAATTTAATATTTGAACCTTGTAATTCTCTCTGTAAAATACATGTATTAAAATAGTTACTCAATACATCTGTGCTAGGTGCCAGAAGGTTTAACTTCAGCAAGAGGTGTAAGGACACCTTAGGACATCGAGGTGCTTGAGCGAGTTCAGAGAAGAGCGACGAAGCTGGTGAGGGGCCTGGAGAACAAGGCTTCCGAGGAGCGGCTGAGGGAGCTGGGATTGTTCAGCCTGGAGAAAAGGAGGCTCAGGGGTGACCTTATCACTCTCTACAGGTACCTCAAAGGAGGCTGGAGCGAGGTGGGGGTTGGTCTGTTCTCCCACATGCCTGGTGACAGGACGAGGGGGAATGGGCTTAAGTTGCGCCAGGGGAATTTTAGGTTGGATCTTAGGAAGAACTTCTTTACCGAAAGGGTTGTTAGACATTGGAACGCGCTGCCCAGGGAAGTGGTGGAGTCACCATCCCTGGAGGTCTTTAAAAGACGTTTAGATGTAGAGCTTAGGGATATGGTTTAGTGGGGACTGTTAGTGTTAGGTCAGAGGTTGGACTCGATGATCTTGAGGTCTCTTCCAACCTAGAAATTCTGTGATTCTGTAAGACACCATGCCCAGGGTCACAGTTAAGCAGTATTATGTACAAGCTACCAATAAACTGTCTTTTGTACAGCTTTTTAGATGAAGTAGATGCAACACATGAGAATATTTGAATGCCTTGATGATCAACGTATGTGGGATACTAAGACTTTTAGTACCAAATGGGATAAACAGTTTCTCAGGAGCTTCCTCACACTTAAATAACAGGGCCAGTTACCTACTACCTGCAGGCAGAAGTTAACTGTTAAGTAGCTGCTAAGTTTAAACATATAAGTTTGTCCTTAAGCATATCAAAGCAGATGCCAAAATGGAATTATAACGTGCATAAGATGAAACTCAAAAGGTTAAGATAGCTTATAAACAACATTCTGACACTTTTATACAGATGGGCAAAAGTCATTCTACTGGTCTGCAATCAGTCTTCCCTAATCATCTTTAGTGGTAAGACACAGGAAGAACCCAACCTATGCAGAATCTTTGGTGTAGAGAGAACTCTGACAACAGGCGGATGTACCTGGGATGAAGCTATAATGAAAAAGGAAAGCTATCAGTCACTACTGCCTCAAATTTCCATTATTCAAACCCACTCTAAAGTGTATATGTATTTTTGCTTTTTCCTTCCTGTATCAACATTAGCTTCCCATTAGTTGAAGTAGGAGACAGGAAAGAATACCTTGGTTCCTTTCCGGTATAGATTAACCCAGCACAGCCCAATTCTTTACTCTTTTACTTTATAAGCAAGTCAAAACTGCTCTAGAGGGACAACAGAAAGACAGGTACTTCTGGTTGCTGACAAACTTCAACCAGAAGCCTGGTAAAGCCCTCTTTCAACAAACAGCATTTAATTGTTTGGATTGTGTAAAAGAAACCAGTTACTTTGGTTAGGGCAATGGAGAGAGGCATGCTCAATCAGCACAAGTAGAACAGACAGGATTGCAGAGAAAATACTTCTTGAAAAGTATGAATACTACATAAATTCTGTGCAGTGTCTTACATTGTTTATTACCCTGCATATCTTATCTGGTTGAGCTCCACTTCTACAAAGACTTATTTGTGTGACAATTTTAGTCAGTGAGACAATTCAAAGTGCACAAAATCCAGTGCTAGCTCAAAGAAAGTTCTTAAACCAGGGAACACATTGCACTAATTATATTGGTTATGTTGCAGCATTCAGGTCGTAATCCTAACCCATGTCTTTGCTTAGGGAAGTATCAAACAGCTAACAGTGCAAGTAAACTGAAATCAGAGCCCACACTTCTGAAGAGCAGAGGAAAAGATTCATACCAAAACAGACACCATCACACATGTAGAACAGAATAAAAAGAGCAACTGGAAGTGATGTACAAAACACTGTGGGTTTTTTATTGAAGAAAACAACAGAATCAGACCACAGTTCAGAAAACACGGAGAACCCGTGAACCTGCTGTTTTGCAACTTTGGAACCTCAATTGCTAGCATCTTTCTGACAAATCAGCGCTCCAGGAAAGAAAATCCAGTTGTAACATTATTCTTCTCTTCACAGTATAAGTAATTTCTTAAGAAAACTGTAAGTCTGCACGCCATCTTTTAATTGATTTTAAAGTCTACCTGCAATTCAACCAGATGGATTCCTTTAAGAAGGGGAAAGGGAAGACAGCCACATGAAGTTTCTCTACTTTCCTTCAAGAAAGGCTACACATCAACCACAGCTGAAAGAACTACTACTATGCATTCAGCAAGTAAAGCGTACCAATTTGTTTTGTACCATGCTAAAATGACCACTACACTGATTCTTCACAGCATACCTGTGCAAACCTTCGACAGATGATCCATTGCATTTTGACTAACATCTTTAAATACTAAAAAAAAAAAAACAAACACACATGTGACTCTGCTGGTCACATAGCAAGTATATTGGAGGAAGGCACTGTCTTGAGATAGTACAAGCCTACCACAAATCGCCACAGAACATCCTCTAAAAACAACAAAAAAAGCAATCTGAACCCTCGGTATAACCAATTTGCAAGAGCAATCCACACATAATACTACTGAAGTCAAGAAAATAAATCTTAAAAATATGAGCTCATCTTTTCATTATGGCTCACGTTAATATGAGAACAGGCAATGATACAGCTAGGAAAAAGCAGGTGCATGGCTAAACACTTTGTTTTTTCATTGAAGACAACAGATTGACCAGATTATCATCACTAAATATAAATCAGAAGCTATCTAATGAAACGTTTATCCTAAAAGTAATGATCTTTAAAAAGAAAAAAGATGACAGCCTCCAAGATTATTTTTGAATGAATCAAATATTTACATTGTCTGGGCCTTCCATCAACGTGGGCTTGTCACTGACTTCACTATGACAAGTTACCTGTTTAATAACTTTGCAAAATCTTATCACTTCAAAAGGCAACTGTTCAGTCAACATAGTAAAAAGACTGCACAGCAAGATTAACCATGAATGGTTTTGTTTTCTCAAATGTTTCAGCAGCAGTAACTCTGAGTCCCAGGCAAGCCCTCTAAGGCAGCTACAGGGGTACTAGGTACAGGGTCAATGCTAACTGACGGCCCCGCAGTAACACCCCAGCTGTTAGAGAGCTACCAAACAGCAAACTGACAAAATACAAGTACAAACATAACTTTAAAACAAACCAAGTTTCCATATTATTTATGCTTATAAAGATAGCTACAGAATTCTATTTGACAAGCAAATGACACAGGAAAAAAAATGTTTTTTAAAAATTAAGTTTCTAATCAAATCTAGCATCAAAACCTACTAGTTCAGCATCTTAATTTCAACATTACCCAGAAAGAATGAAAATGTTTGAAATAGGCATGAAGAAGCCAGAACACCTGCTCCAAGAGCTGTACAAAGCGGCTTGCAGAACTTATGAACCTTCAGTTGGCAGAACTGCTCAAACAGTGCTGAGACAATTCACAGAAAAAAAGACAAAATTAACTGAATAGGAAACCTGAAAATACACCATTGCACGCTCAGAGCAATAGCTACAATTTCTAAGGCATCTCCAAGCAATCTAGTAATTTTAATTAAATTTTGAAAAGTGTTTTTACATTGCTTAACAAAACACACACTGCTACAATTTTATTTTTTCAAATGGAAATTCCTATCATTCTGTGATTTAGGCATGAAAAACATGAATGAAGGGATTAAAATAATAAAACCTCATTATTTAGACCAATAAACACTGCATTCAAGTGCATGCATCATTCCAGGAGTATGGCCCTTTACAGAATTCCACATACAGAAAAGGATAGCATTTTAAGGCTATTACCTAGCCTGTTACTTAAACAGGAGCCAGAAGAAAAAAATGACAACGATGGAAATCCCGACTTGGAGGAGGCAAGACAGGATCATGATAATCACCCAGATTAGTTTCTGGAATGCCACAAACCACAGAACTCTAGACAGCAGTGCCATTTTATGGTCACGTCAACTTCTCCTGCCCCTTGCATTCATGCTGTAGCAATCCTTCAGCTAAGCATAAAATCGTTAGCTATAGATTTCAAGCAACAAACTCATTACATCTTGACAGCTATTTACCCTTTTTATTAGAAGTGTGTTGCTTGTCGGAAAAGTAGTCCAGACTAAAATTATGCATGAAAATTAAGGAGGATGGAGTACAAGGTCCTAAAAGGAAAATGAATCCCAGGCAACAATGCTGAGATGCTGGAGACACTCTGTACTGTAGAGATCCAAATTGCTTTATTAAAGAAGTTGTACAGCCCAAGAGCCCAGCAAAACCAGATGTCCTCTCACAAATACATAATTTACGAACTTGCTCTAAGAGCTCTGACCCTTCTGTATGAAGCAGTGAATGCTTTCCAGTCTACAGCAAAAACTTACTCCCAATACAACAGTACACTACCAGCGTGACCACCTAGTTGGAACAGAAAGCTAATTTTTTCCTTCTAATAACTTAAATATTAGATTCAAATGAAAGCATCCACTGATGAAATGAAAGCTGTTTTGTGCATCCTTCACTACGAGATCTCAGTTTAACATTATGTTCTTTGTGTGACATTATAATGGCATTAACAGTTACTCTTAAGCTTTTGCATATGTCTTCTTGCTACCCAAGAAAATAAGTGCCTGTGCTTAGCAATAAACGTAACAAGATGGGAGGCACTTCAGGCCTTCAGAATGCCTACAGAGAAGTAAACCACAGGTTAGGTCCCCCAAAGTGAAATATCAAAGGTTTATCTTGACCATAGCTACATACAACACGAGAGCAGTTATGCATCATCTTGATACAATACCAGATGAAAGAAAATAGGTTTCTTCTAATGTAACCTCACTGCATAAACACAGCACGCAACACAACTTATTTATACTGACTGCATCTTGAGGTCTTGGTTATTCCAAGCTCCTACTACTAGCATCTTGCTCCTTGGTACCACTCATTCATTGTCTCCTACACAACTGTTTCTCAGTCTCCTATACTGAGCCCAGTAAACTCTGCACAACACCTTCAGTCTCTCTTCATATCTCCTTTTATGAAGACTAGGTACTTCAAACTTCGTCCCACCGTCCTTGTTGTTAAGTCAGTCAGGGACACCTTCCAATTATTTTGGATGATCAACTCTGTTACTCCAAATTTAGGAGGAAAAGTCTTTGAAAAGGACCAGAAATACAAACTACAATTTCACAAAGCTGAAAGGAAGCTATTAAATATATATCAAACCCCACATATGCATCAGGCATAACAGTTACAGTGGAGTGAACTGGTTTGGCCACCAAGTAAAAAAAGGAATTTAGTTAATGAATGTTTACTTAAATCTTTCAGGACTTCTTTCACTGCTTTCTAGATGCCATGTGGTTCTAACGGTTTTGGTATGAAGTTTGTTGTAACACTGTCACGAACAATGCTTTTGCTAATGCTGGGAAGGTTCTAAAGCCTCTTCCAAGATAGAGGAAACAAGACACTTTTACAAAATCTAAGTTTAAAAAAAGCTGCAAAAACATCACAAAAGATTTGTGATTTCTGCAGCCTTCTGCATATCTGTCCCAAGTACTGTTACAAACGCAAGAGAAAGGCGTCAGTTTTCAGTTAGCATCATCTCCACTACATTGATTTACTACTCACAGCACAGATAAACACCACTTCACAGACATATCCCAAAACGCTGAATTAGGGCTTCACGATGTGATAGAACAGCCACAGACAGTAGGATATCCACTCAGAATATCACGGTTTCCTTTGCCTCCAAAATAACAGCAAGCTATGTACCATCAGACTACAAACTTCAGGATGGAAATGAGTTTTATGTAGTTTCTGAGGAATTGATTCTGCAACATTCTTCCACTCACAATCTTCATTCTTCCCTCTTCCTACATAATAGCTCTGCCATCGTCCTCCCCCTTATTTTGTCTTAACCCTCTTCCTTTTTATTCCCTAGATTCACAAGGAATATCAAACTGATTACTTTCTTGATAATACTTCTAAAACTACCTCCTTCCTGTTACTTCTTGCAAAAACATTACTAGTTCTGACTCCTAGCCTCCTTGACAGTTATTGTTCTGAATTATAAACCCAGTTCTCCAGTTTTCCTAAATTACAGTCAAAAACTACTTTCTCTCCTCCCACAACTCACTTTTATCCTCATTCTGAAAGAAACTGAAATTCCTCATCATCCTCACCTTCCAGGCTGTGCAAGCTCTGCCCCTGCCTCACATAGTTTAATGTCTCCAGCATCTGCCTGCATTTCGCTAAATCCTTTTTCCTTAGGGGTGACCTGAAAAGGAGAAAAAACACCAGGGTTTTTTGCTTCCTTACGCTTAAAGCTTGACAGGTGTTATCAGCAGAAGACTGACTCCTTGTAGGTCCCCACCTTCTGAAATACCAGGCTATCACACCTGCTAAATAACAGGCTATTTATTTTGATGTTTATAAGGGGGCAAGTCTTAAGGCCTTCCTGGATGACTCAATGCTGTACATCAGGAACCTTAAGCCCTCAGCACAACAAGGTGAAAGTGCTACATAAGCAAATGAAGCCATAAAGAGAAAATACGCTTAAGAAGAGTAAACATCCTTCTTCCCCTAACCTTAAGTCACAGTAGTTTACAGCTTGTACCTTTTAACAGCGCTCCGATAAGGCGACTATAAGCTTTCTCCAGAGACCATAAAACCAGAAACAAACCAGGCGAGGCCGACGTAAGCCGAGCTCACCTTTTGGTGCTTTCCTCCGCGAGCACATCAACGCCTCCCCTACCCCCGCAGGACCTGGGCAGCCTTCCCCAGATCCCCAGCGCCCTTCCCAGGGCCTCTTCCAGCCCTGCCCTCCTCCCCCTCCGACCAAAAGCCTCCAGAGCAACCCCCCCACACCACGCGGCGACACCGCAGCCCTCCTGAGCCCTACCGATAACGCCATCAGGCCGGCGCCCGCCACGTTTCGCACTGATTTACGCCGCAGCTTGCCCGACTCCGGGTCCTCCCCGACAGCAGAGAGCCCTGCCCCTCACACCGGCCCCCGCGACCCAAGCCCGTCCCGTGGGTCCCTCAGCCGCCCTCTCCGTACCTGTCCATGGTCTGCTGCAGGGCCAGGCCCGGCTGCTCCGACATGGCCGCCCCGGGCCCCGCGGCCCGACAAAGGCGGCCCCGAGGGAGCCGCGCGCGCGGCGACGAGGAGGAGGAGGAGGAGGAGGAGGAGAAGGAGCCGGAGCCGCCCTCCCGCCGCACACCGACCTGGGCGGGCCGCGCGCTCAGCGGGCCGGGGCCGACGCTGCCGGGAGCTGAGGGGAGGCGACGGCACCGACGCCTCTGTGGGGTAAAGGCTGGGCGCAGCCGCAACGCCCGCCGCAGCCGCGCCTGCGCCCTAAGCTGCAAGCAGGGCTCCGGAGGCCCGCCGGGAAGTGTAGTCCTGCCGCCGCCCGCCCGCGGCCGTTTAAAGGTCCGGCGGGGCGCGCCCCCTGCCCGCCGCCCGCCCCATGCCGCTCCTCACTGCCGTCGCGTAGTGGCCGCCCGGCACCGCGCGCGGGGCAGGTACGGGCCGCGCTCGCGTACAGGTGGGGGGGGGGGGCGCAGGTCGGCACCGGCCGCGCGCCCTCTGTAACGGCCCCGTGAGGGGAGCGAGAAGGGGCTCGCGCCCTTCTCGTCCTCGCGCAGCGACCGTTATTCTCCTCAGCGGCTGAGGGGAGGGGAGCGGCGCAGCCCCGCCGCCTGCTCCTCACCTCACAGCCGTGGGCAGGGCGAGGCCGCCCCCGCGCCCCCCCGGGGAAGGAGGCTCCCGCCGCTCCCAGCCGCCCCGGCAGGTGCAAGGTGCGGGCGGCTCCCGGCCCGGCCCCGGGGTGCCAGGGCTCGGTGGGGCCGGTGGCCGCGGGGCAGTCCTGAGGTGCTGCTAAGTCCGTCGTCACAGAGACAGTTAGAGCGTTCCGGGTTCTTGGGAAGGTCTGTCAGTAAAGGTCAGCTTTAGGCTTTCCTTTTCAGTTTTATGTGTGTTTATATGTTTACATATATGTATCCACATGTATATTAAATATTTAGCTCTTGGAGTGAGATCTGCTACATGTAACCAGTCCCTAAACCTTGTAAAAATGACAAGGTGGTTTGTTACACCACCGTTACTGGACGTGGCACTGACTGGCCGCGCACCTGCTTTGTGCTGAGGGGAGCAGTAACGGCCCGGTGGCTGTGTGCAGCTCCACGGGCTGGGTAGAACAGCGTTCTTCAGCCCTGCTGCCTTCGTGAGGAGAAAACCAGCCTGGTTTGGACAGTCTTTGGTGAGAAAAAAAGTGTTGTAAAAGCATGCGTTAGAAAGTGAAGTATTGCACCGTTGTCAGATTATAGAATAATACAAGTGTAGAAGTTGGTTACACAGTTGGTCCCTCAGCTCAGAATACGTTAGACCTGGTTTTATGTATGTTCTTCTGTTTTCACTGTTTGTGCCTGACCTTATTTTCCTCAGATCTTATTTTCCATTTATCCTTTAATAACTGGACTTGGACTTGTAAGCTGTATTATACGTATAGAGTAGGGAGGTTGCAGTATATTTTCTAATTGCTAGTCATATCATAAACAGGATTGCTAAAGAAGCTACGCTGATGTAAATACTACTTATAGGAAGGAAGGCAGTGTGCTGACATCCTGTCCCAGAAAATGTATTTTGTACTTAGTCTCGGGACAGTAAAATTCAATTTTGCTTGCTCTGCTGAGAAGTCTTGGGTGTACAGTGGCCTGAATAAACCATATGGGCATGGCTTCCTGGAAGAGAACCTAATAAACACTTTTCCAATTATAGCCGTTTGTGAAATATAAGAGCAATATTAGATATCAGAGTTCCCAATTCCTAATCTTTGTTTGGAATAAGTCAATTGTCTACTGGCCAAAGCAGGAATCAGATAGGCCAGCCAAATGCTTAGGTTTTATATATTGATTCTTAAACCTCAGAAATCAAAGTAGGGATACTGGCTTTATTCATAGGACTTTGTGATTTGTGCAATTTCTGTGTTTCTGTTCTGGGGTTGAGAAGACATGCTAGCTGCCTGCCATTTAGGATAAAGGTATGAGATCACAATCAGCAGTAAGGACTGTGAGCAATAGTTACCTGAAGAAATGAAACCAGAATCCAGAATCACATGGCTACCATGCAAGGCTGAAGACAAAGCATGCTGCTTTGCTTTACCTCTGTTGGGTAGGGAGGGTTGAGGAGACTGATCAAATCTTGAATACCAAGTCAAATAGTAAACGCTTGGCAGGCTTGTATATTATATTTCTTTTCAAATATGAAATACAAAAATATAATGGCAGACCTTGTAACATCCTATAAATAGCTTAAAGTCCTGAAACCCAGAAACTGCTTTGTGCCTTTTCATTTTTCAAGAGTTAATTGGATGGCTTGGGGTATGTGTTCTCAATTTGTCTTCTCAGAATCAAAGTATGACATTAAAATACATACGTAACCAACTGTTTCTAAATTTGAGAGAACTCTCCTTATTCCCTGAAAGAGCAAGAGTTGTCATTCCATCCTCATTTCTTCCCCCTAGCAAGACCGGATATGCAGCTGCTCTATTCAAGTGCTTTCTTTATTCGGCCCAACAATCTGCTCCTTCAATTCACTCTCCCTCATCCCCTTTTTCTCCTCCTTTTCTCTCCACTTCTCATGCTTCCTTCTTTGCATTGGCAATTTCCACCATAAATCTCAGGTTGCCTCTCACAGATATTTCATTTCTTAAATCATTTTTTCCCATATCATCCCTTAATAGATTTCTCCTTGTTCATTCCTTCTGTCTGTGTGATGCCCGTTGCACTGTCTCACTCGGTCCTCTCGTACCTTCACCTCAGCATTTGGGCCTGGAGAGGACTCCCCTGGGAAGTCTCCCTGTGTCCAAAGCAAAGTGAAGGACAGTGACTGCTACTGCCTGAGATCCGACCGATGCGGACTGGAGGTGGCAGCCATTTTGAATTAAATAAACCTGCACGTTTGAAGGCAAATGCAGAACTAAATGAAAACCGGTCAAAATAATGCGAGCTATTTAGGGCTTACATTTGGCTATCAGATTTATTCCTAAAGGTCTTCTCTTAAATTTTTTTTTATAATAAACTTACACAAATTTAAGCTTAATAAAGAAGCTGATAATGTAAGGAGAATACGGAGGTGTATTTAAATGTTTACCTAACTGTTTCAGCAAGGCCTGAAAAAGGGTCTGAATAATGAAGCAGCTGTTCTTTAATACAGTTCTTTTGATATGACAACATTAGAACTTTTGGAATTATTCACTGTTTTCAACAAAGTTAAGTAACCTGGCAATATGAAAGTATTTATTCTCTTTTGGCAGTACTGCCTTTTAACTGCTATGATGGCAGTATATAAAATTAAATGAGAAGACCAGTTAGCCATTCTATATGTACTTGATTCCATCTTTAAAAAGACAGGGAGCCCTCAATTGAGCTCAAATGAAACAAATGTTATCTGAGAAAAATATTTCTACAATAAAACTCAGTTTTTCAGTAACATAATACTTCATTTTAACCTTTAAGCTAGTTGGACTATTCACTTTCTGACAGAAAGATTAGCATGGCTTGTTAGCTGTAGTAGGTTTAAATTACATTTTAATGAATTTTGCAAAATAAAAATATACTCACTACAATGTTAATCGAGTTAGCTAGGCTTATTTGGCCGTTTCTTACATTTGTTTCTTTGGAGCTGGCCCAGGTCAAGTAATTCAGATATCAGATTGAACGAAGCTCTTGTGTTCTGATACAGCTGTTATTATCTTTTAATTTCCAATTATGAAAGAGTTGGCTGGTAGAAATAAAGTGTTTTTCTTCTAGTGGCTAATAAGTGTTTTTCTTCTAGTGGCTAATGGATCAAAAGCTGCCTTTACAGCTTGGCTCTCTTTGGTTGTGGAGTGCTTCTCTGTTTGTGAATATCATAATGAGCACTCTCCTTATCTTAACAATTGATCTACAAAGTGAAGCTGTCTCCCGGGAAGAACTGACAGCAAGGGCGTGGTCCTTCCACACGGATCCTCAAAGCGTCTGAAAGCAATAACCCCAAAGAAAGGACATAAGGAAGGTGTGTAGAACGACCAGAGCAAGCCCTATGCTCACTGCAATATTTAAAAAAAAAAAAAAAAAAAAAAAAAAAAAATAAAAGAGAGAGAGAGAGAAAGACAAAGACATTTTTAGCTGCTGTAAGAAAGCAGTCCTGGCCCTTGATGATTCAGAGTAGGACAAACAGGTTAGAGCAAGTGTTCTGAAACTCTTAATTATAGCATTGATTTAAGGCAGGCAAACCACATGGTCCAACATAAACAGACAGCAGAAAGCAAATACAAGGGTGTTTTAACAACCCATTTTCAGCTACCCTCATTTATCTTTCTCAGCTTTAGTCATCTCTCTTTCACCCGTAAAGCCATGCATATTCCATATTTTGAAAAATCAGCCTGCAACTTTAGAAAACACTTATATTTTTATGCTTCTGATTTCAACTATGTGATTTTCATACAAGCATTAGCATTTTCCAGAATGATCAGTATTATAATTATCCTGAACAAAAATCCAGAATAATTCATGGATCAGTACAAGACAGTACAAGTGCCTGTAAACTAAATTCTGAAAATGTTATCTGACCTATGTTAATCATCAAAACGTGAATCCCTTATAAGATAAATTCTTTTCAGGCTGTGTATTGAAGTGGAGGTTGGAGATATGTGGGCAGTGGAAGGGAGGCAGTTGAAATGAGGAGCTGCAGTGTACAGAGTAGATGCAATGTTAAATAGTAAAATTTTCACCTTCCCTTTTTTTTTTTTTTTTTTTTTTTAGAATTTTCAGAGTTGTAACAGTAACTGAGTAATGAAAATAAATGGTAATTTGGGAATTGGAGGCTATTCATATAGTAAATTTTTTTGCTTATATGTTGATTTTGATTTGTTTTAAGTTTTCATATTTGCCCTGTTTGTGTATGGGTCAGAATGTTTTTAGAAATGGCATTAGGACAAGCGGTTACTTAATAATTTCTTCAAAGCGATGTGACACAATCTCCTTTGTAATAGCTGTAATCTTTTTCTAGCTGCTATGAGCTCACAATTACTTTCTTGCAGTAAAAGTTCAGAGTTCAGGAGAAAGTTAGGAAATGCTGGAAGCGCCCCTTTGGCCAGTGATCGTTGCTGTGCCCAGGCAGCCGTGCGCTCTGGGGTCACGAAGCGATGCGTTGGGCGCTGCCGAGCCGCCCTCTGGGAGGCCGGTGCTCCCAGCCCGGCGAGACTGCAAAGCCCAGAATGCCGTGGCAGAGCATGCGCCGAAAGCTTCCAGTTGTCAAAGTGCTCTTGCCAGAGTGGCCAAGTGTTTGTCATATACCAAACCCGAGAGAAGACAATAAATATACTGACATTTTGTTGAGCTTTAAGTAGAGAAAATCTTAAAGGTAACTGTTCCTTAAGAATTTCTGCATTGACTGCATGGGTTACTGCATGCAAATGGAGCTGGTATTGCTGTGGGGATATAGATTTCCTGTACTGGATTGTAAATTTGCACAAATACTTACACCAGCAAATAATCGAGAGGTACTGCAAATTAGACCAGCATTAGGCATTGGTGGCCTGCCTTTCAGTCGTTTATCAGCCAGTGTTTTTCCATTCAGACTGCCTTCACTGCTAAAGGTAGGTCTTGACCTTGACAAGAGAGTTGAATTGTGCAGTGATTTTACCTTTAAGAAGTAATATGAAAATGAACATAGATTGCAGCCCGTAGGATAAAGTTCAAAAACAAACAGCTAAGTCAAGGTACATATTGGAAGCCACTGCTGTGCTAGCCACTATAGATAACTCGGTGACTAACTGATTTAAATATACTTTATTGACGACAGAATTTTAGCATTTCAGCTGCTATATTTTTTGCTCTTTATTTTTATACTGATGGCTCAGAACCAGGGGAGGGATAAATACTATCTTTTGATCTCTCTGATGTAGAATCATCTGCAATTTTATGCAGTCCTAGGAGTAATGGTGATTTTGCCATAAATGCAGCTAATGGAAAGCTACCCAGGGCTTGGTATATTATGGCTTACTGCAGCATTGCTTTAAAATGCCTCTCAGGGTTTTCTGCACCCCATCGGCAGCAGCAGAGCTGCCTGTTACCGAAGCAATAGTTTCCTCTGTTCTTAGGAACTTGCCTTAATGTTGAATCACAATGTAGCCTTCATGGACCCTCGCTCGTTTCATACTGAACAGGGAAATAATAGGGAGCAAGCAAAGTAACTTAGCTGATAGCAGAAACCTGTCCTTACCTTCATTTTAACTAAAAAGGGTGTGAATGGCTTAGGAGAGATTTAAAAATGAAAAATGTTAAAGGTGCACACGGACCAGCTGAAAACTGTCCCTGTCAGAAAGGGTCACTGACTTCACTCTGCCACCTTTCTTTACCAGTGAATTGATTTGGCTGAACTTTCCTTTGTTACATGAAAACAGTCCTGGAAAGAAGGTGGTCTTAGGGACGAAGACCTCACCATCAGCTCAATACAAGTGCAATTAGGTATTCAGTGATGACCATCTCTGACACAGTTTCTCAATTAAAGTCAGCAGGTTTGGCTCATTAAAATACTTTTGATATGTATAATAATCTTCTCAGTTGACTAAAAGTCTGAGAAATGCGGAGGTTCCTGTTCTAGTTTCATGCAGTTGCTATTCATTGATGTCTGTATATGCATTATTATCGTGGTCTGAAATATTCATCAAAGTATGTTATCGGATCTGCTTCAGATGAAGCAGCTTTTCTAGCAGATAGGAGGCTCAGTCACGCTATGGGCATTTGCTTCTTAACATTTCAACTTACATCCACGTTTGGCAAATAAATTGCTTGGCTAGTCTTTGTCTTGCACACTTAAAGATGGCTTTTAGAGGGTGGCATGTCTCCACTGAAAACCCTTCGGTGCACCCCATTTTTCTTTCTCACCGTGAAAGCACTAGCAGAATAATTATCTAACAACACCCCCCTGCCTGCTCCTCTTGGCCTTGCTCTTCCCTGCCAGCAACCCCGGCCGGCGTCCATCGAGGGGCGGCCGAAAGCCGGGGACCCCTGGGAAGGAGCCGCGGTCCCCGCACCCGTCGCCCCTGCCCAGGCCAAGTGCCCGAAAGCCCGGCTGATAGGTGCGGAAAATAGGCAGCCGGCTCCTTTAAAGGTGCCCTGCTAGAGAAGGGGGTGGAGAAGAGCGAAGCCTGGTGTCTCTTTAACCTTGCTGAAGGACGCAGCAGTATTTATTGACGTATGCAAATAGCCAGGGGGAGGAGGTGGAGGAGGAGGAGGGTGCTTGGAAAAACAGGAACCAGAATCAGTTTCTCATTGCAGGGTGAGAGCTCTGAGTTCCGGTGTAAGAGAAAAGAGACGTGGCGAAATTGCTGTATATCTCTGCCCTATAAGCACATCTCTTATTTAGACTGAAGGGAAACAAGGCATCAAAAAGGGTGAAGCATCTTAAAAAAAATATTTTAAAGGCAATCTAGCACGATCAAAGCTTACATGTTCCTAAATGGGGGAGGGGGGAAGATTACGGGTTTGCCTTGCAACTTGCTGTAGCGTAGCACTAGCAATAGGACGAGATTTTTGGCCGGCAAATGTTTAAAACAGCCTGCTTTGTGGTATGAATGACAATGTTAATAATCTGTCTTTGTGGTTTTTTCCCCTACTGTTTCAGCTGCGCAAACCATGCAGGATGATTTACTGATGGACAAAAGCAAAGCCCAGCCCCAGCAGCAGCAGCGGCAGCAGCAGCAGCAAGATCCAAACTCAGCAGAAGCCCCCTCTACGCCCATCTCGTCGGAGACGCCCAAGCCAGAAGACAACAGTTCAGTGACTAGTATCGGCACATCAGCTCCTTCCCAAAATAGCAAGGAGAAGATGCAGATGGAGTCTCCCATTTTGCCTGGCTTGAGCTTTCACCAGCCTCAACAAGAACCTGCAGCCGGGACATCCTTGTCTCCCTCCTTCGGCAGCACCTGGTCTACGGGGACCACAAACACGGTGGATGATAGCTTTTTCCAAGGGATTACTCCAGTCAATGGGACGATGCTTTTCCAGAATTTTCCACACCATGTCAACCCTGTATTTGGTGGCACTTTCTCGCCTCAGATTGGCCTAGCTCAGACTCAGCACCACCAACATCAGCAGCAGCAGCAGCAAGCTCAACAGCAGCAGCAGCAGCAGCAGCGTAGGTCACCTGTGAGCCCTAATCAGGCACCTTTTGCCCAGAGAAATGCTGCTTACAGTCATCAGCCCATCATGACCAGCAAACCGTCTTCCTCCTCTGCCTCCTCATCTTCCTCCTCCAGCTGGAATAACCATCAAAATGCAGCTTGGAGTACACCTTCCAACCCTTGGGGTGGGCTGCAGGCTGGTAGGGACCCTCGAAGGGCAGTTGGAGTGGGGGTCGGCGTGGGAGTGGGGGTCAGTGTACCCTCCCCCCTCAATCCCATTTCACCCCTTAAAAAGCCGTTCTCCAGCAATGTCATTGCCCCCCCGAAGTTCCCACGGGCTGCACCCTTAACCCCCAAATCCTGGATTGAAGACAACGCGTTCAGGACGGACAATGGCAACAATCTGTTGCCTTTTCAGGTAAATGACTACATGTACCTTCTATGTGGTGACAGCTATCCCACGTTGTATTTATTGCAGGGGGATATTTCACTTTATTGTTCTACCTGAGAGGCATCTCCATAATTCATATCTGCACCAAATGGTCACCTCATATGAAAGAAGAGGGGTTGATCCTAGGGAGTGCATACACAAAGATTCCAAATTCTGGCTCAACATTAGGTCTTATTGTTCTTGTAATCTGTTCTTAAATGTGACTGTTGTTTTTTTTTTTTTTTTTTTTCTTTTTTTTTTTTTTTTTTTTCATCAGAAAGGTAGTAGGTAGCCTTTCTACGTGAAAAGCAGGTTTGGCAGACTATGTTCTATCGATCCTCTTTGTATAATAATTATTTTTTATATTCACCCATATGTGAGAAGCAGGAGATGTTAAAATAGCCTGCTTCAATTTCCTAACTGGCAAGAAAATTCTAACTGAAGGTGCTATTTGACCTGAAATCCAGTTAATGATTTTATCATCACTGAAACAATTAATTGTCTTTATGTTGAGGAGTTTATCAGGGACATCTGTTCACATAAGGTATACATATGAAAGGCTGTATATGTCTGACATGTACAGCCATGCTGTTATATTCATGGTGGATGCTTTGAATACATCTAGAAGCAGCGTGGGTGTGTATGGAAAGAGTGGCGTATCTGTCCTTTCCAGTAAGGAAATGCCTAATACAATTGACGTGTTTTAGAAATGGCAGGGAGGTATTGTATAAAATAAACCATTTTATGCTGTTCAAAATATTTGCAGAGAAAAGAGACAATAGGACACGACCTTCAGAGCCATATTGCAATGGAGTCTATTTACTAGCTACATAGCTCTGAAATATTTAAAGCTGCAGTGCCCTTCGCTTTTTTTTTTTTTTTTTTTTTTTTTTTAAATCTATGACGACAAAGCAGATCAATTGCGGCTGAAACTGGGCCACATAGAAAATTTGCAATTTTAATGCAGAACAAAATCTGTCATGGTGTGAAATCCATTTTAAGTTGAAAAATGCAGAGCATGTACATGCAGCTATATCTATACAAGGTGAAGTGAATCTCAAATTTGTGCTAGGCTAGCTGTTTTTCGTCTCAGACATATCAAAATTTTCTGGTTTGGGTTACAGTGAAATCATTCATGTATGCTATCTCTTTAGGTAATAGCTTTCTCAGTAAACTAGAAGCTCTCAAACATTTTTAACTTAGCAGTTCTGTAAGAATGGCATCTAGCCTGACACTTAGTATTAGAAACAAAATAAATGAAACAAGATGCCCCCCCTCACTTTAAGGGATTGTTGAAGTAAGATATATGCATTCCTGTGCACTTTCCAGTCCCATTCAAAGAGGGCATCTTATAGTCAGCCCTGAAATTTCATTTTGCTGCTTCATTCTATTTAAAGGGAGAGTTGCTAATTTTTTATTGGCTACGATAAATGAAGGCGGAGTGGCTTCTGTTAAACTGCTGGGCTATGTCTCTAGCACTGAAGTCTGGAGAAAGGTTATACTTCAGATGCAATATGTCTAGTGAAGCTATTATGTTGCACAGAATGCCCTAGCATAAAAGCTGGTGAATGTATCTCCCAGTCCTTGTTTTAGGAGTGGGAAATGTTTCAGTTTACAAGTATTATTTCATTTGTATCCCTGTAAGGTGTTACAAATTCTGGTAAATTTGATTTAATAGGAAAAACAACAGTAAATTGTCTAATTTCTGTGGTTTGCTCAGTAAAACATCTTTTTACAATGTTACATAAAACACTATATATTTACAACACATGCATACAACATTATATATTTATTACTGTGACTAGAAACTGTCACAAATTAAACTGTCTGGTGTTTAGTCATCAGTGGGAAGAAAAAAGTAGATAAATACTTTAAAGTTCCTTTGATTTTAATTAAGGTTCTGAAAAAGTAATGTATTAGTCAATGTGTAAACTTGGAAACTTCTTTTTCTCTCTCTGAATGTAATCTGGTATTTTTCTTTTCAATTGAAAGCAAGTACTTAGATTAATTTTATCACCAGCTCAAATAACAATCTGATTTCAGAGACTCAAAAAACTTGTATTTTTTTTTTTTTTTTTTAATGAGAATTACTGAATTTTGCATACAAGGTTGTGATCTGGATTAATGTTGATTGCTCCTATACTTTACAACTTGACAAAGAAACCTTGAAACTGTTCTAATAGGAGGCAACTGTTTCATGTACTGTTTACTGTGTTGATAAAATGAAATTCATAAGAGTGTAATATTTGCTGCCTGGATTGTTGTTGTGTTTGTTTGTTTGTTTTTCCTCATAGAAATTGGGCAATATGTTGACGAAGTTCTGCTTGTCAGCACTATCAAGTAATTCTGGCAGGTTTATCCATGTACATCTGCCACCCTTCATAATCAAAGTTTTTTTTAATTTGCTTCAGAAATACCTTTCAGTGAACTTGCCGTGCAAGTAAACATGTTAATGCACATTAGCAAGTTCTTTGTAGTAACTCATTCTTTTCTCTTACCTTGAGATTATAAGACCTTTTAAATGTTTTGGTTTATATTTATTGTGTTATGAAGATATGGAGTTCTAGGTCTAGGGAAAAAAAAAAAAAAAAAAAAAAAAAAAAAAAAAAAAAAAAAAAAAAAGGAAAATCTTTAAGGAATATGTGTATAATGCAATGCTAGGTGTCTTCATTCCTGAATTAGAATAATAGATCAGTGCACCTTATACTCATGGCAGCTGCCTTATTGGTTTTGACATACTAGTGCTGAATTATATGAGAACACTTAAAGTATCAGTTGGTAGAAATACTGTTGGCATCTGAATCGTGATCAGTGCTGAAAGGCGACTGAACATGCTTTGAAGGGGACTGCTTTCATATGTTCATGGAGGAAAACTGATTGCACTACATTTAAAAACAAAAACAAAAACAAACAAACAAAAAACCACCTGACGATCCCACGCTGATAGTTGCAATGGAAAGCAAAAGAAGCAATTGGTATGGAATGGAGTGTACTGCAGCAAGTAAGAGTTGGAGATGAGATTGCAGGAATAGACGTGGAACGAGGCCAGATAGAAAATACAGAAATGCGGCCAATCTGTTCTGAATATTCTTCGGCTTATGGGTGGTTCAGGCCAAGTTCCTGTGCTGTGATTGTCATGTGACAGGCAGTAGTGTTGTGCCATTATGCCTGGTTATCCTCCTGTCTGGCATTTGAGGTTGACATTAACTGATTGTCCCTGGGACCAGGGCCATGGTTCAGTTCCTTTTTACAGCAGAGCAGTGGGGCTTGAAGAGAGCTATTGTCATCTCATGCATCTGAGCTGCTCCCAGAACTCTTGTCCTTCAGTTCTCGCAGGTGAATGGTATATTTCTTTTGGCCTTTATCCATATGAATATATTGTGACATAGCTTGTGGGGTTAGGAGGATTGATAGCACTTGAAATAGATCCTTGGAAGCATGGATAAGAAATTTTCTTTACTGTGGAGAAGATAGAGAAGGAATTAAATGCTAGGAGGACAGTTGTTAATTACGAAAGTCAACCATATGGAAGTTTAAAAATATCGCTGTAACAAATAAGTGAAAGATTTGCCAGAAGTTGTGCAAATTTTGTCAGGTATGCTGCTTTTCTAGTAATGTTCTTCAGAAACAATAAAAAATGCACAATTGCAGATTTAAAAGCTGCATAGCACATTGGTGCTCTGAAGATTCTGGCATACATCAAGTCAGGCTTGACAGCTTTATTGGTAGATACTTGTCTAACAACAAAAGGTGGTATTTATTGTCGATAAATTAGTTTTAATATGCCTTCTTTTGCAAAGCCTGTTAATTGCCCAGAGATCAAAGATAACTGGGCTGCAAAAGTTTTGTTGTTATTGTTGTTTTCCATTGGCTTCAGTAGGAATTAGTCTGGATCCAGATATAATTTCTAAAGTTAGCTTATAATTTTATGTGCCTTATAAAAAATAATATTCCAAACATGCAGCCAGTTTGTTGTAAATATATATGCGGAAATATGTGCTTGTATGTATGTATATTTAGAAATTTAGATTTAGATACACTAATTAGTAATACATTGGCAGGCACAAGTACTTCATCATGTGTAGTACTAAACACATTGTAGCTGTTTACTGAGTGAAATGACGAGCAAGGGAATGGCCTCTGTAATGTTTATAATTTTAGCATGGTTTTCCACTGATGATTAACAGACAGCTCCTTAAGAAGATATTTTGTTTGAACACTTGAAGTTCTTCAGGCCTGTGATATTGGCTCATACCTAGCTTTATCCACTCCAGTGCAAATTTATATTCATAATAAATTGTGTATGCACACACCTAGGTAAATATAAAATATACGTGCACATGCAGTAGAATAATACACAGAATAATTGTCCTTACGTCTTAGGGAAATATATTAAAATATATTATTAGCTTTAATTTTGTAACATTATTTATGAGTAATTTTTCAGGCTAAAACACTCTGTATCCTGGTGACTGTATTTTTAAAGATTTTGTTTAAGTCTAGATATTCTTTTCAGCCAAAAATCATATTATGCAGTAAGTCTATCATACGTTTATTTTTTGAAACACTATTTCTCTGCTCTGAATTGGACATTTAGGGTGCTGACAGTGTGGTAGGTAACTGTACATAATATCAGTAGCACTACCAGTATCTTGAAAATAATTTCTTAGTGTAGTCTAATCTTATTGTTTCTTATCTGATGATACTCACAGGCTGTCAGTACTAGAGTATGTGAAACAAATAAACAAATGCTCACAGAAGACCTAGTTGTGGAAATAATTCTGCTTTTCCACACCCCACTCCTCCCCCATCCTGCTGCCTTACGTGCTTCTGATGTAACTGTTGCACAAAATATATATAACACAAAAAGTAGCCAGATTTGGAATATGGAAGCGTGAGAAGACATGTTATGGTATCTCAGTAGTCTTTCAGTATAAAAGCGATAACTAATATCTGACATTCTAGCTTTAGTCGTTCTGATAACATTACAGTTTTTTAGATATTTGAATTTTAAAAGTCTGCTTTTTCAAATTAATTAAAACACAATAACATAGAACAGAATAATAAAGACATCACTGTTTAATATTTAAAGTGTGATGATTTGAGCTCTAATTACTTATTTTATCGATTTTAAGTAAACAGTTGAATCATAGATAAGCCCTCATTCCACATTAGTGAAAGCAGAACGAAGGTACAAGTTCAATATGTAGGTGATGGTCTGAGCAACTCAGTATAGAGAAGGACTTCCTCAAGAAACTTAAAGGTAGTAATGTAGTATAATGAAACAATAATTTGTCTTAAAGGTTTGCTGAAGAAATGATCTGCCTTTCCTTAGGGAGATATGTTAGAAGGTGACGAGCATTTTGCTATTTCCCTTCTTGGATTGTCTTCCCAGATTTTAATTTTTCTGCCTAAAGGCTGCTCTTGTGAATTGAATGTAAGAGGAAGAAAGACATGGAAAATTAGCATTTTCCTCTTTTAGGTGATTTTCAAGGAGAAAATATGAGTTTGCTGTATGGATGATGAATGTTTCCATTTCTTAGCATTTGGTAAAATAGCTCTCCTTTCCTTAAGATCCGTCACGAGTGCTTTCTCGATGAAGAACAGCAAGGGGAAATTAAAAGATAGCACTGCTTAGTTTGAAGTTACATGGGGATTTTAGCTACAGAGACCTGAGTTTTGCTTGGACTGGATAGACTAATGTGCTTTTCAAGACTTTCAAATTAGTCTGAAGGGAAAAATACCAAAACTAGCCAGTGATGATCTCTGAGAGAGATTCAAAGGCTCTCTGGCCTTTGTTTTTCCTACTGATCTCTTGAGATAGTGTTAGGAGTTTGAAAATACCATTCGTAAATAAAATATACTTGTCATAAATTTATCAAAATGTTATTCCAAACTATGGCATAAACTCCCAATGGAAATAAAGGCCTTGATAAATGTCACTGCTTTTTCCCAAAATAAGCATGCTGTTTTGCTTTTGCTTTTATAATAGTAACATGTGATGTTATTTAAGGAGAAAGATGTGCTAAAGTCCTCTAGTGTAATGGCAGTTAGCAGACTTCAGATGTAAAATGTATTTTCTTTTTTCCCTAGTTCCCCCTCCCTGTCTCTCAATTCCCAGAAATCTGTTTAAAAATCTGTCTAAAAAGCTGTTCATGTGTAATTGTTGGTTGCAATTACCTGCTGAAAATGGAGCACCGTGTTCCGTAGGCAAGAAGGAGGATTGTTTACTTGTATTCCATATCTTTGAAAAATCATGCTTTTACTGTCAGAAGGTATCAAATGCTAGATAAAGAAATTCCGCATGGAATTTCTTCAAGCGAGGGGATGACAGGAGTAGGTAGGATTTACTGTGTTCTCTCAGAGGTAATCAGACTTCTGGTCCTCTTCTAGACCATTGCAAGCCCAAGGTACTTGGTTTCACAAGATGCTGCCTAAAGTAGGTCTTGCTACTTCCTGTCTCAACCTGCATGGTCAGTAAGGTGGGATGGAAATGAAATTTCAGAAGCGGCAGGAAGCAGAATGTTCTAGTTCCTGTTGACTCACCAGAAGGTTAGCTAAATTTCCCTTTGGACTCCTTCTGTTGCTGTGTGGTCTAATAACTTCCTTCTGTAAGGAAGCTTCCTCGATGTCTACATATGCTTAGAGATTATAGGCTAAAAGAAAAAAAAATATATAGTAAGAGTAAGTGAAACACATAGCATGAGACAAATAAACAATGCATATTGCAAAGCTTTAGGCACATTTTCCATTCCTAGCAATATGAGCATTTTGTGTATAAATATGTTTACAATATATATGCACATGCATAAACAGATGCATACAGATATGTTTAAACAATTCATGTTCTTCAGAAAACAATTCTAATAATATTCAATGGTGTCCGCCTTAGAATTAATAAAGTAGGTTTTGTTGTTATTGACATAATTTACTTTTTTTTCATACTTCATGTCCAACTTTTTTCAGTGGTTATGCAAGTTGAAATGTTCACTGTTCTTATTGCCTAACAGGTGTGTCAGAGCAATGTTTAGACTCTTTAGCGCTTAGGCTATTCTAACATTTCTACATTCTGTAACTAGGTTTAAGGTACCATGTTTTTCAATTATTTCTTTTTTATTTCATTTTTTTCTTGTTTCATTTTGTAGAAGTTTAAGTAAAGAGCAGAAGCATTGCTTTTAAGCAGTTATTAGAATGTACATACCAATAATAAACAGGTGTTTTAAAGTAATTAGATGAAAGTACTGGTTTTGCTTATAGAAATAGATCTTCATTTGTGTAACCTCTTTATTGCTTGTAAATTTTAGACTTTGAAAAAATGTAGGTGGTGAAATGCTGCAGAAACTTTGCCTGTGTATCTTCACACTTGGTCATCGTTTTCATTTGCTTTTTCATAGACTTCAATTATATGATTCCATTTTTTCTATTAAGTTCACAGTATTATTTGTAAAACACAGCTAACTGATACCTTCCTTCTTCTCATTATTCAACATGACTTTGTTTTTACTGCATGCCTTTCAGAATCATCCCAGACATAAAATTGTCAATTATTCTAAGATCTTACAGAAGAGAAGCACTGTACAGATCATGATAGATACTGATTTGTCTTGTCACATTAGAGTTAGAAGGAATTACAGCACTCCTTCTCTAAAGATGTACATAAGAGGCACTGTTTGGAGAAATCATTTTCTTCTTAGTGTTCAATTTGAGAACACTAAAAAGCTTTTTCTTCTGAAATATTTACCATACATAGCTTCTTATTCAGTGCAGAACATCCTTTGACTGCCTTTGTTTGCTGCTTGTGTGAATCTCAGAATAGGCACCAGAAAGTGAAGAAAAGAAATTATCACATGTGAACAGGTCTAGTTACCGGGCAATTATTCAGGAATTAAAAACTCATCATCAGAGAAAAGAAGAAAAATATTTAATTTCCTCAAATGAGACCCACTTTTGGCTTCTTTCAATTGCCTGTGTTGTTCTTTGCACATCTTCCAAATTCTGCATGAAACAACATAGAGCTTCCATAGACAAACAAACTTTAATTACTCAAAAACATCACTGCAAAGGTTTATTCTGGACACTGGCTGAAATGTGTTGCATTGGAAAAAAGATCTGGATCATATACTTAGCTATGGTTTATTCATGCAGAATGGTACAATTGAAATTGCACTAACAATCTTGCTTCTGCACTTGTTCTTTGCATGGCTTTGCAAAATTCAGAGCTCTTTTAAATTTCCTAGAGCTTAAGTCAAATGTTTAAGCAAAACCACAGATTGTCTTGCATGTTATGATGATGACATTCATATGATTCATCAGCCAAGTTGGAATCTTTTGATCAACACCACAGATTGTTCTTGGATTAACAGAGTTAATGAAAGTAATGTGTGTGGAGCACATACTGTCAATGACTTTCAGAGACATTTGACGTTTGGGATTCCTGCCAAGGTTTTGGATGTAGTGTGATTTTGTGGGCCTAACCCCTTTTTCTTGTTTCATCCAGCCTTGAACTGTTCAACTCCATTCCTTTCAAACTTCCCTTCTACTTCTTCCTGTTCCTGCTTTTTGATCTTTTTAACTGAAGGATCTCATTTGAGTTGGCCTTCTCTATTCTGTTTTGTACGTCAAAGCTTAAAGCTACAGGGCAAGGCCCAATAAACTTCTGTAGTCATAAGGTGAATCACGTTCACTTGTTCTTTGTGGGAACTTAATGGCATGAGGGGTTTTAAGTAGGCTTAAAGAGACTTAGGTAAGATGGAGTTGTCAGGAATATTAGATGAAAGTTCTAAATTATCATTTGGTTAAATTTGCAAAATTTCTGTAACACACATTTAGTTTGAATGTGCTGAACTGATTTTCTTTTCCTGTCCCCTCACCCAGTTTCCAGAATGTGTGACTTGGGATGGATTTTCACATGGATTGACATAAAAGCATTTCTGACATAAGAGAACAGTATTTTTGCAAAGTCAGAAACATGTTATTTTATCTAACATGGACATTTTCTCTTTTATATAATTTTATGTCATAATTGTAAGTGGATGTTGTGGTGACATTCACCCTTCCTACATGGAAGAATTATTGTGAGATGTGCTGGTCTTACAAAGACACCCTAAAAAGTTATTTTTGGCAATAGTGTGAGCAACTTAAAGCTGACCTTTTAATGAGAAATGTAATTCAATTTTAGAAAGTGGCACTATTTATAATGTAATATATGTCTGAATTACTCATCTGCAGAAGCTTGTTTGTGTTCTCAGAGTGGTAAAGCCTTTTTTGCAAGTAAGATTTGCTTCCTAAAGGCAGTCTGGAATTACGGCTTCTTATGAGAGTTGTGAAAAATAAAATGTAACAAACATTTCATTTTAAAAGACTTGAATGATAAAATAATATTTTGGATTAATTGAAACTTCATAATTCCTCCTTGGAAGTGTTTACTTTGTTCTCCTTGAAGCAGTGGAAACATTTTAGGCTCTTACTGCTGTTGTTTGTTAGCTATTAGCAGAGGAAAAAAATAAAAGGAAGAAGTTGCCATTTTGCCTAGCATGAGTACGTAATTTCTACCTTGTGAGATTTTAAAAGGCCAGCTTAGTGTGTATAACTTGATTTTGAGGAATAAAGTTTACATCAGTACTCTACATCATCTCTACCATTTAGTTTATTTATACTATATGTGTTATAAACTAAACTTATAAAAAGGAATGGAATAAAATTGCCCTGTTAACTTACAATATCTCAGAACAGTGCAGTGCAAGTTGTTCTACTAAATGCTAGATCACCTCAATTTTTTCAAGCCTGCCTTCCCTGCCTGACCATGAACACCCAGTTATTCCCTTTCTCTTTTCTATTGACCTTTTCTATTTCTTGCAAATTAATTTTTTTTTCTCTTTCCTGTTGATCAAAAATAAATAAATAAATAAATAAATAAATCCTTCCAGACCATTCAGTTAAGTATTAAGAAGGCGGTATTAAGGAGAAAATATCTGGAAAATGTAACCCTTATTTTTATAAGTAAGTATGGTACTTTAGTTCAAGTAATATGTTTTTTTTTGCATGTTCAGTAATATTTTTTAGCTCATGCAAGTATGACAAGCTCTGCTTGACTTGCTGTGAGCAGTTCTTGTTTCTATGTTATGGTAGTCCAGGTCCAGGTGACCTTACCTCTACTTAGTTTATTAGGTGGACACCTACAGTGTAAAAGGTAGAAATCTAAACTTTAAAAAGTTTATCATGTGTTAAGCAGCTGGAAATATGGTAGAGAATTAGTAGCATGTGACAGACAATCATGAGTTGTTGTATGACCTTACAGCAGTCAAAAGATCATACTTCAGAAACTGTAAGTCTAACATAGTAACTACTGTGTTCCCTGTGGTCTGACAAGGAAGCGTTCTCCACTGAGAACAGAGTTTTTTAGGCAGATCCTTTAATGCAGTATTTTGTCAAGGAGATTTGTTAAATGCATTAATGAATTAACCTGTGGGTAGCTCGTATAATTGCCATTTGCTACATAACCTTTACGGTAACTGCACATTTGTAAAGGGTTAATAAGTATTAACTAATTATTAGGGTTCAGTACATTAACAGATGGCTTGTAACCAAACAATATCATCTATTGATGTGCTTAGTAACCATTACTATCTATGATAACCAAGTCTGTCAAATGTTTATGGTATGCTTTATGGTTTTGAGATTTTCTTTAAAGTATTTATAAAGATATCTTTTAGTTTGAAATTTATGATCATTCCAACAGTCTAGTATTTCATTGTTTTAAATGATTCTCGTATTTGTTCTACGCCCATTTATTTCTTCCTGTGTCATTTAAAATAATAATAATTCAAAACAGTGGAACATCTCATAGTAACTGAAAGGGCTTTTCTTAAAACTCAAAGCCTTAAGCAGTGGATAACTGCAGTATGAAGACTAAAGCAGAAGAAAAGGATGGAGGAAACAAAAGTCAGGGATAAAAAAAAAAGTAGGATTTTCATAATGCAAAATGAAAGTGAATCTGCAGTGTTTCTGTGTATGGTATCCAAGATAACAATGTACCTATTTGCTTTCTGTAGGTGGGAATTTCAGCAAATGAAACTTGCAGCAGTTAGGCTGGGTTTTGCATTTCAGCAGTGTCGTGATTCCTGCTGCTTTTGGCTGCTACTAAATGAAGCTGTACCTGTGATGTCTGGGAAATAAAATCGACTGTAATTGTCAGCAGAGCTAAAAAGTAATGTTTTGATCTAAGCTTCTGCAGACAGTCTCTTGTGCCTTGTCTAAACAGGAACACGCTCTTCTGCCATGGCTTCACAAAGTAGAAATGGAAGATTACTTATATAACTTCTTTCGTGTTAGGCAAGGGAGAAGTAAGCGACTTCCTGTGCTCCATTTAAAACTACTTGAAAATGGATTGCAGTAAATTTTACACTTTGTTGGGAAGGGTTCAGTTTTTAGAGAATGTTCTCTTGGTATTTTGCCTTGTTTTAATATAAGCTTGAACTGGTATTTGTTTTACAATACAGCTCAGTCCTTAACTGAGTCGGATATGTAGATGAATAGGAATAATGTAAAAGAGGGCATGCAATGAAAATATGTTATTTTTTTGAATGCAGATGTGGAAAGATGCAAAAGGCATCCCTACTAGAAGTACCATTTTTTATAGAGCCTGGAATTTTGTTTGCTTTTTCAGTTACATTGATGCTTGTTGTTTGTAACTGTCCTGAAATTTACTAAACTCATATCTTTCTCCTTTCTGTGTCCTTTCTGGTTGCTGAGGTTCCAGTTTATAGTGAAGATAAGAGTCTTTGAGCTCGTGACCTTTTAGTTAGTAATATTAAGTATCATCCTGCTTTGCTGCAGTTCTTCAAATTCATTCAGTTCTTTCTGTATAAGCTGGTCTCCTGTATATTGATAGCTTGCAAATACCATTAGTGTTCCTATGTAATACCAGCTTTATTGATAAATTTGGTTTCAAGATTTGTTTATAAGCAACTCCATTAGTAACTTAAGGTGATTTCTGCTTTTTTTTTTTTTTTTTTTTTTTTTTGACATTTTCTTTCTTATCTCAATTGCACTACTTACTTTTTTTTTTTTGGCTATTTATATTGTTGATTTTGCTTGTGCCATATTGAAGCCCTTGCTGGATCAGCTGTATTCTGCTCTTTTGAGAACCAGGTTTCCTATTCTGCAGGACATTGCGTAATTATTTTATGACGCTACATTATCTCTACTTTTTCTTTCTTAAATATATCATTGAATTTCAATCATAAAAACTAGAAACAGTGTTTGTCTTGCGTATTTTCATATCCTGCTTTAGTCACTGCATTTCATTTTTATTTTACCAGTCAGACATACACATTACCCACATTATTGCC
Organism: Nettapus auritus; assembly: GCA_011076525.1. Taxonomy (NCBI): domain Eukaryota; kingdom Metazoa; phylum Chordata; class Aves; order Anseriformes; family Anatidae; genus Nettapus; species Nettapus auritus. The sequence continues at coordinate 21,013,647 of CM021770.1, forward strand.
TGTGATTTAGTCACATTCTTGCTGTAGTCATTCCGCTAACTGCATTACCAACTTAGGCTCCTTTTGATAACAATACTCATATTCACACTGCTATCTATAACTGGACTGGATGATATTGCTTTGTCTTGTACCGTACCCTTGTCAACCTGATTCCTGCCTTTCTATGTGAAGACTGATTAGCGAGGATACGTTAATTGCTCCTGACTTCTCCTGATACTTTTTATTTAATTCTTTATCTGTCTTGCTAGACTTTTTCCTAGACATTTGTTGTCCATGTTATTAATGCTGAACTTGTTAAAGTTTCCCCAAACGTGCTTATGTAGCTGAACATCCTGATTCTTTCCTTATAGCAAAATCTCTTAAGGTGCCCGTCCATTCTTATTACCTTGTACAAAGAAGGAAAAATCTGTTACAAGCCATCTGATTTGCATCTGAAAACGTTTACCCTGTCTGGAGCTCTCTTTATTTCCCCTGTACTAAATCAGTTTCAACTCCTCTAATGTGAAAGTTTTTCTTATTCCTGTGAGTATATTTTCCTTTTTTGTGAGACTTTAACATTAAAAATAAATAAATAAATATAATAATAATAATAATAATAAAACCTGTTTTCAGTGCCTGTTAGCAAGAAGGTGGCAGGCTGGATTTTTGTGTGCATCTCTTTTAAAGCAGGTTTTTAATTCTTGTGTCAAAATTTGTCATGCATATTAATCATGCTGTAATAATAAAAAATCAGGATACGGACAGCTTACATGAATGATTTTGGTAATTAAAAGTATATTGCAGCTAATAGGTTAATTTTTTTTTTTGGAAGTCCTGCTGGATGCAAAGTGACATCACACTGAGAAGGTCACTTTCTTGTCTTCTCTGGGAGATGTTTTTCATTGAGAGTGTTTGTGGCCTGTTTTAGATATCTCAGTAAATGACCTCACTTCTCTTTGCTTACTGAACAGCTATTGCCACTGTACTTTCCTACTTTCCTTTTTTTTTTTTTTTTTCCTTTCTTTTCCTTTTTCTTTTTTCCTTTCAGAACTAAAGGACTATATTGGCATTGGAATGAAAAAATTACTGTCTTCTCTAAGGGTAGTTCTCCAAACCAGGAGGTGACGAACTTGTTCAGGATGAAAAGATGAAATATCTTATTCCTTTTTGGTTGAAATATCTAGCTGGAGTTCTGGCACCTACAAGTTGTTTTGCTCAAGAGTAACTATTTCCTGAATACAACAGACATGAACCAGGGACCTGGCTTGAAATATGCCAATTAGATATTATTTTAGTCACATTGCTTTTAAAAGCAATTTTGCTTTTTGCAAAAGCAATGACTTTAGGTGAGAGACAGTATTTGTTTGCAATAAGGTTTAAACATTTCAGTAACTTTTATTTAAAAACAACAACAAAACATTTTGGCATTATATCCCACGTCAGTGGTTATTGGAAAACAAAACCACTGTTTTTGTTCCAGAGAAATCCTTGAGATTCCCTTATTGTGGTGGCCAAAGTAAATGAAGTTGCTGGGCAGTGGTGCTCAGACATCTGCTTGACAGTTCCTACCTGCATGCTTTTCTGTCTCCCATTTTGTCTTGTTATCCTACAGCATCATGAAATAGATTTCTCATTTGGTAAATCTTTTTGAGATGATGGCTTCCTTGTACTGTATATCTCTACTGTGTTTTGCATTATGCATTTCAGACAGTGCAGACCCTTTCATGCTGTAGCGTCTGCAATACTCCTTTCTCCATTTGCTGTCTTTGCATCTCTGCAGTGTTTTCTTCATGTTGGGATTTTAGATTTGTGCTTAACTCATGCTGATGGAGCTAGCAAGGTGAGTTCTTAGGTCAATGTAAGACTCCTTGCTATGGGACACAGGCATAATTTTACTGAACAGAGCTGTGGAAGCCCAAAGGTAACTTATCAATGTTGAACTCTTGCACAGCAGGCCAGTGAACCACTTAAATTATGTCATTTTAATAGCTCGAGGGTATAATGAATGGCCTTCTAAATCCCACTGCTGACGCTTTTTTTTCCACTTGCTTGTTTTTATGAATGGATGATCATCTTGGGTGTAACTACTTTAATCCTATATTTTAGAATTGTTACAAGCATTTGTTACTGGCATCAGTTACTATAATAGAAAGTGAATACATCAGCTTTTTGAGATGCATTCAGCAACTGGACAGATGAGCAGATTTTTATCTAAAACATCGCATTGAACAAAATATGACTAAACATAAATGCTGTCAGGGAGTGCTCAGACAGCCATAACGTCTGCAGATCATTCCATACAATAGTATAAAGGGACAAAGGGTGTAAGAATAATAGCATTTTTGTAGATTGTTTTTCTTTTTAAACACATTTTCTAATTGCTGATGTTTTAGTGGCACAAGGAAGGTGTCTGAAATATTTAAGCTCATTAGATTTTTATTCGCTGGTAATAAACAGTGGTCCCAGTTGGAGCACTGGGTTACATGATTTAAGCTTTTGACTAGATGATATATTATCTTTGAATTTTAGGTAGAGAAATAACACTAGTCATCCTGTAAGTAGTACACTTAGCATATTATCAAAGCCTATGTTGGAAGAATAGGTCAGGATGCTTCAAACAGCACAATAAGTAGGTTATTCCTAAGTAAGGCTCTGCTGAGAAGATTAAAGAAATGAACAATATAATATAGAACGAGAGAACTATATTTAGTTTGTACCCAGCATGGCCATGTTTCAGTCTGTTCCCTGTAATTCTAAAATGTGGATTGCCCAGAGCCAGCCTGCCCTGGAGCTACCACCTCGAGGGGAGGGAAGGGTAAATTCCATTACTTTCTTTCTTGCAGTTTATGAGCAAATATTGAATATTTAGTAACTTGATGGGATATTCTGTTGAAATGATTGCAATGCCAATCCTTATGCCTATAAATCCCGAACATTTCTACCTGTGGTTTGCATGTGTACAAAAGGGGAATCTCATCTTAACTGCCAAGTAAAATGAGTTTTAAACTGAATAATGTAATTAGCATTTGTATTGGTAATTCAGTATAATGCCTGTTCTGTCTCTACCTGTTTCTATGTTTTTTGGTTCATTTGAAAATGAAAATTGGAAACATTTCACTGAAAGATTTTGGTTTCCTTGTAGCACTTTAGAACTCAGAATTTATAAGGGAGCTTGTGCTGATGCATGCATGCTTGCATGCAACATTTACCTTTCTTATGGCTTTTGGGTTCAATCTGAATTCTTGCATGTTAACTGTGAAAGTTTATGTAATATAGTCAAGGGGACTGAATGTTGTGAACTAGAGGTATGAAATATTAATGTTCAAATGATAGGGAAGTGTTTCCATAATGTATATACCATTGGATGTTGTTTTTATTTGTTTTAAACTTCTTAATTTTTCTTTAAAGTTTTTTCTCCAAAGGATAGAAAAATTCACCTTTTGCCCAGTGAACTCCTGGACACCTACCAAAGTAAAAAATATGCTACAGCTAGCTGGTGGTGAGAGAAGTGAATGAGAAGTTGGTGCATTTCTTCTGTGGGCATTCTAAGAACACGAATAGCCTAAGAAAACATTCCCCTTTTTGTTCCATAGAAAGAACATAATAAATCCAGCTTAATTTAATAGTACCCAATATTAACTGGTGAGATCAAAAAAGAAAGGGGAATTAAAATAAAATTCCACTGAGAGTTAGTGCTAGTAGCTCTGCTGTAATGTTCTTCACTGTGAGCATAGACAAATTTACCCTGTTTTTCCCTCCTACCTATATTTTATGCCTCCTTATTTGCTTTGTTTTATTTTTATAATTTTATGAAATCCAATATACGGAAAAAATTACCGAAATTTCTGGTTGTGTGAGTTCTGCCTGCATCTGTGGTGTCAGTCATGTTGGTGTTGGCAGCTTTTCCGTGCCAGGCTGCACAGAAAGTAACACTTGCTATTTGCAGGTTTTTTGATTCTTTTGCAAAGTTATCATTTTACTTTACCATGTGACCGTATTCCTCAGATTTCCTTTCTGGTGAGAGGGATACATACCTGGATATATATTAAATTCTACTTAGGGTGCAAGTGGGATTGCATCACAGAAGCTGCTAGGAGCTAGCGATTGCTCGGCGAGCATTCAGAGCTTGCCGTATGCGATCGCTTGTGTGCCACCATGGCAGATTGAGCGTGTCCCAGGCCCAACTTCCATAGTACATTTTTTGCAGTTGCTGTTCTTGCTGCTTTGGATTGGGATGCTGGAGTGAGACAAACTTGTTTTCCTCCTGTTCTTAGTAATAATCCCCCTCCTGCAGGTGCTAGAACAGAGTGAGCGAGCCCAGTTTAAAACAGTGCTGGCATTTTACACTGTATTTATTCAAAGCTGTGCTTCCATTGACTTCAGCTTTAGTTGGCAATGCTTAGCAATCTTGTGCAGCCAAATCCAGACTTGGCTGTGCACAGGCACAGAAGGATGAAACACAGCAGTGATGACGGTGAAGACATTTGCCTTGATAGGAAATTTGTTTAAACCATAAGAATTATAGCCATTCCTCAGAATCTCATCTCTTTCCTGTGATCTTAATACTGCTTGTAATGCCCCAGACTCCGGTGAGTACAAAGTGCTCAGACTTCTCTGAGCTCAACTCCAGTGTTGGTGTGCTCCTGAAAGCAGTGAATAGTTCCGAGTGGAGGCCATCTTGTTGCTCAGCACAGTTGGGCTGGGTTGTGCCACATGCTGGTGCAGGCAGCTTGAAAATCTAGGGCAGCAGGAAAATGTAGAACCCAGAAATCAACTACTGAAATTGAGGCATTGTTCAGAACATAGAAAGCTTAATAGGAAGTTGGTTACTAGATGGGCTGAAGTGCACAAATGCAAGGAAATGTCATGGGAAAAGCATAGGTACTTGAGGTTTTGCTGTTTGCCTACTACAACCTGTGCATACTGGGTGCATCTCATGGCTAAAAGCGTATTTTGTGTTATAAATGATGCCTCTGATGTGGATTCAACACATGCACAAATACTTGTTTAAGGATTTTGAGTATGAATGGTAGCTAGGCTTGGGCAACATGTGTCAGATTCCTGACATGCCTTCTCGGGGTAAGACTTTCCACTTTGTGACTGTAGTCTAATCAGTTCAGGGTCAAGTGTCTCCACTGCCATAACCCTTTGCAGAGACAGGAAAAAAAATATGGCTTCAGTTTCAGGAGCAAAAGTGTATATTCTCTGTGGTTCTGCATTGGGATATGTTGGTCATTTCCTTTTTCAGCTCATTAGTTCCAATTACTTTGGGCTACCTGTTCAGGCTAAAAGAGGTAGTGAGGAAGTCAGGCTGTATTAGGGTCTATTTCATGTTGCCCTGTGTCCCGTCACCCCAAACACATGCATCAGCTCTTAAAGTGATGTCAGGGTTTTGCTTAATTCAAGACATGATCTTGCTGTGCTAGCTTTTGCTGCCAAGATGGAGTCTGTTACTTTGTACTCTCCCTCAAGAGTTCTGTCTTTGTACTATTGTTACTCCACCTTTTGAAGGTCTCCTACTGTTTGCATCTATTTGATGCAATTTATTATCCATTTATCTTTGAGACCTGTAAGGTGGAATCATCTGCTGTGCTGGAGATGTAGCTTTTTGGAATGCAAGCAGCCGCAGGAGCACCATGAGAAACACCCTTCTCAGTCTGTGGTTTCCAGCTGCCTGGCGCCCAGTGAAGTCTTAAGTGGTCCTAACATGTTTGGTAAAACAATGATGATTATTACTGTTTACATGAAGAACTCCAAAACTGATTTGGATAAGATTAGGAAATTAAGATTAGGAAAATTCTTTGAAAGCATCTCTATTGTAAGCATATGCTTGTGGACCATCATTTAAAGATCGTTCATAACTATCATGGAGGTACTCACAGTCCATGTGGTCAGTTGTTCTTTTTGCATTCTTTACCTTTCCCTCTTCACCAGTAAAGGCATGGTTTGTGTGTCTACTGATAAGGGACTGAAGTTGTGCTGGGCATGCTTTGCCCTTACATGCCCGTGCTCTGAGTGGAAAGGCAACAAAACAAAGTGTGCTCTATTACAGGGTATGACAAAGGGGAAAAGTTCTTTTGATTTCAAATAATAGGATACGCATACATGTAAATTACATCTTTCAGAGAACTTGCAGGTATTGCTAAGTAATCTTTGTTTCATAATTAAGGTATCCCTTAGCCTTAAAGAGTATCTTTTCCCCTTCTGGAATTTGCTGACACATAGGTTACACCTCAGCCATCTCCTGCAGTAAGCAACACAGGCGTCAGTCCTAGAGATAAACAGACTTCTTCAAAGCACAGTTTTGATTCATTCCTAGATGAGGTTCATTTTGTTGATTGGATGGAGTCTGGAGACTTGCGAAAAATATTATGGTTGTGTAATTAAAGGTTAGTATAGAGCATATGCATAAGAGTATAAAAGGCGGGTAAAAACACAAGTTACTGTAACATCTCATTTTATTTTACTGTTGCAACTCTGCAGGTATTTTTTAGGAAAGTTACTGTTTGTTTCTTAATTAATAAAGAAGCAGTTTGTAGACACTGTGTGGTTTGACATTTTCAGTGAATGGTAGGATATTTGAAGGTGGAATGCAGAGACCAGACTTCAGATCTCTCTTTTATCCATGATTTAATTCCTTATTTAGATCTTTGTCTTGTTTAGGCCCCAGCAGATTTTCCAGACTTGCAGGATTTTCAAACTGCTTTTCCATATATTTTTTTTTTAGTCTGTTTTATCATTCTGTAGTTGATATTTTGATTTATGATTGTGGTTCCAGTCCCAGAACGTCCTTGCAACATTTTCATGTGCTGCTGGGAAACTTTGTGAATTGTTTCCATTGTTGGGATTGCTTGGCAGCAGATCGGTAGTCTGATGAAACAATGCAAAAGGCAAAACTGGGAGATAGAACAGTATCAGTTCACCAAACCAGGAGAACCTGTTCATGCTGAGAAATAAGGAAATGTGTGTGTGTGCAGGAGCAACAAGCTTCTTGGAAGAAATTACTGAATGTAGAAAATAATCTTCAAATGTGCTGATTACAAATGAGTTTCTACTGAAGTGAAATTTCTAATGAAATGAAAACTTCTGAGAGTAATGGTAGTAGCTTTTTCACTTATGAGCTAGATTGTTCACTCCTGTTTGTTCATCACCAACTCTACAAAATCTACAGCAAGGACACAGTATACTTCTGTATGCACTGCAACATACTTGGAAAAATTGGTTTTCTGCATTTCCTTGATTTAACTTGATGAAGGACCTCAGTAAGTGTTTTGATTAAATTGATCTTCCACTGTCCAATGTAGATGTAATTTCATCTTGAAAATATATAGCAGGTTTGTATTCCCCTTAAGGTTAAAAGGATCCTTCATCCTAACAAATCTGCCCCGGTTTAGCCAGCTATACTCTCTGGTAGTACAGTTATATAGTAAAGCAAATCAGGGCACTGAGCTGACTGAAAAATGCTTCCTTACCCATTTTCAGGATATAAGCTATATATTTGCTTTCAGATATTCTCTTCTAAAAGATGCCATAGTTCAGTTTTGCAACACTTGAGCTCCTGACCTAATCACAGTACAGAATAAGATGCTTAACCAAATATAAAAAGATGACTGAAATTCTTACTTTGAGCAGAATATCAAGTTATTAATATATTACAAGAATGGATTTTTTTTTTTTTTCATTTAAGTGATACTTTTCAATCTGGCTTTATGTTTCTTTTAAGAATATGAAATAAAACAAACTTTTCTAACCTACTGCATGTTGCAAAGCATTGGGCTGAAGTATTTTGTCAGATAAAAACACAGAAAACAAAGCAAAAACCACCTTTTTTATTTTATTTTTTTAAATATTTTTTTATTATTATTTTTTTCCTCCAATATCTATCTTAGATTTCCTGGGCATAAATTTTATGTTATATGCAATGTGTTTACGTGCATATATTGATCCATATGTATAGCTGAACAAGTGCATTTTTTTTTCTATAGCCTGCAAGGTTGGCATTAGTATGGCAGCTGCAGAAGACCTATGGATACTGCTGCTCCTGGTCTAAGGATTTTGGATTTTACAATTTTAAGCAATAAGGTTATCTTCTAACCAGCATATGGAAAACATTGTTGCAGGAATTTTGAGGGCATAAACCTGACACTGAAGGTTTCAGTTTGCACAGCTGAGATTCTATTAATTTTAGCATAATACAGTGAACAAAGAAAAAACTGTTATCTTGTACATACTTATGGCTTACTTTTTAATGATAATGAGTAGAATAAGAAAATTATTATTATTTTTTTTAAGCGGATTCCAACAAAGGGACCATTTTGTTATGCTGTCACATTGCATACAGCACTCCAGATATGAGAGATCAGTGAATCTTTGGTTCACGCTGTAACATCATTCATGAACTTTGAAAGTGGTTATTTTAATAGGCATGTTAAAAGTGTTGTGTTTATTATTTTATTTTTTCATTCTAATTACATAAGAACAGAAGATGAACTGCAGCAAGGTAACAATGAGACTTGCAAACAATACAAACAAACCTTTAGTCAGGTTTTTGAGCACCCTCTTCGGAAAGTGCTGCATATCCTGTCCTGTGATTTCTTTAGTCTTGCTTTTACCGTACTTTCCTTAAAACTGAGATTCATGGTAGACATTTGAAAAATTACTTGGTACTTTCTGGAAGAATGTTCCTGCTGATCTGTCGAGCGTTGCTTGCTTCTGCTTTGTGTTATGGTAGCACTGTGACAACACAAGGCAGTAGATGAAGCTGTAAAACAAAAATCTCTGAACTCTGGAACAATTTCATTTCTCCAGTGTACACGTGAATATTGCTATAATTTCTGACTTATTTGAATGTTAATGTTTCCAGTTATCTATTGTTTGTATGTGTATTTTCACAAGTGTTGAATAACATCAGTATCTGACTGTTGTGGTGAAAGCAGCAGTTACAAAACACAAAGTATTATTTAAACAATTATAGGTTTATGTTTACCTATCTCTTTTGTAACGTAAGTTCTATCAAGAAGAAAAGTAGAATTGCATTATTTTGGAATTTTGGAAAATAAGAAATGAGCCTGTGTTAGAAAATGATTGTTCTAAAACAGTTTTTCTTTCCTTTTTTTTTTTTTTTTTCTTTTCTTTTAGGACCGGAATAGGCCCTATGACACTTTTAACTTGCACTCTTTGGAAAATTCCTTAATGGATATGATAAGGACTGATCATGAGCCTCTGAAAGGTAAACACTACCCTCCCAGTGGCCCACCAATGAGTTTCGCTGATATAATGTGGAGGAATCATTTTACAGGTTAGGAATATTCATATGTCCATGCTTGCTTGGTTTTTAAACAAAAATCAGCTTTTCAGTATTGCTATGAACTTTTTGCTAATGAATGAGTTGTCAGTTATGCAAAACTTCTGTTTTCCCATCTTAAGCTAATCACTTCTATTGTTGGAAGATGAGATAAAACATGTACATGCTTGGTATATGTGCACAATCATAATATTATCTAAAAACTGGTGATTCTGAAACTTTTTTGCACTGTTCAATTCAGAAAATGTGCAATGCAACTGGAGTCCAATTGTTATGTTGAAAGTCTTGTTCAAAGTTAATATTACTTGTGTTTATAGATCATCAGCTAATACACAGGGTTCTAAAAGTGCCACAGTATCAAACTTACTCTCTACAGTTGTTTAAGGTTTGTTTTTAAACATGTTTCTTGATTTGGATTTCATGTTTTTAATGGGAGCCAACAACTATTAGGTGTTAAGTGCTAGGAAAGTTGGACTATTTATGCTACTGAACTGTATTTGTTCTACCACGCGCAGCACTGGAGATTAAACTATTTTTAATACTAATGATATGGAGTAGTGAAAGATTGTGGAAGCTTTTCAATGAATAACTAATCCTAATCGACTGTCAACTGTGCTCTGTCTTAATCTGTCTTTGGTTAAGTTTCAAAATAGGTACACATTCTTGCTCGCTAGCTGTTATTTTTTTATTGTTAATTTTTATTTTGAAGCTAACAGTAAGCCATATGCAAGGGAAGCATTGAGCTAAAAATTATTCCCAAACTCTAAGAAATCAGGACACTGGAATCTATAGAGAAGAAATTGTTTTGTATGGCTCTTCAGATGCAACTACGTGTTTAGATGCTTTTCTGATGTGACAGTTACCTCATTTGTTTCCCTTCCCGTTTAATAGTATTTGTGGAAAAATATTTCTTCTTGGTCATGTGCCTCTTTCATCACCTTTCTGGGTACATAGATTTTAGAATCATTCCAAGCTCAGTTCTGTACTCTCAGCTCTTTTAACCTGGGCTTTCCAATTTATCCTAATATTTCCTTCTGTGTCTTTAACCGTTTTTCACCTGTCTAAAATAGCAAGAAACACTGTCACATCTCTATTCTGATCATAGTCCCACAACATAAATGTTAACCTGAAATTTATAAAGGCCTAGTTCCACAAAATTGAGATGTCTGCTGGATATACATTTAATATGAATGGTATTTTCTATGTCCATTTAAACGAAGGAGTAAAACCAAAACAACAAAAACACAACAACAAATTACTAAGCAGATTTAGGTGTTCATTGTGCCCTATTAACTTGATTATATCCTAGCTTAACCACTGTGTTTTTTAATTTGCTATATATATTTAAATATACAGATTGAGACTCACTTTTTTTAAAGATTGTATTTTCATATGAACCTGAGAATGAAAAAATGAGGAAGATTGGATTAGAAATTGTATTACTCTAGAGGAAAGACCTTAAAATCACACAAGCAATTTTGCTTATACTTTTATTAATGTCCCTTAACAACAGTTTTTTAAAAATGCTTTTAGATTATAATATTAGCCCATAAAATAATAATGGGTACACATACTTAATTTTGTTGTATCCTTGGCTCATTCTGTCATGAGGTTTCCAATACTCAGCTGAGATAGCCCTCCAAGCGTTCAGGTGGCACATGCAGCAGCACCATAACACCATGTAATGTTGGTGTTTTGTAGACACCTCAAAGCCTGAGTTAACATGAGATTATTGGCTTTATTAAATATCTCCTTGCTTTCCAAGCTAAGTATCTTTTTCAGAACTATAACCTCATGGATGTGAAAATATTATGGTGACTATCAATTTGTGTAGGAGACTGACTAGTTTAAGGAAATATTTGAAAGCAGTAGGAACTGATTTCCTTCTGCTCAAAGCATCAAACCGAGGAGCTGGGTATTAACTGTAAAGTTGGAGTTGATCTATTCCATTTGCCAGTAGGACTGCTAGCTTTACAAATGTTTCTGTCACTCACTGAATGTGCTCTTTCTAACTATTGTATTTTCTCAGTGCTTCTCCCCTGCTTTGGCCTTTCTGCTATGTTACTTAGCTTGCTTCCAGCTTCCAGACCAGTAACTTCTGGAGAATTCTTGTTTACTATTAGTTTTCTCTCTCTCCATCTCTGCCCAGCTGTTGTTTTTCCATTGGTGTAGTTAATTCCTCCCTTGCTTTCTTTTCCTCCTCCCTCCAAGTGCAGAGCTGACTTCATTAACCTCCAGCCCTGCCTGACCTGGCATGCCCTTTCCTCCACTCTGGTTTTCACAGTAGGCAGCGTGATTGGCGATATTCATGGGAGTGGCTGTCCCAGGACACGGTCATTCTCTCCCCCTAGTATTGCTGTTTTCCTCTGACTTAAATAGATCTGCAGTACTATTTTAACTGAATCCTTTTTGTCAATTGATAGATCTGCATACTTTGATCCACTGCTCAAATCATTCTCCTGACGCATTTTTGTTGGTGCCTTTTCAGTTAAAATTGATTAACGCTTCTCCTGTACCTCCAACTTTCTCCTTTTCCCATGCTACAGATATGAGAGCTTTACAGGTTCTATCCCTCAGTTTTCACTTCACCTTTGGCTTATAAACTCACTTGTTTCTTATTTATTCCACTCTCCTCTGGCTTTCCCCCTTACAATATCAGCACATTTCAGTTTGTAATCACCTTGAGAAAATAAGTGATCAACTCTATTTGGTTTTGCTTGTTTCTGAAGCCATTAGCACATATTCATTTGTTTTCATCTGTAAGATTTCCGGGTATACTGTTTGTGTACTTCAAATGGATTTTTCAGTTTCTCATAGACTGTCCTCTGTGAATGCTTCTTGTGCTAAATTAAAACTTTTAGTTCTGGAATCTTATTATCTTAACCAACCCTGAGCTGCTGCTACTTCACTTTACCTCCTCTTTCTTTCATAGTAAATTGGGTTTGTTTTTCCCTTTTAAATCTTTCCTTCCTCTAGCATCTGTGACTGTACTTTCTTAGTTTTTGTACAGTATTTTCTTGTGTAGGTCAAAAGTAAAACAACCATACACATACACACCAGTGTAAAAAACAAGGTAAACAAGCCTTGTTTTCTCAGTTCTAGCTAACAATGCCTACATGCAGTTGGCCTTATTAGTTTTAATATTTACTTTCAAAATGTTTAAATGTAAGGGGTGAAAAGATGAGTAGCCAAAGACTCTGGCTTTGAAAACACAAAGATTTCAATATTCTAGCGGGAGCTGTACATGTCTTAGAACCTGCAATGCACATTACAAAACCAGTGCAGCTATTTCAGGATTATTTCAGCTTGCCACGGGCAACAAAGTCTTTAGTGAATAACTATTTTTAGAAGTACTCTGTATATTATTTGTTCATCAGTGAAATTTTGCCTGTGATTTATCTGAATTTGGTAACATTGCTTGACGCATAGCCCCTCTTGTCACATGCAGCCCCTCACATCTTAACAGGTCCTTAAAACAAAAAATAATTGTTATAGAGCAAGGGCTCTCAATTTGAGTGTGAATGGGAGGGTTAACTGTAAAAGATCCTGACATGAGCGAACTGTACTGGTGCTGCTTTCTTCTCATTGTGGTCAGTTCCTTGTGCTCTGCTCTGTTTAGTGTGGGTAAGGGAGAAGTTCAGGAGTGTGAAAGGAAGTCTCTCTTGTTTATGGTAGTTGAAGCTTCATGCCTTCTCTGAATCTGATGTATGATCAGACAGTGACTTGTAAAAATCAAGTTTATTCCAAGGTCACTGAAGAAGGTAACTCTTTTTTAAAATTATTATTATTATTATTTTTAAAGCATGATCTACTTGGCTTTGAGAGGGCATGTGATTTAGTGGCTTTTTTGGTGTTGTTTCAAGTGTGGAACAAGAGAAATATGGAAGGATTTTAGTGCAGCAGAAACGAAATGATCCTCAGCCTGACAATATTGAATTACTTGTATTGACAGAGTACGGACTCAGTCTGATTGGCAGGCTTGCTTGGTCCTCTGCAGCTAGGGTCACTTAGCTCTCTTTGGGTGTTTCATGCTGTAAGAGAGATTTGATATCTAACTTGGAGGATTCTGCACTTAGATAAATTAGGAGCTTATCCTTCTATGTTGCAATTTATCTTGGGCCCAGTCTTGGCAGGTTTTCAGTGTCAGCTCTTACTGTTTTTCTGTCTGAAACTGATTCTCCCACCCGCCCCAGCTTTTTCTGCCAGATAGAAAAACCCTGCTCTATGTTCTTCTCCTTCTGTCCTCATAGTCTGGGAGCTGTGTGAAGGCTGTAAACTCTGTAAAAGGAAGTCTCATTTTCTTTTTCCTCATCCAAGACAGTTGGGCAGATTTCCTTACCTGCTTTCTTTGCTGTCAAGACAAGTTTCAACATTTTCTTTTTCCCTCTTTCAGTGAACACAGAAAATCATTTTCTCATCTAAAAAAAAAAAAAAAAAAAAAAAAAAAAGGGAAAAAAGAGGAAAAAAGTACAGCAAAGAAACCTGTATTTTTATCCTAGTTAAAGATGAATTACTGTATATGGCCAAGTGCATCTTGTTCTTTTGTGTCGATCATAAACCAGCCTACATGGCAAAAGTGTGCAATATTTTTCTAAGATACCTTTCCTGAACTGCACATCTTATTTATTTTCTGAGCTGAAAATAAAATATACTCTACACCGCAGAAACATGGAGTAGAGATTTGTTTAGCAAGGGAAGGATATATTTGCGATACTCTATAACCTGTTGGTATATATGTCCTACATACCAACTGGAAGGGCAAAACTGAATTATCAGAATAACTATGGGTTGCTGCTGCTTATTACTAAAACATCTCTTTCCTACATCAAAGTCTCTCATGTCTTATGGTGTAATATGTCACTGTTGCAATGTGTTTATCTGTGTCAAACTATTGCGTTGCAACACAAACAGAGGCATTCTGATCTATAAAAAATATTTTGATCAGTAGTAACTAGCAGCTGCCTTTGTTCTATTTTTAATTAAATAAAATATTTCAGCTGTGTTAGATCATATGCTGTGCACATGTGCTACTGACAGGTCATGAAACTGAGTCAAAATATGAAATTGGGGAGGGAAGTCATAGCCATCTGAAATATGTGTTTTTTAAATTTACTGTCATGGCGGATAACTGTAATTTTTGGGGTTTATTCCAAGTAAGATCGAAAACAAACTTCGTAATGTGCAAATCCCCAAGTAAGCAAGAATTCTGACGTTTTTATAGTGTCAGTGTGGCATCTCCTCAAGTATGAGTATTTGGAGACAACACGTACAAGCAGAACTTTCAGAGTAGGCTATGTTAGAACTAATTTTACTGGATATCAAACTGCAGAAGGGTACATAACAAAATACGTACTAACTATGTGATACTATTTCAGTAGAACAAACATGCTTGGTTATGTTAGCATTTGTTTTTCTGAGGTTGTTTGAGACTTTAACTGCAAATTTAAAGTTCAGAGGTAGAAACAACATCTGTGATAAGACATTTAATCTTGATTTTCAATAGTTAATATGAATGCTACCCATACATTTGCACAATAGAAAACTGAAGTTATTGGGGTTACTACATGTTAATTATTATAAAGACTGCATCAGGTCATGTGAAAACTAAGTCAAATTTAAGATTTCATGTTTATGTTTAACTTGGCTAACTTGTTTGTGAAGTTTGCCAAAGTGTTTGAGGATTCTGTGAGTTAGAGAATATGGTAATGTATATAGAATGGACCTTTGCTTTCCATCTTGATCTTCAGTTAACTTCAGCGCATGCCACTGGATTTTGTTCTGCTCTAATTGTTCATAAGCTTTTTGTAAGCAAAGCAGTAAGTTTGCCACATGACCTGAGAAAAGTGAAGGTAAACAATCACATTCGTTTGCAATCAGCAGCTGAACACAAAGGTCATGCAAATAGAACAAATGCAATCATCTCAGCCCTAGAAATGGGCATGCCACCCAGTCAGAGCTTTTTGCAACACTTTTGTTAGAAAAAGTGCACTGTAACAGCCTTTCTTAAAATCCTGATGCTCATCACACACCTGTTGGTAAATGAATGTGAAAACCAGAGTGAGCAGACAGAAGTTTGCACATCTATTTATGTGCAAAATTAGGCCACCCAAGCTAATCCTTTTAAAGGAAACATACTGTGTTTCCTTTGGATTTTAATCACTCTTCATTCAAGAAAATCCTCTTTAATGTTTGCTTCAGGACAGAATATGACCATTAAAGACCTCATATTTCTTAAATTAAAGAAGTGCTTACTTCAATGATTCTGTAGTATGACCATGCTTCTTATTTTGCTGCTGGCATCCAGCATGTCCTTGTCTTTGACCTGCTGAATCTCTTTTCAGCAGGATTGGGGCTTTTTCTTGCTTTCTTCCCTTTGTTTTCTTAATGGAGCTGGGGATACAGATGCATTTTTATTTTTATTTCCTTTATTTCCATTTTTATATTGTACTATTGAGAACTGTCCTTTTTATTTTTCTTTTTTTTTTTTCTTTTTTTTTTTTTTTTCATTTGAAGGTTTTATATGTTTTCATACCAGCTGGTGATGGAAAAATCTACTTTTTTAGGGGCTGATTTTATTCCCCACTGGGCTCCCCAGTAAGAACACCAATTTTCACATACAGTTTTACAGCTGCATGTAGAATGGGTATATTTGTGTACACATCCTTGTCTGCTCCTCGTAGGTAAAGCCAGATTTCCTTTTATGTTCATTAGGTCTTGCTTTTAAGGTACTAATATTTTGAAAACATAACTGTTTTCAGGCTAAAATGTTTGCACCACTGAAATGTGAGACCTTTGTGTTTTATTGGAGCAATCCATTTGGCTTTAGAAGAATGCATTTCATTGTAATGTGTATGGTGTTTTTTATAGGTTGCTTTCTCTGCTGATGGCATATACTTGTGTAGTCAGTGATAGGAAGAAGTTAGTATCAGCAGGCTTTGTTACTGATATTCATAGCTGCCAATTGCACACTTCTGTTCCATTGCCACACTATCTATTTGCACAGTAATAATATATACTGTGTGAACACAGAAACAGATCTCAATTTTTTTTGTTCTGGCAAACAATAGTATTTTGGTCTGCTGAGTATGTTACTGTGCAAAAGATATCTGGTTCCCAAATAGGTGTTTAAACTATAGGTGTGAACAAATTGTAGATAAACTGTTTAAAAAAAACAAACAAACAAACAAAAAAAAAAAAACAAAAAACAAACAAACAA
>CM021770.1:21030245-21065397 GCA_011076525.1 Nettapus auritus
AAAAAAAAAAAAAAAAAAAAAAACCCTGAAAGTTGTTCATGGGGTTATCTTTTATTTTTATAATTCTCTGTACAGACCTTTGCTTACACAGTTGTTGCTTTTAAAATCGGTTTGGGCACATTTGTTGAGTTAGTTATCAGTGTCAGGTGTCTGTATTGAGGGTGGGGTGGGAAGAGAGAATGGCCTAAGGTTTATTCAGATAAAAATGATTTTAACTCTTAGATGCATGCACGTTTCACACCTTTTGGCCATGTTGAGCCACAGGTGCGTGTGCTTGCTGTAAATCATTTGGACCCATATGCATTCAAGGGTCTAATCTTGTTTCAGATGTTTGATGTAGTATTGGTCTTGGTTTGATTATTGCACATCTGTGTCCAAACTTTGCTCTATCCGACTTGCTACCTGTTCATACAAACAATCATTGCACTTTGGAATACCTTTTGTTGGCACCAGCTTCAAAATCATATGATAGAAGAGATAAGAATGATCAAGGAGGTATTATTAAGGAACTAGAGCAGACCTAGTCCTCTTGACAGCTTCATTTGACCTTGCCACGGGAGTCTTCAGTCAAAGCTTGTGACTCATATTAACAACAATCTTAAGAACTGAGAGGAAGTTCTCCTTCCCAGTGAGTTCAGGATCAGTTAAAAGCAGGCTGCCTTGGCTATTTCATAGCAGATCTCATGCCAAATTCCAACTACTGAATTGGTGTAAGTGGTCAATCTTAGTGAAAGCCAAGAGGTATAACAGCGCAACAAGTCTTATTTGATATATAATCAGCTGTAAACATTACTTCTTGGAATGTCAACTCTAATATCAAAATGATGAAAATAGATAACTGTGATCTTAAAAATCTTTCACTGGGTGAATGTTCATATCCAGAATCTGCTTAGGGTTTCACAAATTCAAAAAAACATACTGTACCTAGGAAGAAAAAATGAATACGATTCAGAAATCTCCTAAAGCAAAAATGTTACTTGCAGATCTGGAACTGGTTAATCACTGATGTTTGTTTCAGCCACAGGAAAATAATAGTAACACAGGCACATATGCACAATGATGAAATCAAAGATCAGTTTTACATGTAGTTGTGAACAGATTGTACTCATAAGAAAGTCAGCTAAAAGAAATGGGTTTTAGAGTTGAGAGTAAGGGAACCATTATAGGCAAATGTGGCACTGGGTGCTGCCAAAAGTCCTGTAATTGTGGTAGAACCATACCTGACATTCATGTTTATTATATCTGGAACAACATTCGTTCTTAAAACTGTTAACTCAGACTTATCTAGACAACTCCAGAGAACTGGATTATGTGTTGGTGAAAGGTATACTTCCTCAGGTTGCTAGAAAGATTTCTGAATTGTTTCAAAATCATGATATTTTTCTACAAGGAATGGGAGTATTTTAGGATTAGATAAATTAGATTTAGATTGTTCTGGTGACACAGCACTATTTGAACCCCTACGCAAGCAAATACCAAGATAATGCATAGAGAAAAACATGGTGGAGGAACAAATTAACTAAGGATTCTGAAACTCCTAGCTCAAGTACTTAGGTCTGAGTAGACAAAGGCAAAGAAAATATGACTTTGGATCTTCTGCAATGTCATTAATTAGAAACATTTAAAAAGAAATTATTTGGATGAATTGGGAGGCAAGAAACATATTCACTAACTTAAACACTTAATTATTAAGAACTAAATTCATCTTCAGTGAAAGCATTTCCACCTGACTGAAGCGATAATTGTAAATTCACCAGAAGTGTAGACAGTGCTCTGAAATGCCTTTAAAAACTAATGCATTAAGAAAATATGATACTGAATTTAACTATTTAACATGAATTATTTCATTTAGCAAAGCTAGCATCCTCTTATTTCCAGTGTAATACAGAAGAGAAGATGCACATGCTTGATGTGCTCCAAGAAGGAATCGGGCTCTCTGCCATAATAAGCATATTGGACAAGCAGCAGAGAACTTAGGAAGTCCAGCCAGAAAAGTCTCTCCAAATGCTGTTAGGAGAGAGAATTTAAGGAATTTATTGACATAAGAATACACGCAAAAGAGTAGCCTGGGCTATACAAGAATAGTTAAAACCTTGTTTATGCTCTGAAATGTTTAAAATGCAAGAAGTACACAACTGGATTCTTTTCATTATTTTATTTAGGAAAGAAAAGGACTTATGTAAGTGTGATTATTGTTGCAGTCTAACTGCAGTCCTAGAAAGTGTGTGTTATAAAAGTATGTAATCAAATATATATTCTGTAGATAGCTATGAAACCAAGAGAGGCAAACTGAAAACGGCAGATGTACTCTGAGTACAAGTACTGGGGATGTTGTTACAGAAAGGGCTCCTGTTTATGACTTCAGTGAACTAACTGCTGGAGTACGTAACTTTTGTGCCGTAACCTCTCTGCATTCTGCCTCCTGTGCTTCAGATTCTTGAAGAGTGGAAATTTTATCTAGATAATTCATATTAAAACCGTATTTGGAAATGTGTCCTTGTGGACTTTGTAAAAGTCCAGGTAGCGTACTTGTGCTTTCTCTAACGAGGATTGTTTTGTGATAGTCATTTCTGTGTTTAACCCAAATACTTCCTTGGGAGTGCATGTTCCTAATTGCACTTCACAGTATTATTGCACCTTTGGTGCTTCATTCTTGTTCCTTAAATAATTATGCAGCTTTGCAATCTGCACATGGCTTTTTTTTTTTTTTTTCAATAGAATTTGTTTAGAACAGTAAGCTATTCAGAAGATATAGCTAATATTGAAAGGCTATACAGTTTGAGTGACTGTTTTATTTATGGTGCATTACCAGTCCATTTTGAATGCTTTTAATGCAAGTGTGCTTTGCCAGTGTCCCATTAACCTGTCTCCATAGACTCGCACTAGGGGTCCTCTGAAGATGCACAGAATTATCCCCACTACTGCTTAGCTCACTCAGTATGTGACCATGTCCTTCTGCCTGTGCTGCTCTGTATTTTCTGCTCCTCTTAAAAGATAGCTGACAAGAACAGTTTAAAAATAGCAGGCCAAGGGCAGGTGACAAAATGTCATGCAAGCAGCACCTGGTCCAGTGACTGCCTGGAGGGAAGAAAAAACCCAGCCCAGATGTCACAGATATGGTTCTATTTCTGAAGCTGGTCAAACTGCACAATTTCAGCTTTAGCAAAGGAAGAGGGAAAGCACATCTGAGCATTATGCATTCAAATGTTACTCTTTTTTTTTTTTTTTTTTTTTTTTTCCATAGCAGTTCCCTTTATTCCATTGGAGGTATTAATTTACAAGTGTAGATTATATAAAACTTTTGTCCTAATAATAAAAAATACCTGTAACCTCAGGCTCATGAAATAAGCAGTTAAGCAAAGGGAATTACTGTGAGTCTGGCAAGATTTCTGAAATATTTTAGCACTAGCTTATACTAACAGAAATAATATAACCTTAATGTTTGTGCACTGACAGATTAATGTGAAAATATGTCGTGAACTATAGGAGATTAGGTATGTAATGAGGAAATCTGAAGTAGTTAATGAAGATCTCTTTAAGAAGCTTTGCTCAGGGAGCTGGAAAGTAAAACGGAATTTTTGTTTGCCTTCCTTCTCACCCCCCCTCCATTCTGCAGGTGCCATTTCTGTCACTGTACTCTTACTGGATGGGGACATGTTTTTTCTAAAAGAATGAGAAAATCACAATGTAAATAAAATCTATTTGCTTTTCTTAAGCTGCTTTTGACTCTCGTTTCAAAAGTGTACTGAAAATGTTACATCTGTTCAGAAAGAGTATTTATTACAGCACAGCAGTCTCTGTGACTTGAAATAGAAGGCTTTAACTTACCGATAGGAGCTAAAAATGTTGGAGGAGATTGGCCTTAGCTCTGTTTCCTCAAAGTGTATTTGTTAAATTTGGTTTTGTAGTAGTAGGGAAGAGGATTTACACTGGAGGAACTTACTGGTTTGTATTGCTGCTTTAGTGTATGTAGTGAGTGGGTCTTGAGCTCCCATATTTGAATGCCAACATAGTGCATAAATGTGAGCCTTCTACTTAGCTCCTAAACTTCACCACAGATCTAAAGGTACAGGGAGCATGTGAAATAGGTTACAGCACTTTTAAGTAACTTAAGTCTATAATTGAAATAAATGTTTACATGGCTATAATAATCCTTTTTTATCATTTTCCAAACAATGACTAAATCATTTACATTTCTCAAATTGTGTATGTGTGGGAGGGGGGTTAATAAAGTAAGCCCTGTTACAAAGTTTCTTTGGCTTCTTCAGTATGTTTTTAACACTTCAGCTTGATTAAGTAGTACCTAAGAAACTAAAACTAATCTGAACGGTAGTCAAGCTGGTTCACTTATTTGGCTCAATCTATTCTTTCTCAGTAAGAGCAGTCTCCTCTAAAGCAAAGTACTGTGATTTTTTTTTTTTTTTTTTTTTTTTTCTTCTTTCCCACCCCGTAGTTCCTGAAGTTATTGAAAATCTTCTTCAGCACCTTTCAACTCTTGATACTAGTTGATACTCTCTAGTTTCTGGGAAACTGCTAGCAGCAGAGTTCATTTTAATTTTATGATGAACCTGTTGTATATGATGATCCCATGTTATGGGTCAAGAATAAATATTTTTCAAAGTACAGGGGAGCATCTGAACTCCACCAGAACAAAGCTCCCTCCAGCACAGTGATTTATCTCAAATAGTAAGTGATGGCAGATTTCTTAGAGAAGAATACAAAAGCAGAGTAAGCACTCCCAGTCTCCAGTGATCTGTTAACTCAAGGGCTTCTGATGTCACAGGTAATATGGAAAACAGTGATTTATGTTTACCAAGTAAGTGGTGTTTCTGTAATGCTGTATTTATTTGAAGCCTTTGAAGCACTATAAATGACATAACTGCAGCAAGTAAAGGGCTGAGCATTGAGGCCTTATTTTGAAAGGGTGAATATAATACTTTCCTAATACAAAGCCAAAGGGATGTACTAAAGAAGTATTTATTTCATTGTTTTGTGATTTTCAGTATTTTAAGTATGTAATGTCAAAGGTACAGTGTTAATTAAATGTTTGTTCTTGGCAGGTTATTTTTGGTGGATGGAAGTTTGGGCTACCCTGACTGTACATCCCATTAGCAATTTTTAATATTAACAGAATTCATTCAGTTTTGAAATAGAACATTAAAAATAGCTTTTATTTGCATTGCAGGGCGTATGGGAATAAACTTCCATCATCCGGGAACAGATAATATTATGGCTCTTAATAGTAAGTAGTTAATAACTAATGTTGTTATGCTGAATGTTTTCTTACATTAATTGTGTACATAGCTGTATCATTAGACATAAATGTGTGCTAATATTTGCATAGAAGTTTGTGCAGTATCTTAACATCATTTTTTGTGAATCAGTTATCTCTGATTTTCTTGGTAGAACTGTTGATTCTTTGTATTTGCTTTACAATAGCTCTGTGCTCCACTGGAAGCTTCATAATGCCTGCTATATATATAATATTGCAAAACAATCTTTGTTGTTCCTTCTTTTCTGTGTGCGTGTGTGTGCACGCGTGTGTTAAATCTGTAACTCTAATTTCTGATGCCTCTCCAGGCGTAGTCCTTTTTGTTGGGATGAGTTGTTACCATTTTTGCATACAATTACATTGGCTGATGGTTGACTTTGTTGTTTTTTCTAAAACACATGGACAGGATTGGAAAGAAAGTTTAGTCATCTAAATGATCAGAAAAAGTGGGGGACTGAACTTCACTGAATGCCGATTGGTTTTGTTCAGTCCTAAAAGCATGCATCAAAAAAGCTTTCCCAAATGGATCCAGAAGCTTGGCAGACAGGCTTGTATCGTGTACTGGGGTTGTATGTGGGTAGACGTTAGGCATAACCAGCACACAGAACTGAACTATGCAAGTCAATATTTTTCTATATCTCATCCTACAAAAATACTTAGAGTAATTGCTTTTCATTAATGACAGTATTTTTTTCCAAAGAAATTGTTGTAGCTGTGTATCTGTAATCTGAATGCAAGATAGGTGCTAATGGAAATTTCCAGCAAATATTTCCAGGCTTTTTATCTGCAATAAACGTACATATGTGCTTAAACAGTCATTTAACTTCTTGGAAATTTGTTTTTGCTTGGAATATTGTATTAGTCAGAGGTGTTAGGATTAATTTACTAGCTTCTCTCTCTCTTTTTTTTTTTTTTTTTTTCCTTTGCACTGACTCTGTAAGTCATACTATGTATTGTTGGAAGCTGCAGATTTTTATTTGTAAAATTAGAGAGGTTTTTTTTTGTAGTACCAAGCAGAACTTAAAGTATTTTTTATATGTGAAGAACAAAACAAAAGATAAAATGGAATACACAAGGTGCTGATGTCACTTCTGAAACCTGTAAGACCAATGTGTTCTTTTAGTTTTAAGCATCTAATGATAAGATGACATTTCGCAGAGTTTCTGTAGTCATAGTTAAGATATATGCCACATTTTGTTATGGGCATATCTTATCAGGTAATTAACTGGGAGAAATGCTTCATATAATTAAAGACATTACTGAAAGGGAAAGCTGGTCATGTGGGTGTTCGTGTGTGAAAATTCTGCGCACTACTGTTTGCTGTTGTTTGACATGAATTGTGGTCTCAGTGTGTTTGTTGTAATGTGGGCACTTCCACTGCTGATTACAATAGTAATATAATTGTGAAAATGGGATGAGAGACTATGATTGAATTTTGAGTTATTAAAAAAAAAAAAAGACATTTGCTATGGAATGCAGTATTTCCTGTAGATTAGAGGTCTTTGAAAAACAGGAATGGAATATAAAAAATAAAACAAAAAACCTCCATGCTGTTTTTGGCCATTACTAAGAGAATAGTATTAAGCTAAATTAACTGTTCTGTGAAACCTCTTACTTTTTGGTTATAAATCTTTGAAAAATTGAGAATAAAAGCAAGTTTTGAAGTGAATAATCTTTACAAATTATCTTCTGCTTTAGATTTTAATCATTTGGGTGCTGCTAAAACTGGGACATTTAGAACTGTATAACTCCTGTGTGATCCATTATCTTTGCTATGGGGAAATAAGCTAAGAAAAATTAGCCCAAGAAGAAATACTCTTTCCTCTGCTGTCATGGATGTAGTCTGGATTTAAATAATAATAATAATAATAATAATAATAATAAAATCTGAAAGATTTTATTCCAGTAAATTTTGGAAGAACTTAAAGGATTTCCATAACTTCTTTAAGTCCTACTATTTGTGATGTCTAAACGTCTGCAAACGTTCTGAAGCTAGAAGACAATATAGGTTCATGCCAACAGCAGTGCAAAACTTTCCCCCTCTCCCTGTAACACGTAAGTAGTTTCTAGGGGTGGTCGTCTCTTTTAGCTCCTTCCCATCCCTTATGGCAGCACTTCCAACTGTAGTGCAACTGGTATTCTTATTTATTGACCACAGCCTTGTGAAACTCGGCGCTTTCCTGACTGTCTTGAGATAGTGTCTGTAATTGTCGAAGGGGCTGTTTGGCTTGAGGGAAGGTGCAACTTGCTGTTTAAAGAACCTTAAAATCTCAAGCCCTTAGTTGTCAGGACTTTGCACAGAGTGTACTACCACCAGTTTGGTCATCCTTGCGTGACCCTATAAATCATCATCGTAAAGCAGTTAGTTCTGAAATAATAAGATTAATGAGATAGAAAAGGTTGCTTGTAAATGCACACACAGTTGCGCATGTATCTAAGTAGATTTATAGTGCAGAGGTGCTTGACGTTCTCAATGAAAACTTGGCTTTTATTGAGGAATGTGCTGTTCCAATATTTGGAGCCACCTGAGCATAACTCTGAAGAGTGTTTAAGCAAAATGAATATGCAAATGTTTAGATTTGGAAATCTTGTACAAGGGGGAAAAGTTACTGCTTTTCCATATGGTAGGTCTCAAATAATTAGATGATTACAAATCAAATTGTTTTTGCGAATATTATTACATTACTTTATCCTTTACTACTACTTAGACAAGGAGTTTGTTTACTAATGTTTGACGAGTTTCAACCCTTTAAAACAATTATACTGTCTAATTGAAATAGTGTTTTTAATCAAGTAGAGACATCTATTTTTAAAAACTTTTAAATAATCATTAATATTGATCTAAGCAGTCAGTAGAAGAATTTTTATATGCTTTCATTTACAGCACCTTATTTAATGAAATTGATATTGTAATTTCTAGGGGAAATGTAGCATAAATGGAATTACTGATTTTATTTAAATTCATGTTAGAAAAATCACCCGTTGATCTTGGTACTTTTAGTAGGTGTTTGCAATACTAATTAAAAACTACACTTACAGTAATAAGTAAAAATTGAAAATAAATTAATCTGGTTGGCCAAAATGAACTCGATGGTATTAACATGTGCTCCTCTCTAATTCAGAGACAGGAGGACTAAATCAACACCATTATTCACCTACCTGCCTGCTAGGTGCTGAGCTATTGTGAGTGCTTCTTGTGCACTCCAGAACTCTAACAATGAACTTCAGGGGTAGGGAAGTATAGGGGGTGAAAAAGGGAGATGGGGAATAAATGAAGGGGTGTGAGTGTTCTGAAGGAAGTGCTGAATGGTATTGCTGGGATCCTAAACTACTATTTTAAATTTAGTTTAGACTGAGAGTAGTTTAAAAAACAAACAAAACCAACCAACCCCTTCCCCCAAAAAGACAACCCACGTTTGTGAAATGCTGGAATTTTGTTTTTCCTAAGGCTCCTATGTACAATGACTTTGCACTGCTGTTGGGCTTCAAATGTTCCATCTGCTACCAATGTTCATTCTTGTCTTTTCTGAAAATGTATCAGCTGTGAGGTCTGCTACTGTTTGCTCTCCATCTGACTGTCTTTTCATTAATGTCATTTAGTTCTGTTTGTTCTAAATAAGATCATTTTAAAAAGAGATTAAGGTAAGGTTTGGGGGCACATTTTTTTAATATATATTTTTAATATTTTGTTAAGATGAATAAGAATTATGGGGGCAAATCTTCATGCTGTGATAGAAAACAGCAGCAAATATATGTATATTTATGCTTGTATTGTTTTTTACAATTGTCTCCTTAAGGACTATTGTGCTTTGCTTCTTGTATGTTCTGATGTATTTTCAAACACTTGATGTTTGTAAGTAACAAACTTGCTTAAATATCATCTTATATTTAAATCTTTTGCCAGTGACATGGATATACCTTGAAATGAACACTTCTGACACTTCTGAATAAAATGTTTATTCAATTATTTTTCTGTTGCAAAATCTTTAGTTGGCAGCTTAATAAGTTTTTCTCTCTCTCTCCCAGTAGCGATAACATTCTGGGAAAACGTGCAGCTAACTTTTGAGAGGCATTTTTCTTTCCTGATAATTTGGCACCTGCCCATTGGTACTAGCTCTTTAGCCCAATTGCCCACATCAGGGTACTAATGTATTACTGAGTCATTAGCATGTGAGAAATAATATGAAGGAATAAAATACATTGAGAGAGCTAAGTTAGGTCTGGTTTTACAAGCCTTATTCATTTTGAAGATATCAGAGTTTATTTGATTGGAGGGAAAAATGGATGATGACAAGTCTGATGTAGGCAAAGAGGAGAGGGGGCAGAGGGAGCAATAAGATTATTATTATTTTTTTTTCTTTTCCCTTCAGTTTTTATGTTAGCACCTGCATTTTCTGAGATGTGATTTGGATGTTACTGCAGGCAGTATCTCTTATCAGTGACTCCTAAATTATCTTTGTAGCAGAGGAAGATTTCTTAACTTTTCTTCCTTTTAATTCAATTTTCTAGTTCTGTACTACCTTCTTATTTTTTTCCCCACTACTTTTCCTGCTTTACAATCTTACCAATGTTCTTTTCTTTCATCTGTGTAATCCCTCCTTATTTTGGGTCTGTTTCTGTAGCATTTTATGATCAAGATTTGCCAAGCTTTTCCATATGCACTGTATATGATGCTAGAATAGTTGAGTCTGTAGTCCAGAATTAGGTTTGGTAGATTGAAAGCAGTATGAAGGGACTGCCCATCAGCTTGGCTGTTAGAGATGTTTTATTTAATCATCTACTTTTAACATGGAAACAAATAAACAAAAATAGATGAGCCTTGCCTCCTGCATAGGTGCTTGGCTACTAAATATGCATGAGGAAGAAAGACTTAAGCTGTCTTAGACCTAAGCTTACTGGTTTTGAGTATCAAATGTCAAACACATCAAGTTTTGAGTATTGAATATAGTTCATACATTTGTCAAAGTGAGATCCAGTGTGTGGGCCTGAATACAGCTGGCATGTGGACTGTTTTTTGTTTGTTTGTTTGTTTTTCTTTTTTTTGAAGAAGGGATTCAGTTGTATATGTATGCTGACATACGTTAGCAGGGAGATTGTTGTAAGGCTTGCGGTGCTAGCGCTGGAAAGAAGTGAACCAGAAAGGACTATAGAGGCAGATACCACCAAATTATCATGATGCCTGTCTGCATGTCCAACTCATCTATCAGTGGAAACTGAGAACTGTCTTTTGAACCACTCTTAGATGAACAAAACTCATCCCAATCCTCAAATGCTAATAATTTAGATATTTTTTTTTTTCCAAAGTTCTCTTCAGGAAGACTGGAAGATAGAAATCTTGTTCTTTGTGAACAGCTTTTTTTTAGCTACAGGAAAAGGGAAAGAAAGAGCTTTATTTTTGTTAAACAAGCTGTTCTGTGGAATTGGACATCATGGAAAATAGCCCTCCACATCTCCAACACTGAAACATGCAGAAGGAAAAATAATTTTAAATACTACCCCAACAAAATGGGGAGAGCAATCTCAGAATGAAAGATTAATATATGGTAAACTTTCTTTGTAAGCAAATAGATCTCTGTGCATGTAAAGCACAGTAGAAACATATGCTAAAAGTTTATATAGCGAACCAACTTTTTGTTCTCTCAAATACAGTTTTTATTTTTCCACGCTTTTGTGCACAATGCTTACGGAGTTTTGTTAAGTCATGCTCATTTACCACCTTGCTTCTTATCTAGTTAAAATCCAGAAATTTAGACAATAAATAATATTTTAGATTCAGTAAATTCATGCTGTTTTTATTAAGCATTGGCCTCGCTTTTGTATGCAAACTGTTCCTGACAAACTTGACTGTTTTAGTTTGTGAAAATGTTGAACTGATTCTAAACTGTGTTTGTGTGTATATAATTTTATTGCTTTGATTGCTACAAATTAAGTTACTTAGGCTATTTCAACTTTCATATGCTTCTGACTGTACGGAAACCCAATTTTTAAATGTAACCTTCCTTACCTATCTCTTATTCAGAGAGAGTTTTTTTTTTTTCCCATTCTTTAACAACAACATGGTTTAAATAATCTTCACCGTTCAGACAGAATAGCATAGGTTTACAGAGTGAGCAAAGGAAACTTTTGTCTTGTCTTGCTGGAATTGCAGTAATGATTTTTCCACACGTGTAATTTGAGACAGGTTGGTGTATGGTAGATATTTTTAAAAATCAGAAACATGAAAATAAATTTTATGTATGGTATAGCAAACAAATTGCCTGAAATGAAAGTCATAGAGGAACTTAAAATATGTGGTCTAAAGTTGGAGAAGTGTAGCACTTTACAAAGATACAATATTCATTTATCTAAGCTCAGAAATGTATGATGAGCCAAATTAAATCTTCAGATCAGTTGACAGAAATTCTGACTATTGCATGTAGTTCTTGCATCTGCATTTTTTGTTATATGCCTACAAATACTTAATCTCAGTTTATGTATTTTAATGGCATGAAATCGGTTTTCCTAGATTATTCTGTTCATTTGCTTTTTAAGGTTAGTTCAGCAAAAAGAGTTCTTCAGTGAGTTCAAAGTATGTGCTACAGAGATATTGTTATAGCAAAGACACATTGCATAATTGCACTTGATTCTATTGCCTTTTGTCAGTTAATTCATTCTCGCTGACATTTTAATTCACTTGTAAACTTGCAGATCTCTGAAGGAATTCAGAGACCCTTTATTCAAAACAAAAAGTCTAACATTTTCCTTTCTGATCTTAGAAAATTATTGCACAACTCAGTGTCCTAAAGCAAGTATTATTCTGAATGCTGACTGCTTCAAGATTGCAAATTAGTTTTCCAAGTTAGAAATAAGATTCTGGTACCTTATAAATCAAGGAGGTACCTGGTTTCAAATCTCAAAATGTTGACTTTTTTTTTTTTTTTTTTTTTTTTCTTAAGAGATAATGCTATTTTATATCAATTGAAGAAGTGTTTTTAAGATTTCCTTGAAATGTACATCTTTGGTATTGTAAACATATGATGGCATGAACAAGATCAGGCTTAGTACCAACAGCAAAGAAATAATGTTTTTAACACTTTCAAAATATTTCTATTGAGTCTTCTATAAGTAAAATGTGATGATACAAGTGAATGATGATATCGCTTTGAATTTGAAATTACCTGGTGAGATTCACTTTTAGTTATGTTATAGAAAGAGTATAAATCTAGTTCTTATGAAACCATAACAATTTATGGATTCACAAATTTATTATTCCTTTAAGTGTTAACTATTTGATCTGTACAATGTGCAGACCCAATCCAGTATTATAATAAAGCGATGGGGGGGAGGAAACAAAAAACAACTAAGACCAGACAAGGAGTCTCAGTGAGATCCAGTGCCAGTAATTTACAAGTCAGTAGTTGGCATACAAGATCTCATGGCTTAGACACTCTTTTTTAGGGGTGTGTCTAACTAGTAAAGATCATCCTCATGGTCCAACAAACTTTAATAAGATTATAATAAACGTGTTTTCATTTTTTTTTAATTTCATAGCATTCTTCCAGTAAAGAGCATTACGCAGCCTTTAACCATGAGGAAAAGTCTAATTCTGCCCATGCCTCTGAAATCTGTGAAAAGGATCTTTCACAGCTTGTCAGTTTTATATTGCTGTTAGAACCTGATTAAAAGACAAGTTGACAAACTGATTTGGCAATGCTATCTCCTGTATGAACCTACTGGAAGTACATCAACGTGTCTGTAGACCTAAGTTACTAATTTTTAATTAGGCTTGATGCATTAGAAAAGGTTCTCCTGAAGGTTATTTCTCACAAATTGTTAATATGGCCATAATGAAGCTGCTGAAAGCTTTTCATCTGCTTGATGTAGGTGAACAAGTACTCAAGTTTCTATAGAGACAATCTTTTATGATAGTGATAGTAACGTGTTGAAGAAGTATCAGTTTCTAATCCATAAAAATCAAACTCTTAGCTGAGTATCCATTCTAACAGTTGAAGCTTGTGGTTTCACATGACTAACATCTGTTGTTTGCAGGACACTAAGGTGTTGTTTTCACAAGCCTTTCTTAACTTGAAAGGCTTGGTTCACAGTAACCTACAGTTTAATATCCCTATTACACCTTCTTGTACTGAAGCATTATGTCAGTATTTAATTGAATTAAGTCAGATGCTACACATTTCTACGTTGAACTTCCACATAGTACTCACTGATATTTATTTTTGCGAAGTGCTACTGATTTTTATTTTCTGTTAACTTATAACCAAATTGTGCTGTGACGAGTGCATACTACCAGCTTTATAAGAGTTTAGCAAGACCAGTTACAGGTGTGATTTGAGACCAGAATGGTAAACCAGTCAGGGCCCAAGAGTATGCATAGGTTGTCATGAATAAAAAAGTTCTTATGGCCTTCCTCATCCATAGGAGTAAATTAAACCAGCGTGAGCACATGACTTTGGGTTTTGGAAACTTTTTGTTTCTGTAGTCTTGAGGAAAGCTAATGATCCTAATAATGAACATCAGTTTTGCTGCCGTTTCTGTTTTCTTTATTCCTTTTGAAGGCTTAGGTTTATTTATTTATTTATTGCAGCTAGCTCTGCTTTTTCATTTTTTCATATTTACAAAATAGGTAACTATAATTTTCTATGAATCTTATAATTGTTCATTCTTATAGTCTGTCTCTAATGTGAATGTGCTGAAAAACCAAGAGATTAAAGAAGTCCATTAAATGTGATGGAGCCTTACAAAAATCACAAAGGTAGTGGATAAGCTGAATGTAGAACTGCCGTTCACCA
The DNA here is from genome assembly GCA_011076525.1 of Nettapus auritus. NCBI lineage: Eukaryota > Metazoa > Chordata > Aves > Anseriformes > Anatidae > Nettapus > Nettapus auritus. Next base: position 21,044,304 of record CM021770.1, read on the forward strand.
TGTTCTTCAGAGCTAGGACTAAAAGAACATTTGGTGAAACTTCTAGCAGATCCATTTAAAGCCCACTAAAGGAAGGGCTTCTGTAGCCTACTTTTGGAACTTGTAGATATCATAGAACATCCTGAGTTGGAAGGGACCCATAAGGATCATCGAGTCCAACTCCTGATATTACCAACAGGTTCAAAAAATCATTAGAAAAATTGTGAACATAAAGCCTGTAAGGAAGGTGTTAGAAGCAGATAAGAATGTGCCTCCTAACATGTTTAATCTAATGACTATGAATGCAAAGGGCTTAGAAGAGAAACACACTGCTGACAGTGGCCATAGTGTCATTATGGAAAACAGAAGACTTGTCTGGATGGATCATTGATATTACCCAGTAGGGCACTGCATATGAGTGCTCTCAAGTGTTCTAGCTGAGCTATATTGTTCTTGTCATGAGAACGTTTTAGTCAATCCTTTCTTTTTAATTTTTTTTTACTTGGTTTCACCTCTCAAATGAATTGCAGAACACCTACCTAACAGTAATTCTCAGAAACAGTTTGTGCAATTCTGGTATTTATTTACATGGTTTGCTTTTATCACACAAATTACACAATGTCCCTTTCGTGTTGGAGCCTTCCAACATAAACAACAGGGCAAAACCAAAGTTATTCCCAGACTAAGAAGTGAGCTGAAGAGTGAAGGTGGTGTTCTCGTTGATATACAGTATGAAATGTTCTATCGCTTGATGATGTTCTTGGTTTTCAGGTTGTGTGTTAAATGAGCAAGAGTTACTTTGTTGTTTAAAGTTACTTCCCTCATCCGCATCCCTTTTCTTCTCTTGCCAGCATTATCCCGCTGTGGATCTTCCGGTCCTCTGCCTTTCCAGGGCTGTAGGCTGGGGTTGTTAGGTCACTCCTTTCTTCTGAGTCCTTGAGGGCTATCTTTGGTGGATGTGTGCTTCAGTGTGTATGCAGCTATGCTCATCTCACAGCCACGCCATCTCAAGAGTTTTGTGGCTCTTCATTACACTTTGCAAATGCATTTTTATGCCAGCAGAACACCTCTCTCTTGACTGCCAGATAAATGTTTTCAAAATGCAAGCCACCTAAATTCTATTTCATCAGTTTCATACAGCTTTTCTTGAGATGTAGTTAAAATTTCAGCATTTCTATTTAGTGTATTTTGATACATTGGAACAACAGGTAAACTTAGCTGCAGACCTCTGAGATTCCCAGTAGCACTAAATTTACTTAAAGGGATTGCATTAATTGGTGTTTGGGGAGTTTGATTTGTTTGTTTGTTTAAAAAAAACAAAAAAAAAAAAAACAAACAAACAAAAAAAAACCAAAAAAAAACAGTTCTGTTCTTCAATATACAGTTTCATGTTTGCAAAATACACTTTACTCATGGGATGAGGTGAGTTAATAGTTTCAGGAGAGTTATCAGGAGGTAAAAAAGAATGTATTGTTCCTTTGTATTTGAGTACATGCAGTTTGGGACATAGTAGTTATGTAACTCCCTACCTGTCAGAGTTGAAGAAAGGTGCAAAGGAATGGAGAAACACTAACACAGCGGTGGCCTTTCATGGAGTTGCACAACTCAGCAGGGCCTGCTTGCAATGATCTCACAGCTTAAATGGCAAGATGTGTTCATCACTTCTTAAAGTAGCTATATTTTCTTTAGTGTTGTAATGTTCTGTGAGGCACCATGGAAAGAATCACTTCTGCGTTGAATTGTGGAACCATTCGGGAGATGTTTTCTGTGCAAAAAGGTTCTTATTTGGCACCAGCACCAGCATAGGGAGGTGGCTTCATCTGTGCTGGGTACAAGTTTAGGAGCTCCCACTCCCCTACTTGTGTCTTGTGTTGGAGTTGCGCAAGAGAGAAAGTAACTTCAGATATGCAATGCTGATAATTGCATTGTTTGTGCAATCATTTTTTTTATTGGTTCCTGAGTATCTTCTTTCAAAAATAACTTCTAAATCTTTTATTTTCCAAAATATTTACTCAGACTGGAGGTGTTATGATATTTATCTGATGAACCACTACTTCTGTTAAGTCTGTTGTGCTCTGAACTTCAAGTTGCCAACAAGATGGGTATTCTTGATTAATTTGTTTCCAACTGGACATTCTTATTTTTCATCCTGTATAAATGAAAAAAGAAAGGGCATGTTGACATCCCTAAGTTGCCTTGCTGATTAGCTCTCACTTTTTTTTTTTTTTTTTTTTTTGAGGCAGTCCTTCATCACAGGCTTTGAATTATTACTTAGTTTTTTGAATCCCCCTAGTGATGCGCTGATGCAAGTGCTCTTCTGTGGCCTCACTGATGGGGACGGTGGTGGGGGAAGACACGACATAGGTGTATGATGTCTGAGGCTGTGCTTCTTCAAGGCTTGAGGAAGAAATTGCCCATGTGGCAGAGGGGATCCTGGTGCGCATGCTGGGGGAGGCAATGGAGCCTCCTGAGCTCAGTGTAGCCCCGGCATTTTGCGGATGTGACAGTGGATGGATGGATGGGTAGTTTTTACCTTGCCACCAGACATCTGCCACATAACTGCAGCCGAAGAAAAATAGGCAGGGAAAGCTGCGGGCATGGTGGGAGTTCTTTGGCTGTGCATTCGAAGGTGGAAATGGAAATGTGGGAAGGATAGAAGTTCTTATGGTAGGGGATGCTTGGAATATTGAAGAGAGAAAACTAGAGGAAGTGGGGTAAGGGGGAGCATTGGGGCGGCTAAAAGTATCACACCTAAAACCTGGACATGTAAGGCAGGACCTGAAGACGTGGTGTTAAGTGTGGAAGTAAGTGATGGGGTTGGGGCAGAGAAGACACAGATGGTATCACTGTGAAAAAACGCAGAGGCAAACCAAGGCTCTCTTACCTAGTGCCTGAACTTGCTTTCTGTTGAAAAACTTCGCCTGATCCCTGGTCTTCCGCATTTGATTTCCTTGGAAGAACACGGATGCCTTTTGTGATAGATTGAAGTCCATGTATAGAAGACACTGTTTTCCAAATTTTCTGATATTTCAAAAGGTCAAATTAAAAAGTGCTTCTTGCATTTCCATTTATGTCATGAAATACTTTATAGTTCTGTGGCTTCTGTACTTGTACAGCTCTGTGGATTTTGCCATTGATGTAGGTCTCACTGAAATGCTCTATTAAATCTGGTACTTATGAAGACAATTTGTCAATCTGTTTTTTATTAGACTGAACATACTGACATACTGGCTATTGAGTTCATATGGTTTTGGTAGGATTTTAGTGTTTACAGATGGCTAATTATTTAACTTGAAATATAATTGGAAAATATGTTGTCCACAAACTAATTAATAAAATGTGAAATTATTTTAATTAGGATTACTGTTGATGATGTTTATTGCCTCTTAAAAACATAATCATAAATTAATCTTCTATAGTACTGTAAACTTGATGTGCCTATTTTTTAAAAAACTTTGATATATAGAAAATTTGCACAGCAGCTGTGTTCTTTTTTTTTTTTTTTTTTTTTCGTTTCCCTGGCTGTGTCATCTTCAAACTTTTTCTCTTGGGTTGTTTGAATTTGATTTTGCACATTTTTGTATGTCTTTTTCTTCTTTTGGTGGGAGGGAAAAAAAAGAAGAGGTAGAAGCTACATTTTCTTTGCTTTTGGAGCTAAATCTAATGACAGCTGTACCGACAATTTTCTTCTGTGTTTACATGCAGCCAGGAGCTATGGGCGGAGAAGAGGTAAAAGTATTTACTAAATGTTTTGTTTGCTGAATACTGGGAGAAATAAATATCTAGTTCTTTTATGATAAGATAATGTTACCAATTTTAACATTATGTGGTTGATCAATTGCTTCCTATAAATCAATCTCATGTTCTTCATTTGTGAGACATCTCCCTTCTAATATCAGCTTAAAGCAATGATGATTTTGAGCTGGTAACTTCAAGTGTATTGTTCTTATTGGTGAATTGGAGGATGAGTGAATATGAAGATTCTTTTTCATGACACACATTTATCATTTTAAATTTGTGGTATTCAAGAAATGAAGATTGTTTTCAGGTGTTTTGTCAAAGTTTAATGTTTAATTTATTGAATATTTCTAACACACTTTTTTTTCTTAGATATAACATCTTTTGTTGAATATTGCATTTGAGAAATATATTGATTACCCTAGCTAGTGCATTGTGGATACTAGTGGTGGGTACTAATAATCAGGAGCAGAAAAAAATACAGTATTTGAGTACATTTTAACTGTATTTTGTAATTTAGGCAACCCTTACAAAAGTAAAAAACAGACTGAAAACAGTATGTGGATGTTTGCAGTGCTGTGTATAAGCTTATTCTGAGAGATTAATGAACATGGACAATAGCAAGCTTGCTCCCTACCAAGAAAACTACAAATGTACCTTATTTTTATGTACCGTGCAGTAGCTTTTTAATTGAGAAAGTACCAGTGAAGCTTGCAGCTTTTAACAGCTAGAGTTGGGCAGCACCATATGTTTGGGGTACTTTGGCATTAAATTTCATTTTATCTTTTTCTATGTATGTTCTGTGACAGCTATGCATGTGACATCGCTTGGAAGGCTTTTTCCTTTTCATAATGTAGAATTTGCCTCAAATTTGTGAGGAAGCTTGGAGATGTACAAGCAACCTAGTCTATAGTCCATAAATAACTTGGAGTTTGCACATATGTAGGGAATAAGGTAGTAGGCTGTACAGGCTTTGCTGATACGGTTTCTAGTACATTATTTGAGCTTATTTGGTTCAAAGCTGACTGTGTTTAGTGTTTACTTTATAGCTAAAGTAAAAATAAAAATAATATTTTTGAAACTTAAATTTTCCCCACAAACTTACCTTCTTATTTTTTCCCTGCTTCCAGAGAACGGTCTATTGTTAACAGATGTTCAAAGCATCCTAATACTTATTAGGTGATCTCATAGTATTGGAACAAAATGGAAAAATGTGGAATATAAAATATTGTGCACTCTCTAGGCGTGTGAACATGAGATTGTGCCAAGTGTTTCCAGATTGATTAAATGGCACCAAAATAGGAAAGGCAGTGGAAATCAGCTGGGCACTATTAACTTCTTGCAACTTGGGTTTACTTGTAGAAGCAAAATGTAGTAATGTGGCAGTAATTGTAATGACTACGGTGTAGGCTGTAAAATGCAGTGTGGGCTCTTTCATAGAAATTGTGGTGATGACAAAGCAGGCCAAACAAGTTCTGAATGTGCTAGACTTTCCGGATTTTTTTACTTTACCAAAATGCATGTTTCTCTCCATAATAATTTTTACCTCTGTGAAATTCAGTTTTTTCTATAACAAGTAGATTTGTGTGAGTGTGTGTGCGCGTCTGTCCTGTCACCAGTGTTAGGGACTTTGTGAGTTGCCCTACCCATACAATACCAAGTTTGTGATATCCCTGCTTTTTCATTACCTTGAATTGTATACTGTTGCTCTGAGCTTCCCTAAGCTGAAGAACCATGCAGTTCTACAATAATCTGTTTAAAAAAATGTGTTATCAAATGCTCTCATTTATTATTGTTTTTGCCATTTGCATTGTGGTAATATGCAGAGTATTCAGAAGCAAGTCTGTGCAGGGACTCATTTCATGTTTATTATACTACAGTATTTTAATTAGTGTTTCAGTCTGTCACTGTGACTAAGCACCGTCAGTGAGAAGAGGCTTTGTTAGGAATGCATTGGGGGTTGGTGTAACCTATCAGTTTTCTACATGATCCTGTTTCATTTGTGAAATGAGCTGGGCATTTTTTGTAGATATCACACAAGCTGCTGAATCATATTCTTTTAGGTATCTTGTTTTTAACTTTTTTGACCATTTCTTCAGGTACAGATGTAAGCACAACTATGGAAAGCCAGCCTAGTATCTTTTCTCCTACCCTGACAAATCTGAAATGCCGGGAGAGAGGTGCTGGCATATAAAAATAGGGCATTTAGTGATGCTTTCCAATAATACCCTCCCAGAGATTTGCCCCTGGGAGTATCTTGAGGTGATGGCTCAGAATTTATTGCTGCACGATGTTTTTTTCTTGCTCATTGCCTTTTTCTGAACCTATGTAAACTTTTTAGCATCCTAAAGATCTTGTGGTTAGGGGTTCCATGGTTTGACTTACTTTGAGCCTTGCCACGTACTGATAGTGTTTAATGCACTTTAGTTTCCCCCTACTTGGGAGAGACAGTGAACAATCATTCTCTATTCCCTTTTCTCTATGCCTTCCATTCTTTTTAATGGGTACTTTACACATTTAACTGTATATTTAATTGTAAAGCTTTAGGTGATCTCTTGTACTCAAATGGGTACAATGTTTGTGAACTATCGAGCACCTGACATAAGAGGTGAAATCTTGCTTTTTAAGCCACTATGCATTTTTTTTGGATTTCCTTCAGAACTCAGCACTAATTCAGCCTCCTAAATGGACCCATATTTTAGTTGAATAGCTTGTTCTAATGTGTTCATTTGATATGTATACTTTCACTAATGGCTCATCTTTTTTTTAGAAGAAGGTATGTTTGTGGGGGAAAAAAATAAAAAGATTATTTAGCCTGTTAGTATTTGATACTCTTACACATTATTAGTCTCACTACTTATTATTTCTCTCACGCATGTACTCTCTCTTCTGCTAAAATGCATATGTTTATATATGTGCATGACCTGTGCGTGCATTACAGAGCATTCATCAAGTCTTTCCTGTTTTGTGCTCTAAAAATGCCATTTCTGACAACCAGCTGTTTTAGACCTTGAGGAGTAGCATCTCTAAATGCATCTCTGATTGTGGCATTTGCCTTGTCTTTATGCTGGTGCTTAAAAGCACAGTAGGATTTTTGCTTCTGTGGATTTTTGCATCTGTGATCTCTGCCAACACTGCGCATTCAACGTATTCTTGCTAATCAAGACTGTTCTGGTACCTGGTGTTCATAAAAATTCAAGCTGGTGTTCCATGTCAGTCAGAACACCTTTCCTATGGTTTGTTTGTTAGCTTTCATATGTAGGATTGCTTCTTCTTTTTGTAATGTAGCCTTTATTGCTCGAGGCTCTATTACTGATATTTTCAATGTATATGTTTTTCTGAATTGTGTCTCTCTGCATGTCTTGATATTCTCTTTGCTTCTGTTTTTCTTTCCTGTACTTCCTCCTGCATTTAATCCCAAATGTAGTTTAACTCAAGACCTAACCTTAGGTCTTGCTGGAAGTCAGTTTTGTGTGATCCATTGACTTTGAATTTAATTATACCTGCCCTGCTATTTATATTTGTAATTTAACGCGTGCACATACACACGTTTGTATCGATTAATTGTAATTCTGTCATTGCGAGCAGTCCTCCATGACACGAGGAGACTGTTTTTATCAGAGCTAAGGTGGGGTTCCCATTTATACATCTCTCTACAAGATTTATTTTTCAACTCAAATATAGGGAATTAAATTCTAAAGTTTGTTTAGAAAGCTGTGCTGCATACATACAGCCCTTAAAATTTTTTGTAGTTTTCTATCTTCTGGGTTATATAGTTCATTTATATAGTTTTCTATCTTCTGGGTTAATAAATATGTTTTCAAATAATGTGTATATATTCTGAAAATAATAGCAACAAGTTAATTGAATCAGGTCATCACAAATTATTTACGTTTTATCAACAAACCAAGTAGCAGTTATTTATGCTGCTTTCTGTTCATTTATTACTGAAAGTGAGTTTTAACACTGAGTAACAGCTCGACAGGCTGCCCTAGTTAACAACTTTTTTTTTTTTGAGTGCAAGTGTTTTGTGTTTCATTTAATAAGTCTTTTAAAGATTTTAGCTTGTTAGCTAAGCTGTTTGCTTCACTTACACGCTTAATATCTTCTATACAAAGCTCTTCTATGTTTATTTTGCTGTTTGCCCCCTTGCTTAGGTTGGGCCTCTGCTTGCTCATAGAGGAAGCAATGCAGCCCTTGTGGCTAGGATCCTGTAAAGCATTCCGAAGGACGCTGTCCTGCTCTGCAGTGCAATGGCTTGAGTGATGTGCTTTTTAAAATAACTCCTTTGAGATCTGTTATGGAAGATTTTAATCACTAAGAATTGGTTTGATATGTTAATTGTACAAAGATTCTTTCTGTAGTTATGGCACACAGTTTCATTGGATAACTTGTGGGTTTCCATTTGCTAGCCATTCACAAGAGTTTGTTTTAAAGCGAAATTAGTTTTTTTGTCTTCAGAGGACAATACAGTTGCAGACTTGAAAAAATAGAAGCAATGCTAATGAGCATCATTTGGATAACTGATCATTTAGCTGGGCTTTTTAATACAAATTCTGTAAATCAAAACACTATTTTAGAAAAGGAAAATATAACTTTTTTTTTTTTTTTTTTTTAACTGAAATATTTAATTATCCACAGGAAATAGCTTTAACTATAGATACTACAAAATCTGTTACAGGTCGGTCTTCACTCTTTCCTTTTGAAGATGGCTTCCTAGACGACAGTCACGGTGATCAGTCTTTATCATCGGGTCTCAGCTCTCCAACACGCTGTCAGAATGGTGAAAGAGTGGAACGCTATTCTAGAAAGGTGTTTGTTGGAGGTCTTCCTCCTGACATTGATGAAGGTACTGTGAATAAGTTACATTGGTGAGATGTGGGAATTGGCTTTCATATTATTACTTAGAAAAGGTCAGATTTTCATGAAAACAGATGTATTTTACCGGGTATATGGCTTGTCGTGCTTGTGGCATTATTTAAAACAACTTCCACTGTCTTCACCTGCAACCCCTGAGAATTTATTTGACATTCTTTTGTACCGCAGATTAGCGGAAATGGAGGCAGAAATGTCTGCATAGCAGGTCTTCTAATCTGCAATAGCAGCATATGTTCTCATATGTGTTAATTAGGAAAGCTGAAAAAGGGAAGTCAGTGAGTACTGTCACTTTTCCACAGTCTTTCTCTGTCCTTTTTAAAAGATGTCGTTGACTTTAATTACCTTGTTAATACAGTCCTTATCAAAATAAATTGGGCTTTAATCAGCTCTTATATTCAGCATATATGTAGTGTCCAGTCTACATATGTAGGGTGTTTAATATGGTTACAAAATAATAATCACCTTAGTAGAGATGGTCAACATGCTCTGCATGCATGTTCCCCCACGCCCCGACTCCCACACAGTTTTCAATGTATTTTTCATATTACAGTAGGAATCTATCCTGTGTAGCTTCCATTGGCATACACAGGAAATTTGAGTATGCCTTATAATGAAAAGGGAGCAATCTTATAATCTGTTCTACTAAATCTAAAGCTTAAAGCATATACAATTATAATAAAAAAATAGTATGGGTTGCCAACCTACGGTTCACAAACAGCTCAGGTGTAGTTCCCACATCACATCAGAGTTGCTGGACTGTTGATACAGGGACTGCTGGGTAACCTGAATCCCCAGCTGCAAGAAGCAGCAGGCTGACAGGCACAACTGATGTTGAGTCAAAATACATGTCCAGCCTATCCTGTGAGGAAGTAACTTGGCCGCTTGGGAGCTATTATCCTCTTCCATGAGAGATCTACTCTAGTAACACCTTTTTCCTTCAGCTCTTCATTTATGTGGTATGCATTTTGTGGCTCTAGTCACTTGAAAAATCTGATGCCCAGCTCACAGGGTTCAGATCAACTGGACACATCTCAAATAGTGATCATAAAATTGGAAAACCACAGCCTTCAAGCATTTCTCCTGATAGATTGATGGTCTGATCTATCTGGCATCACATTAGATATATTTTTAAACTAATTCTTTCTTTAAAATACAATTTAAAAAATGCATTGAGAAAGAAGATTAAAAAATATATATATAACATAACTTAAAATATTTTTTTTCTGAAACATCTGCATTTAAAACAAAATTGTCCTATAGGATAGTCTTAGATGGTGTTCCATGGTGTTTTTAAACTGATACTTAAAAAGAAAAATAACTTGGTGATTCAAGGCAGATTTTCAGAGGGGGCTTAAGAAGGTGAAGTCCCCACAGCCATGTGACCTGAAGCAGCCTGCTTTCTAGGTCATGCTACAAGGAGTGGCCATGGAGACATGTAGCTTCTCCATCAGTCCTGTGTGGCTGCATCTGACCCTGCTTTGTGGCTATAATTAGAAATATACCACAGCTGAAGCATATTTACTTTTGATAGATCGTGTTTGCATTTAATCCTGCTGTAAACTTGTGTTACAGGAATGCAAAATTTCTTTTTTAAGTAGCCACATACAGTACAGAGCTGAAAGAATATTTAAGCATTATCTATGTCCATTATTGCAGGTTTTTGTTGACCTTGATAGGTACAGAAAATAGTCTGTAATTTATTTTTTAATTAAGAATGTTTACCTTGCCACTGTCAGTCTTCAGATTCTCTCTAAGGTGCCTCATTTGTTTTTTGTAGATGAGATCACTGCCAGCTTTCGTAGGTTTGGACCTCTTGTGGTGGACTGGCCTCACAAAGCTGAAAGCAAGTCATATTTTCCACCTAAAGGTAAAATGAAACTGTGTCTACAATGTGGCAGTCCATTAAAAAGAAAGGATTTGACTCTATGATGAAATCTCTCTTTCAATGAGCGTATTTTCAGTAGTTATAATGAAAAAACACAATTCAGTGAATGAAATGTAGTCTTGTCTGAGTACTTCAGCAAACCTCGTGTCCTTGATTCAGTGCTTAATTTATACTAGGTTTTGGTTAGAAGGAAAGTTTTGGAAATTTCCTAGTGCTGATTCTGTTGCAGTTTGCATATTGTGGAAACTACAGCAATAATAGTTTAAGCAACATTTCTTGTGGCTAGGAGTCACCGGTGGATTGGGTGCCCAGTATTTTGTAGAGAAACATGAATCCACTTTGTGTGTGTGCTGACCCCAGGAAGCTCTGATCCTGCTCAGAACCAAAAGGTCTGCATCAGGGCTTGCAGTTGCTGAGCTGCAGCAACGAATTCTGCTAAGAGATGGAGTGTGCAGCTCAGACAGGTGTCATGCACCATGGTCGTCATTTCTCAGGTGGAACTGATTTATTTCAGAGTGGCTTCAGGTGGGGCTATTTCACACCTGTCAGCAAAATACTGTGCAGGCTTATTTTGGGCTTATGGGAAAACTGATGGGGGAGTTGCCTGTCTAAATCCAATTGCTCTTGTACACTAGCTTCTTCTATGATTTTATACTATACAATATGCAGTCTGTGCTTGGTGATACTTGCCTTTTGCATATACTTCGGGAGTTCACTCACGATCTGAAACTGTAGCATAAAATTGGGCACAGAATTTCTGATCTATATTGTAAGATTTTCTGTTCTCACTTGATCTGAAAGCTCTTAATTGCTCATTAAGGCCACTGATTATTTTGGCAGAACAGTGGGCTGCTCAGTCACTGCACTAGCTAATCCTACAACATTTAGATAGACATATTTTGACTGTAACAAATAAAAACTAATTTATCTGAAGCTTAATTACTGGAGGCAAGATAGCTCTGTGACAAATGCTTGCCCTGTAAGCAGTATTTGGGGCACTTGCCTGAAAACAGGAAAAAAAAGCCTAAGTGCTCTCTCTTCTGTTCTGTTCTCACAACTCAGCCTTGCTTCATATATTCCTATGGACAGTTAGAAAAATTATATTTATATATATATATATATTTGTACCTTCACTTTACAACTTTAAAATAAACAGTAATAAAACAAATTTCTCCTTGTCCCTAATATCTCCTCGTCCTCTCCATTTTATATATATATATATATATTTTTTTTTTTTTTTTGATTCAATAAATAACTATGGCAGATCAACATGGGACTTCCAATTATTAATGAGTTTGTTTTGTATCTGACAGAGGACTAGTTATGCCTCAACAAACTTGTGAAAATGTTTTTTAGTAAGATCTATTTTAGCAGAAGACAAGGGAATGCAGCCTCACTTCTATTTTTGTTGTTATTCTAATATAGGAAACAGCTTTCAAAGCCCCTGCCAGTTGCCCTGAATGTCTGTCTGAAAGTGCTAAACAACAGTCAATCCCAACTGTTCCAGATTTATTTATAACTGACTTCTTAGTTATCAATCAGGACTGCAGCATCATACGTCCTGCATTCCAGTCTTTGAGATTCACTTACAGTCACATTAAGCTTGGTAGGTCAAATGTACATCATTTACTGTGATCCCATATAGGCAGTATCTGCCTAGAAGACAATGTTATTACCAGGAGTCAAAAGGTAAAATATAATGTGAACACACATTATATTTTTCTACATCAACTGTGATACAGCGTTTAATTCTTTAACTTTTTTATTATTATTATTAAGTTGTTATGATTTATTATCAGGCACTTCTTTATAAAACAGAGAAATGAAAAGAGATTATGCTTATGCACAAAATTTAGTGACACGCTTATTCAGCTATCAAATACTGATGAAATCAAATGTTTTCTCCCTCTTTTTCTACATATCTTCTTTCCATGTCACAAATTTTCTGATATTTTGAATATGAGTCTTTCAAATGGAAAATCTGCCCAAATAAAAAAGGACAGACAAATAAAATTACATAGGAGGTCTTTTTTATGCTAGTAATCTCAAAGGAGACAAGAAAACTGGATTGCTGGAATGCAGTGGGATGACGTGGAGGCTAATCTTTGTTCACATGTTAATAAAGACTGATCTCTGAGGCTTCTCCCACCTACTTGAACATGCCTGACTGGCAGTAAAATTGATCCCTGCTCTTTCTGAAAAAATGCTATCACTTCCAGATGGACTTTGTTGGCCATGGATATGATTTTTCATATGGATATGATGGATATGATTTTTCATTGTTCCTTTATTTTTTTTAAGTCAGGCCAGTGGACTCTGTCTGGACTTGCAACAAAAGCTGGTTTTTGTTTACTTTGGTAAGCATTCAGTTACAGGTTTGGAGCAGACAGAATCAGTAGTTCGTGCCATGGGTCAGCAGTCAGCTGAGTTGTGAAGTGGGGCACTTTTACATCATGGTTTTCTGTCTTCATACATACATCCAGGTGTTGTCCCTGACAGCCCCAAGTGTACTAATACAGACTTTTAGGATCTACATGGGTTCTTCAAGGAAAAATCCTGTGCCTTATTTGTATAATAAATTCTGAATTTTTGAAGCGTATACATTTACATTACATTAAAATGAATTCTGCGTAGTTGCACTATATTAGGAACACTTTGATATTCTTAGGGATAGGAACAAAAGGCTGCAAGAACTGTTAGCCATTACGAAGCTGATCAAGCATGAAATCTGAAAGATTAAAATAAAATGTTTACAGTCTAGTGACCCCCCCCCTCCTCCTCTAGAGTGCTTTATCTTGTTAGTTTGGCGGGCAAGTCAGGCCATAGATGTGTAGTCAGGCTTGATCTAGCAAGCTGCATTAGCTAATTTATTAGCTGGTGTGGTTGATTAGCTTAGGTGCAGTGTCGTGTAAGCTGCTTTCAGGGCTAGCTAGGGTCCAGAAACATTCCTGCAGTGTCAAGATTGAACAAAGAACGCCTTCCTGGTTTTGGCAGCCTGAGCAGGATGACGTCACTGGCCCTGCATAGTCACCGTGGGTCTGCTTAGACATGTTACTTCAAGTTTAGTGCTGGACCTGATGGACATAAATTGGTTTTGTGTGAAATACACTGAACTGCAGTCTCCAGCATGGTGAGTTATGCAAGGCTTATTTCATTATGATTTTGGACCGCTGGGGATTGCAGATCAACATGGATGTGTCTGTACCATATTCCTCAAGCACACTGTGCACTTTACTATGCAGGTTTTCCTGTTTTTCCAGATATTCTAGGTCTTCATTACCTTACTGAATCTTGCCTGACATGATGAAATACATCATGAGCTTGTGTTTGAGAGAGATCTGTTTTGGTCAGTGATTAAGAGTTTTTGTTATAACGACACCAAAACCAAAATCACCTGATAGATCAAACAGCCCTTACTGGAAGTACTGGTTGCCATTGAGTTCAATATTCAGATTGCTGAGAGAAGGACCATTGACAACCAGCTGTTTCGTCACCGAAAGTGTAGATTATGCAGTCGGGCAAGAGAACTTGATAACAGCTGACAATGTGTATAAGAGGCTGCTATTTCTAGTTCTGTGCATCTGTATTATTGCCTTAACGTTTCTTTGTACCCCTCCTATGCACTGTAAAGCTTCGCACTGTGTTTTTATGTTGGTGTCATCCATGAGGTGGCTTTTAATGCCTTGCTTCTGAATAAGGCCAATTCATTACCATTGCCTGAAAAGTCTCTGGATTACTTCCTTTGGCATCTGTTTGAATATGTGAGTAACGGAACTGGCAAAATTATAAATGCCATGTGTTGGTCTTGGGTAAGCAGATGCCCAGTTTGTAATGCATTTACTTGGCTTTCAACACGGAGTTTTGGGAACTAAATGTGGTTTGTGGCTAAGTGTTTTCTGAGTACCTATGAGATGTTGAGAAATAATTAAATATGCACCAAAGAAAATTATCAAATGTCGTTACACGTTACCATGACAGTTTATTTCACTCTGGCAAAATCCAGGTAATTTGTATTTTATTCAGATATAAACTGTTTTTTTTTTTTTTTTTTTTTTTAAATTTATTTGCTGGTCTGCAGAGTTAAGCAATATTTATGCTAACTGCAGTCAATTTTTTCCTACTTTTTTATTAGACAGATGGTGCCAACTGTTACAAAAACATTCATTTAGTTTTTTAACAGATTGCTAGCTTTAAAACAACTTTTTAAAAGCTTTTACTGACTTTTCTTTGTGATAACTATTATTTTTCAACAGGCACTAAAACCTACATGGTAAATTTAACAAAGATAAAAATTATGCAGAAATCTTCCTATTTTCCTTTCAATGTGATAAGACTGATGTTTGCATAAAAATGGGTCAAAGAGAAAAAAAAAGGCAGTGCTTGGAGATGGGATGCATTTGGGATGGAAGAATGCCTTGGTTTTACAGTTAACATGCGTGATGCAACCGTCTGATTCTCTTGTATTTTCCCTGTTCTTTAGTTAGTTATGTGATTAAAAATAAACATACTTGTCCCTACTGCTTGCAGGAGGACACTATGGGTGAGCAAGATCTCATGAAAATGAAAATACGATGTAGAAAGTTGCACAAAGACTGAAGTGATTCTCATGCTTTCATTTAAAACAACTGGTGGGACAGACTGTATGGGCATTCTTGATGATCTCTAAGGTAACATCAGATAGGAACGCTGTCGTTGGTGGTCTTCCGACAGGTCTTGATTGTACGGATGAGGTCCATTTGCATGGCTATTTCCCTTGGCACTGCAGTGGGGATGGCAGCTTCTGCCACAGCAGCAATAATGAGTAGCTGCAAGGAGAAAGTACAGAGTTGCAATTCTGTTCTCATCAGCTGGATTCAGAAACTGGTATCTGGCTTGTCTGAATACAGTGATCTATTCTACTTAGACTAGTTCCAGTATTTCATAGAAGTTGGGGATGGGGCATCCCCAGAAGTGTTCAAGGCGAGGCTGGATGGGGCTTTGGGCAGCCCGCTCTGGTGGGAGGTATCCCTGCCTATGGCAGGAGGGTTGGAACTGAGTGATTTTCAGGGCTCTTTCCAACCCAAGCCATTCTGTGATTCTAGTTGCTTTGGCCTACATGATTGAATAGCATACTGCTAAAGTGCAGCACTAAATGCCTAGCCAGTTTTCATACTTTAAAAACTGAAGCCAGAGACCATAGTATTTGTTAGAATGGAAATTTAAGTTCCTTATCCAGAAATGCATTGTATGGCAAATAGCAATGCAAAATCTTTTTAAAACTTTATTTGCCTATGTTCCAACACATGTGCACAAGATCAGTCTTAGAATCATTGATTTCTGAGGCTGTGTGTATAATTTGTAGGCCCTGTGCCTTCCCACAGCAGGACAGCACAATCCCAAAGCAATGAAATTCACAAACTGTGTGGCAGCAAAATGTAGGGCATACTAGTATGCTCTTCTGTAGCTGTTTAAGTTTGCTTTTAGCACAGAATTTTCTTTTAGGTTTTGAATTTGTTTAAGCATTTCCAAAGGTCTTTGCACTGTTTCCTATATCGTGCTAAATGTTTGAGGGGTCGTGGTGGTCAACTGATGATGATTTTAAAATGTCTGTCTCCGACAACTGGCATAGCAGTATTAAAGAGCATTCAAGAGGCTTGCTTCATGTAAGAGAAGAAAACATAAAAATATTTTTCAGCAATCAAACCTAGGCAGGACAAATCTTACTCTGAGATAGCTTTGTACAATTGGTCTCTCCTGGCTTTCATGTTGCCTTCAATAAATGCTATTTCTTTCAGAATTACTAGGTTGCAAGAGAGGTTTTTTTTGTCTTTGTTTTGGTTTTGGTTTTAACCCTGAAGATGGGACCACAAATTTTTAGCAAACATTTGTTGTCCCTTCTTCAGTCAGCAACTTCTGATGCCCAAGTAAGGAATAACCAGGTCTCTTCAGATGGCTCAGCATCCTTGCCTCCACAGAATTTGGTAGTAAAGATGGTTCTGTCAGTCTTACCAGTTGCTTTTCACTACAGTAACCAAATAGGTAAATAAAGTCTATTTACTACAAGAGGAGTATAATGGTTGTAGCCAAATATTCCTGAGGTAGTTTAGCTTATTACTGAAAAACTTCTACCAGAAATTTTCCCTTTCTGCCTACTTCCCTATCTTCCTTATTTTCCTTTGTGGCATCTGAAAGCTTTTTCCAGTCAAGACATGACAGAAGTGATGCAATGCCCACAGTCACTGGATGAGCACTAGTTTTTTGAGGTGGGAGGGCTGGGGTTGGCAGGGGCAGATGTTGGGCTGCAATCCCTGATAGTGGCTCTCATTACTAACTATTGAGTCTCAGCCATTATTTGCTAAGAATCAATCTTGCAACACCATGTGCTGGATGACACTCTGTAAAATGTCCTCCTAAGAGGAGTGGTCTCTTGTGAGATTTTTAGGTAGTGGGACCAAATCCAATTATTTTCTGACTGTAACATAAAAGAAGTCTCTTGTCTGAATTTAGATCTCTGCCCGATCAGTAATTTTATCCCTCACCTATGTGTTGTATTTTTTTTTTTCTTGTCTGGTTCTCAAGAAATTGTGGTTGACTTTTAGTCTATAGGACACATTTCTTTGTATAGACTGAATTTATCATTATTTTTCTTCTTCCAAAGACTTCAGAGTTGTTAAGATGTCTCTGATAGGTTGGATTAATTTCTAGCAATCAAAGCACTATCTGCACTGGTAGGTGCAGACTGACTATCTGGGGAAAAACTCAATGTCACGTGCTGGAGTTGCAGCATTTTCTCTTTCCAGAACAAAGTTTTTTCCACAAATGATCTGGACCCTCTCCATTGGTCATATGCTGAAGAGGCAAGTTGTTTTTTCTCGCTCACTGCCTTACTAAGATTGCAATAGGATTTCTCATACCTTACACAAACTATTTTATTAGAGTACATTCAGTTAAGCCACAGTCAATGTTTAAGACTTGTGTCGAGAGGACTGCAGCTTCCAAAATCTAAAGAGCAGCTGTTTGAAGTCTGGTTCTTGTGTTTACTAATCACTACTCATCATCACAAGCTTTAAATGAGATGCCCAATTCAGAAGGTTCTGTTTAAATACCAATTCCAAGCGCTCACTTTCTGGACTAATAGTTGCAGTAAATTTGTTTGGACGGATGCCCAAGTAAGTGACTAGGATTTCTCAGTGAGATGTACCTGTGTGCAGTCCTGCTGTTTTCTCCTACCCCTGCATTGTTATGCAGCTGTTACCTGAAGTAAAACTTCCTGAAATTCTCACTTACTTAAAATCAGCACTACATTTAATTGAAGTGGAAAATAGACAAACATTTGATTAAATGTTTGATTAAAGTGATCTGAAGAATTGATGTTGGGAAAAAAAAAAAAAAAAAAAAAAAAAAAATAAAATTTTTTTTTAAAAATATATCAAAAATTGATTTTGTAAAAAAAAAAAAAAAAAAAAAAAAAAAATTTGCATTTCAGAAAAGTTTACCGATGTCTCTTTTAGACAGAAATAGGAAATCTTAAAGCTTGTTCATATTAAAGAATGCATTCATTTATGGTTTTGTGAATAATTTATGTACTCTTAGAGTTTTTTTCTTGGGTACTCACTTTTCTGGTGGTATATAGTTAACTGATACTGAGATTTTTTTTTTTTTTTTTTAATATATTGAGCAACTAATATGAATAGAGCTACACTTAGCTGTGATCACAGGCTTTAAATCTTAATGTTCATAAAGATGACATCAAAGAGAAAGGAGGTGCCTAAGAATTTACCTTCTAATAGTTAAAGGTAAGTCTTATAAGTCAAGGGCCTTCCAAACCAGGGACAGGGCAAAGTTCAAAATGTTAACTTTTGGTCTTACACCCAGAGATAAGCAAATCCTCTTTAGAAGACAGCTTTGTGTTGAGAGAAACAGAAGTGTATAGAGCTTGATGACTGCCTTCACCACATTTCTTAAATAAGAGTACTGAGTCATGCATTTTTAGGAGTATGCATCTCTTTGTCATTTTTGTGGAAGTTAGACAAATACATTACTGAGATATATGGTATACTAATTAAGAATACATGTATGTTGCACTGTTTATATCAAAGTGAGTCAATTACATGTGCTTACACGTCACGTGGCTTACTCAGGAGGTGTGGGTACACCCTCACTGGATTTTTAGTGACTGTGAAGTGTCTGTGTGGGGAAGAAAAATATGAATTCTGATTGTGACTAGCTGATAAATATGTTTAAGTAGTGAATGGATATTTAAGCTAAAATTAGGTACGTTAAATACGGAAATTTTACATTGGATAATGGCTAAAAGACTCCTAGGCAGAGTAAAAAAAAATTTTTGACTGTTGACATTTCACAGCACAAGTATGAAAGAAAATGCTAGTGATTTTAATTTAAATGACTGCCTGTTCACGATATCTAGCTCAATTCTTAATTTCTGATCAGTCTGTGGCAGGTGGTAGTCAAAGAGCACTGTTCAGCCTTAAAACCATTAGTTTGGACTCTACAAGAAAAACAATGTATGAAATATCTTAGTACAAAAAAGTAACTTGGAAAGAAAAATGCAGGAGAAAGAGAAGGTGTGTAAATTCCATTTACAGTGAATGCACTGATAATGTACATATATGCACGTCTGGACAGAAGTGATAAATATCTTAAATTGTTTTTTCCTTGGTTACTGTAAACACTGTTTTTCCTGTTATAGCTTTCTTTATTAAAGAAATACAATATAAAAGGCCCAATAATGTGTTTTTTGGGATTGTTTGTTTGTTTTAAAAAAGATGAGTGCTACTTGTAAAGTATCTTCCCTTTCAAACTTTTAAAAAGAAATAATGCATCAGTCATCTGGTTACATCGTGCTGCTTCGCTAGATGCATACTGCTACCAGAGGACGGTGACAACACTAAAGCGTTCATACCAAATATTGAGTATGCAGTTGGAATCACTTTCCAAGAAAACAGATCACTGAAGGGAGTTCTCAGTCACTTCCATGTATTGTAGACAATAGATTATGAACAATACAAGGAAGAGTGTGGAATTAATCTTTTTGCTAGTAATGTATTGCTTATTCTTTCCTTTAACACTAGTAACGAAAGGTTGCTCAACATTATATCACATTAGCAAATTTACCATAGAAGATGACAATACAGTTTCAGTCTGAAGTTTGTGTTCCTATTAAGCACGTTTTCTCCTAAAAAAAAAAAAAAAAAAAAAAAAAAAAAAAAAAAAAAAATGCAGGATTTCCATTTCTTGCTCTGAAAGTTTTCAAAGCAGAAAGCATGTGCAGTTGTAATACTTGATGTATAAAGTTTTTTTTTTTTTTTTCAAATATTTTCTCATGTAAATGTTGCTGTATCAGCTGCATGTCTGTATGTGCAGAACCCCAGTTTTCAAACTCTCCTATCCTATTAACAACGTAACAAGGGATGCACAAAGCCTTGCATTAGAAAAGGAAAGACATCTGACATTGACACAACCTTTATTTTTATCTAAAGCAAAGGTCAGTAAAGCCCTTCTTAATTGAAGTCTCCCAGAAATAACCATTGATCCTACTTTGGAACAGAAGTACAGGTTGCCAAGAATAGATTTTGTGGAAATTGTTCTAGATCCAACAAAATTTTAGATCCTTAAAGGAGATAAAATGTGTTTGTGTTTTGTTGTGTTTTCTAGCCATTATTTAAAAACCTCTAATGACTAAGACACTAAAAAGTTTTAAGGAAGCAAAAAAAGTGAGGGAGTTGAAAGCATTACCTGAAATTTGAACATACCGAAGTACAGAAAAAGGGTTTTGTCCCTTATCCATAGGAAATAAACAGGCTGCTTTTATCAAATGGAAGCAGTTAAATATCTGTCTTATTCTCATTAACTTCTAAAACCAAGTAGATGTTATTGATACTCTGCTTTTTTATAAAGTACTATAGTTTTCCCCATCGAATCTCAGCTCTATTTAATTAATCTATTTTTATTTATTTATCAGAGGGATTCTATTCTAACTCTGATTTCAAAAGCGAGGGGCAGGTAAGAGCTGTTGTCTCTCTCAGATGTCTCATTGCTGTGCCTGGCAGCTTTTACCTATGCTATACCATGTGAAATCCTCCTGGTTTTGTGACCTATGATGTATGTGGCTAATGCTGTCTTGGTGCAATCGGTCTGCTACACAGCAATGGAGGTGGTGCAGCTTTCATTTAATACAGTGAAAATCATAATATGTTAGAGGATTTATTTATTTATTTATTTATTTTTGGTAAAATATACCACTCTGATCTCCCAGAAAAAGTGCATACTTTAACTAACTAGAAATTTTAAGAGAGAAAAATTTGTTCTGCAGATGTAATTGAATTTTGGAAACACATTCTGTCATTAAGGTCTTCAAGCTGCATCTTTTCTCTATGGCCAACAGAGACGAGACTTGAGCAACTAGAACCTGAAAGCAATCCACACACAAATGAACAATCAAACCAGTTATTAACCAGCAATTCATTGAAGCAGAATTTGACAATTTGACTACTAATAAAACAAAGAAATAAAAGCCTAGTGCTGAAACTGTACTGTCAGCAACAGAAAGCTTTTTGTTAAGGGAAACTGCTGACAGCATGTCTTAAATGTAAAAAAATAAACAAAAATAAGCAC
>CM021770.1:21065497-21117593 GCA_011076525.1 Nettapus auritus
AAAAAAATAACCTCTGAAATTAAACTGTCTGAAACTTTTTTCGCAGATTAGTTGCTCTGTTTGACACACTATGTACGCAGTTTCGTTTATGTTGTCCATCTACACCATTCCCCTGGATCTGTAGCTTTGGTGTTTTAAAACTATTTGTAGATCGCACAGCTAAAACTGTCTGGATAGCAGATTAAAGGAAAACTCCTAGCAGTAAATTCCATATATGAAGCCTTTAAGCTATCAAATGCACAAGCATATCTCTCATGAAAACCATTATGATATTGCAGGTATTTTCATTTCCCTAGTTATTTATCCTCCTGTATAAACAATGGTGCTGGTTTTGTGTGCGCACAAAAAGAAGCAGAAGGGATTGTTTTCAGATATGGATGATCAGTGGTATTAATTCTAAAAAGATTGTTAGCAAAATCCTTCAAAAGTAATAATGTTTTTGCCCTTTGGATGAACAATGACTAGAATTCAGAGTGCTGTTCTGACGGGATTGGAATCAGTGATGTGGAGTGACCCTGGAAGGCAGCAGAAGCTCCCATCTTTTCTAAGATTTTGGCTAAGCAACATCCTCCTGGCATGTTGGTCTTTAAAGTAAACCCCTTAATTTAAGGGATGGAGAATGTATAGCCAGTTTGAACAGTTGCCTTTCCTGGCTCCCTACACCTCCCAACTGTTGAGCCAACCATTCTGTCTTAAGAAATATTTTGCAGCCCGAGTTCCTCTCTAGACAGTTTTAAAGTTACTGTGAAGTGCAGACCATCCGACTGCACAGAGGAGCGCTAGAATCATACACATCTAGAAATATCTTGCTGGTTTCTTGGTCTACGTAAATGACGTTGGGTATTAAGTCTTTCCTTTTTGTCTACTCTATTTTGAATTTAAAAGGTAAAATGTTGTAAAATCTGGTATAAAATTTCTCTAATTAAAAATAACTGACTTCCGCTAAAAAATCTAGATTTGGGGAATTTTGTTTTCTTCCCCTGGAAATTGTATGCAATTAACATTGTTTTACCTCATGCTGACACTAAGGAATGGAAGCTGAAATCAAGCAGACTACTGATTTGCATTTATCTAGAATTTTTCTATATTGAAGTTGCTCACAGTGGAATTTGAAATTGGCTTATTGACAAACAAGAGTAACAGGGGTTTCACTCAAACTTGAAAGTGATCTGTTTTCAGCCATCTGTTCAGAGTTGAAGCAGCCGCAGCAGACCCGAACCCAGTAGATGAAAATGAACTGCTTTGTCCAGAGTGGTTGTGGTTTAATATCACCCTTGGAAACTGAAATTGATAAATTCAATTCTGAATTTAGTTGTACTTTTTGGGGTGTTTAAGAATGCAAATGCTTGCTATTTCATGCTGCTGACCCTGTAAATTTCACAGAGGTAGCTCTTGGCTCATCAAAAATTTAGTCTTTTTCGTATGATTAATTCATGTGACTACTATTATAACTATAATAAACCAAATTGTAGGTTATAGCCTTTGTGTTTATACCCTTAATTCTGATTTATAGCTGCTATGGATCATGTTGCTTTCTGAAGTCTGAAGTTTTAAAATGGCTGTGACCTTTGAAAGAAGAGACAACCCTATAAATTTGCTGTTGCAATGTTTTATACTAGTGTATAAGTAAAATGCCAGATAGTAAGAGGTTTTAATACTCTTGTGGAATAAAGAGTATTCCACAAATCTATTGGAGGCTTTTTTTGTTTGTTTGCTTTTTTGAAAGGGTGGAGGGGTGGGTGGCATGTCAATGGTTTTCATCAGTAAATCTGGGAGAAGTATTTTTACTACAGGACAAATTGAGATGGTATCTCAATACTAACTCTTTTTTCCCCGTAGGCTGAGAAAGTCTGTAAGTTTTGATGACCAACAAATCCTTTCTGCTGCTAGCTTTTTTTTAGAGTTGAAAGGACTTTGTAAGTCTTTAGCTGTATATATATATTCACTGCAGCACTATGGGAATACTGTTGTCTCCATTCAGCAGTGAAGTGTAGAAGAAACACAGGGGCAACTGTCCCCATCTCAAAAACAATGTTTGTCCTTGTGGAGCAAATAGATGTTGTGTTGTTTTAGTGATTTTGGTTGGTTGGTTGGTTTGGTTTCTGTTTTTGTTTGTGCATGTGGGTGGTTGTTCTTGTTTGGTTTTTAATTTAAATTGAAGAAGTGGGGAAAAACTCCCCAAAATATTTGTGACAATGTAGGAAGTTTCTAATTTCTCTATTATTTGTGGTATACTTAGATCATTTGTAGTAATGATTACTGTTGGTAATCTCAGTGATGTGGGCTATTTAATAGTAAAACCGGGATTATGAAGACATGTAGTTCATTTCATAGAGGCTACTGATCCAGAACCTCAGTTTTGTTCAACTCTTCCATATGATCTGCTTGCTGTGTTGACTTTTCTTGACATTCATCATCTCTTATTTAGCTATGCATGCTTCATTTAACTACTATGTAGATGCAGTATTTCACAGCTGTGGAACTAAAGATATAGAGCTTTAATTAAAAGCAAACAAAACCTACCCCAAAACCTGTCTTTAATGTGGCATATGGGAAATTTCTTACATATCAGATTACTCAGACTCAGTCTAGTACTCATGAAAACCAGAAAAATGAATAGGAGTCTAGTTGTAAGATGCAAAACTGTTCACATTTCTTACCTTTTGGGTTTTTAGAGAAAAGAATCAGCTGACAGTGTCATATGCTTCCATTTTAAAATTATACTGCCTAAAAGAAGTCTTTACAGCCCTGACTAATACATAATTTCACTCTTCTGCAGTAGCTAAGTGAGATTACGGTCCTTTCTATTTTGAGGTTTCTTAAGTATTTAAAGCCTTTGATGTCGTCTTGAAAATCCAGTCATGTCACTGCAACGTTTAGAAGAAAGTTTGTGTTGTTTGTTTTTTTCCAACACCTTGGATTTTTATTTTTCAAAAATCAGTTTCATTTTTAATAGTCCTTTCATCTTTGGATTTAGAAATGTGTTTTATTCATGTTCAAAGCACCTTCTAATAAGATTACTAATGGTGACTTTGAGCAACAACCGTTTGTCATCACATTAACTGATTTAACAATTTGGTTCATACTGTTTCTAAATGTTCCTTTACTGTGGACTTTAAAACAAGTTTATTCTAAAAGTTCTAGTAAATACAAATGTAATTAAAAAATAAACCCGTGGATGTGAAACTAGAACATTAACTTTCTTGGCAAGTTTAAATCCAGCTTATTTTTTTATATAATAATGTGAGGTAGATATGTTTTGAAATACATTATGTAAGAGATCTTAGGTGGATGGTAGATTTTTTTTATTGTAATCTTGTCATCTATAAAACATCAGAAAAGACGCTGACTAAGCTTTTAAAAGACAGAATGAAAGAAAGTGTGCTTCAGAGGTAGTTTAACTTTTTTTAAAGTTTAAGTAGTCTTTCAATTCTGCATATGAGATAAATACATGTGACTACACAAAGACTGTTTTGGCTTGCTGTGCAGTATGTAGAGAAAGTGCTCCTCTTCGTATTCTTAGTTTCACTGCCCAACACCAGTGTTATAAAACTGAGAACACACATGAATGTGTTGAATACTGTTTCTATATCTTATTTTACAAGCAGGATGAATTTTGGAAATTATGTACTTGAGATCAATTATATAAGAAATCCATAGATGATATGCAGACCTCTGCCATGCATATATATTCAAATACTCTTTGACCTTGTATATAAATCTTCATTACTAGCCTAGACAAGGCTTGCAAAAATATATTTTCCAGACTCTAGTAGCATCATATGGTCATTTCAAGCATAACTTGCATTTCAAATGACAATCTTGTTTCAAGCTTGTGGGACACAGGACATATGCCAGATCTTCCAGTTTGTTCTCAGCAAGGTTAAGTGAAATTAGACCAACTGGACAAAATATCCTTCCATATGGAAACTGTGTCGCTATTTAGATGTCAGAATGGCACATGGACAAAGCAGCTCAGTTCTTGTACTGCTTTCCAAAAAATAACAAATCCTTGAGCTCAAGGATGAGGAGCTCATTGACTGTGCCTCGGAATCTAAGGAAATTAGTCTTCTCTTCATCTTCTCTCTGCTGTACCCCTTTAGAAACTGTAGTGATACATAGCAAAATATGCTGTTGTCTTTCTCCAGTGGATTGCAAAATGCAATGCGTATTGTCAGCACTATAACGATATTGTACCAATAGCCAAAAGAAGGAGCTACATTGTTTCTGTTCTGCCAAGAAGCTATATATCTGTGTATATAGGATATTCTGCTGTTGTCGAGTATCTTGCTATTTTCTGGGGTTTCAAATAACTTGCCTGTTTTACTTTGTGGGTATGTAAGTCAGGAGTAGGCCCCTGAGCCCTTAAGCTTGAGTGCCTGCTCAGATGAGAATAGGTCACTGGTCAGGTTTGTCTGTAACATGCAGTCATGCTACAGCATGCTACCAAAATTCATCAGTTCTTTTTCTTCGATGTGGGTGTTGGTGGGGAGTGGAACAAAACAACAGAAAAACAACAACTGTTTTAAGTATCTTTCTTGTCCATATAAGCTTCCACATGATTCCTTTATCATTTGAACTTGATATTTTTCAATTCAATGTAACCTTTGTTAATCTTCAGTATCAGAAGTCCTTGAATAATGGGAACAGACGTGCAATCACCACATTTTGAAGTAATGCTGAGCATCATGTATACTTTGCTT
Source organism: Nettapus auritus (assembly GCA_011076525.1). NCBI lineage: Eukaryota > Metazoa > Chordata > Aves > Anseriformes > Anatidae > Nettapus > Nettapus auritus. The sequence continues at coordinate 21,070,201 of CM021770.1, forward strand.
GTCCAGCTTGCTTGCTTGTCTAGATTAACAGAAGACTGCTGCCATAATCTACTTACCTATCTGACTTCAGAGAGCCCCCAGAGACAGGCAAATGTGTTCCAGTCACAGAGGTCCAGAGGAATGAGGAGGTATTAACTTACTAAACTAAAGCGCACAGCTGGTGCTAGCCTCAGGTTAAAAAAAATGAATTCATACTAACTTGGACTGTAATCTAGCAGCCAATTTTATCTGGTTCATAATTATTATGATCACACCATTTAGTGTACCCAAAAACGCCTGTCAACTCCAACTACCACAGAAGTAACCTCTTATTGTGACCCAGAAAAACCTGGAAAAGCTTCATAGAAGAAAGAAGCATTCCAACCTGTTGTCTGCAATTTTGCCAAGTAATTAGCCAGAATTTTCCAATTTTGATTTTGACTTTATGCTAAACAAAATTCAGAGATTTTGCTGGTTTAAGATTTATAAAAATCTGAAATAGACAAAAATTCAGCTTTTTGGAGTTCAAATCTTGTGGTCTGGTCAGAAGATAAAGGTTTAAATATATTGTATACATCCTTTCAAAATATACACAAATGTAGAGGTATTCTTATTCTTTGAATTCCATAGTACTAGAATGATCTGTACTGCATCTTCTGTGAATTTGTCTCACAAGACACTTAAATAAAATATAAGCCAGGGGTTGGGGCAGAAATATGAAGTGTGCTCAGTTGGTTTTGGAGGTGTAATGCCCTGGTAGTCTTTTCTAAGCGTCTGGTTTTCTGACTGGGACATTTTATAAGGCTGAAAAAGAAACTTTAATTTCTGTACTGAAACTATAATTTATACAAAGTTTTTGCTCTGATTATCAAATTTAATCAGAAGGGATGGTATGGAGTAAGGAAGATATAACAAGTGCATAGATGGAAAATAAAATGAAGCTGTAAGTGATAGCAGTTGCAACTGAATTATTTTTATATTCTATTAGTTAATTCAATTCGTTTTATAAAGTCTAAAACTAAGATGTTAAAGTGTGCTTATAGCTTTAGGGAACTGTTTTAAGAGAATTACATCTCCCAGAGAGGAAACCAATGCTTTTACTTAAGAAGTATTTCACTTTTTATTTGGACTGTATCTTTAATTTATTCCAATGCTAGGTATGCAAGTTCCACTTTTGCTAACAAGAGTGTTGATCAAACTTTTTTTTTTTTCTTGGGTCAGTCTTTCCAGGTATGTCCTAGGCTCTAACTATGTTGTTAACATAATATTTTTTTGTCTCTTAAAACAACCAACCCCACAAAATTTAATGTTCTTTGAGAAGTCACATAGGACTAGATATAATAGGGTAAGAGGTAATTTGGTAGATTTCCTCTACAGAGGAAAACTGTCTTACTATTTTTTAAAATTTTAATTAATAAATCTAGAGTCGTGTAGTATGTATTTAAAAAGACATGCCAAGTAATATTCACTCAATACTTACTGCGAAACTTAAGGTAAGACACAACTTAAACAGACTATGTAAAGCTATACTACAAGTTGGCATAATTTAAATGTGGTATACCATTGATGGGTGCTTAGTTTGTGTAAAGAGTCTTAGGCAAAGGAAGCCTGGCAGTCCTTACTTAAACTCCACCTGCCTCTAATTGCTGCAGATTTTCTCAAAAGAAGTAGCCTGTAAGATGTACAAGGGCAAAATTATAAAGGTCAGAGATAACACCTTCACATTCAGTGAGAAAACTGAGTTGAACTGATTACGGAGCAAAAGAGTAATGCATGCTTGATAGAAAGCCCGCTTACATGGGCAGCTGTATTCTAGTCTAGCAACCAGTCTGCAGATGGATTTGCTTAGTGTACCTTGTACTGTATTAGTTCGCTTCTGATGTGGCAAGAACATGGACTACTCAGGTTCAATTTTTATTCAAATTTAACAACATTAAGCAAAACCAAAGAAAGCTTGTCAGCTGTATTGAGAAGAACACTGAATGCCACACTTAGTTTTACTGCCTAAATGGAAGTCCTGAAATTCTGAATTACTTGGAGCAATTTTTATTGGACTTTCTTTTTTTGTCTTTTGAACAGTTCTATTTAAATATAAATAGCACAGCAGGTCTTTTAATAAAACACAAGTAAAAGACAGCAACTGCCATTCTTTTTCATTTATGCCTATTAATTTTAGGTAAGCATTTTTTTCATATGGAGTTAAGTGTGTGAGCATAGAAACATTGTGCTCCTTCAGAATTTAAATTAGCAGTTCTTTTAAGGTTTATTTTCTATTTTGCAAAGTTTGTCTTACTTCTTGATGTACTCTGCTAAAGTTAACTTTTAACTTAGAGTATCACTGTTAATAACAGCATGTTTGTTTTTTTTAAACCACTTACAAAAACTTAAAACTTGTTCCTGGTGAATGATTTAAAATTTCATCCAGTATGTACTCTATAAGGAATTTTGCTTAGAAATAAAAGGTACTTACAAAGTAAATGTGTAGTACAGTTAAATAAGGGTATTTCTAATTATTTTATGGTATGTTAAAATTTCTGCCCTTAAGTATGTTTATCTGTTTAGCTATATATATATATATATAACTTCTAATATTTATTCTTTCTATAGAGTAACAAGAAACTCAGTGCCTCCATTATAAGATCATAATCACTGATACCACCGTATAAATAGCTCAGACACAGTGGCTGGATAGCAAGAACCTATATTCTCAGCCTATATTCTCACCACTTGAAATAAATTAACATAGTCATACCCAGCAAGCATTCTCTTTTCCATTCTGAAATCAATACTGTACAAGGGTATGATATATTTTGTGAATTTAAATGTATGAAAATAAACTAAGAGCTTTAAGAGTTGCTTGTAATTCTTGTATTTCATTAATGTTTGGGACTTATTTGCTTTATTTATTAAAAAATACTTTATGAATTAACCTGTTCTTTTTTGTGCCCGTATGCTTTCCAAGGTTATGCCTTTCTGCTGTTCCAGGAAGAAAGCTCTGTACAAGCTCTCATAGATGCCTGTCTGGAAGAAGATGGGAAACTTTACCTGTGTGTGTCAAGTCCCACAATCAAGGATAAACCAGTAAGTAGCTTATGCCATGACTTTATGCTGGCTGCTAACCCATTTGTTGTTACTCTTTTCAGTTAAATAAATAAATAAATACTTATAGTTAATTGACTTGTCCATTTCCTGTTGCTGTCCTTGATGTTACATTGAATTGACTTTCTTTATCAGTGTAACGCGGTTTGAACATTTGCTTCTTTCTGATAAATGCCATATTCAATTAACTTTTATATTTGCTACTTCTGGTATCTCACAGGAGTATGCATCCTTTTACAAAGTTAGATATAAAGCAATTAGATTAAGCATTTTTTTCCTCTGTACCATTGGAAAGAAAAGAAAGCCTTATACAATGAAATGAAGAACTTAAACATGCTCTCCTCATCCTCCTTCTTTTCATCCTTTCCCATTCCTCTCCATTAAAACCCAGATAGCTTCAAATATCCCCTGTACTCCATTGGGTTTCTTAATTATTAATTTTTCTGCATGCAATAGCTAAGAAATTTATAACAGGTATGTCTAATTTACCATACATTAACTGCAGGGCAAACAAAAGTAATGCAGACAGCTACAGCAGACCGTATGGTAACCTGTTTGTATTGTTTGCATCTCTAAAGTTCTTTAATGCTAGTCTTTTTTTGTGGCTACAGGAACGTACAGATACATGAAATTACAGATAAATATAATTAGATAAAAATATGCTGCCTTTTTAAATGTTATTTAAAGGCTTACACAGATAAATGAATATTACAGCACAGTCAGTATGCCTATGCACTGATTGATAAACAGACAAATTAACATTTTCATCAAAACGACTTGTGAGCAGTTTCTTTCTGTATAGTCTGAAGACTTCATCTCAGCTGTGTTGTTTGCTGCTTAACAGAAGTGAGCAATTGCACTTCTTAAATAAACTCCTTTTTGTATCCAAGTACAGAAACTAATTACATCTCCTCCATCCATTCTATCATTGCTTTAAAATTTGTGGATCCTTGAATGTGAAGCCCAAACTGCACCTGTAATTACATACAAGTGATAAAATATTCTGTATGTCCTTTCACAGATTTCTTGTTACAAATGGCAATTAGGGGCCTGCAATTAATGAGAGAGTTTGATATGATGAAAAAATTAACTCAATTGTGGCCTCTAGAGGTGATAAATGAATTGTCCACCTTCTTTCAAAAACAAATAAGCCATGTCCTTGAATTGTTTGTGGTTATGCTACTGATTTACTGCTTTTGCTAAATTAAAATTATGCTGTTAAATGGAGAGACTTGGCAATTATTTCTTAATTTAAATTGAGTTGTCAAATTCCTTTACTGAAACCAATCTTCAATACTCTTTACAGGTGCAAATTCGACCTTGGAACCTAAGTGACAGTGACTTTGTGATGGACGGATCTCAGCCTTTGGACCCAAGAAAAACTATCTTTGTTGGAGGAGTTCCACGGCCCCTCCGAGCTGGTGAGCACAATGAAAATATTGGGCATGTAAAAGGGGTTTCAGGTTATACAGAAAAGACTTAAGGGGGTGAGAGAGAATATAGGTAAAAGAAGTAGAGCAGGAAATACATTCTGTCTTTTCCAAAGATCATACCTCACTTTCTAATTCAATCAGTTTCTTCCTGCCTACAAAATACAAAATATGAATATTTCTGATCCTTTAAATAGGTTACTAATTATGATAATAAGTAGAAACATTTTTCGTCAAGTTTCAATAATATGCTAGAACTTGGCTGATTTTTCCTTAATATAGATCATCTTAATCCTTACCCTGATTTGCTTGCTAGATGCAGCCAAGTCTCCCTACCCTTTGACTAGAAGACAAACTTCTACCAGCCCATTTCTCTCCGATTTCATCTCTCCGATGCAGCTCCGATTTCTCTCTCTCTTTCTCAACCCTAACTCTAATGTTCCTGTGGAGCTATCAACAAGGCTTAGCTGTTGTTAGGAAGAAGGATTTTTTTTTTTTTTTTTTTTTTTTTTTTTTTTTCCCCAGCACAGGTCTCTTGCTAGTCTTGGTATCCCCACTCTGTACAGAAGATCACTTTCCAGACTCACTTTAGACTTAGCTCTGTTTTCTCTCTCCTTTTTTCTACCCTGTTTTTCTTCCAGAGTCAGAGACAATACTTAAGTATTGCCTTAAATAGCCTTAAGTCAGAGGAAACATTTATTATCCCAGCCAGGATCTATGGGCAGCCCCCACTTTGCTTTGAAGGCCTTTTTCCAGCACAGCTCCCAGATGTAGCTCAACATTTATTTATTGTTTCCCCCTTCATAATCCTTATATTTTTGCTGAGCCATTGACAAGGTCACAAAACTGTTAGGGAGTTTAAAAGTTTCTGCTAGCTAGGTCTTCTGGCAGCCATCACTCCCTGTTACCAGTTCCTTTCCCATCTCACTCCAAGTCAGCTGCATAGTCTCTCCTTCTTCCTCTTACTCCCAATTCTAATTTTCAAGGGCTGTGGTAGATAAGGAGCCTCAACTATTGTCCCAAAGAAAGACTGGTTGGTAGCCGTTGCTTTCCAGGCCCCTACAACTGTAGGTCCTCGCTTTCTCTTTCTTCAAATCCTAATCCTAAACATATTTTTTTTTATGGAAGCTGTACACAAGAACCCCCAGTCATTGCTCTAAGAAAAATTTCTCTTAATCCAAATTTCTTGGCAGCTTCCATTTTCCTCACCATCTTAAAATAAGCCATAATTGTAAGAGAGGTTAATTATGTAAATGATAACAAATATTACCTCACTTCTAATTATAGCACTTCATAAAACCGTATGTCATTTGGCCTTTCAGAGATTGTTTATGTGCTACATTTGAAAACTGACGCTTAATCTCTCCAAAGCAGACAGGCAGTTTCCAGTTTTTCTTGTTTGCAACTTTCAAAATCTCATTCAGATGTTTTATAAAGATGTCTGAATACTGAGTGGTTTCCTTCTCCTGTTCTTTGTCTGTAGGCAAGAGTAACTTACTGGAACTACTACTTTAAATGGTTTTAAACGTTCTTGCAGTTATTCTATACCATCACTTTCTGGGATCCTTACCTAAATGGTGATTACAAATCATAAAATATCCTGAGTTGAAAGGTACCCATAAGGACCATCAAGTTCAACTCCTGGCTCCACACCAGACTGCACAAAAACCAAACCATGTCTGAGAGCGGTGTCCAAATGTTTCTTTAACTCTGACAGGCTCTGTGCCATGACCACTGCTCTGGGGAGCTTGTCCCAGTGCCTAAATTTACTCCTGGTGAAGAACCTTTTCTAATGTCCAACCTGAGCCCATGCAGCTTTGTACCATTCTCTTGGGTCCTATTGCTGGTCATCACTGGAAAGTAAAAGAATCTTCTAGTCAGTACATTATGATGATAGTTTCCCTTTACTGTTTGGAGCGTGAGTTTTATCTAGTTTGGTAGAATGAGTCAGACATTTGTTTGCTCATTGCAAATGGATAAATTAGCATATGGTCTTCCCTTAATGTGACATACACATTTATACAAATGCACATGTACTCTGTTTAATGGTAGGTTTGATTCTATGAGTAAGCAAGTTTTTTGAGAACTACAACAATTTAAATATTTAGTAAAATATTTTTTCTTTCCAGATATCTAAAATTGAACTTACTACTGAAAGTGTTTTCACACATTAGCATAACGAAAATCACTTGGCAGGTCCCAGTACCTTGCTTTGCGAGAACTTGTCCTTTATCCATCCGTCTTTTTTTTTTTTTTTTTTTTCCCCTTTATTAACTTATGGAAATGACTTGGCTCAGTGACCATGTTTGCAAAGCTTAAATGCTCCTTCTCCATTTCTTAAGAAAAATCTCAATTTTCATTAAGAAATGGAGGAGAGGCATTTAAGCTGTGCAAAGATGTATGGTCACTGAGCTACTGAGTAAGTTCTTTCTCCTAATCTCCTTTCTGTATGTTTCCTCAGCCCTACATTCAATCTGTCATCTGAGTGATGTTTGTAACTACTTTAGAATTATTGTTAGTGTGAGGAAAAACAGCAAATCATTTTAAAAGATCCACAATCAAGTTAATGTTTTACAAAAATAGTAAGTTAAATTGTGCCCCAAATGTAGGCTTTCTTTAAATGTAGCAACTTCTGGCATTTCACCAAGTTTTGTTTCAAATAGTAATTCCTTAAAGTCTTTTCAAACTCCTGGTATATAGGTTAAAGTAACAGATTGTAAATACAGGAGTATCTTTAAGTGATGTTATACGTATGCTACCATTAACAAACCACATTGCTGGGGTAAATATTGAATACCTAATTCCAAACAGCACAGTTTGAATTTACCCTATGATAAATTCCAAACCAGTTGACATGATACCTACTTTAACAATGTAATTCTTCCTTTTTTTTTCCACACTTGAATCACAGCAAGTTTTGTTTTTACAGTCTGTTCCTTTGACTTTATATTTTACTGTAATTCACATAGAGTTGTTTCAAGCTGTTGTTAAAACCAATGTTTAGGTTTGCTATTTTAGGCTTTGGAAGACATGTATGCTAAGGCAAACAGCACTATTTCTTATGCAACAAACCAAACAAAACTATTTATGTTGAATCCATAATATTTAAAAATTGTCTTCTTGCAGTTGAATTGGCAATGATTATGGACCGTTTATATGGAGGTGTCTGCTATGCTGGCATTGATACAGACCCAGAGTTGAAGTACCCAAAAGGTGCTGGCAGAGTGGCTTTCTCTAATCAGCAGAGTTATATTGCTGCTATCAGTGCTCGCTTTGTCCAGCTCCAACATAACGACATTGATAAACGGGTAAGTACAATAGCATGGAATGGAATGGTTGATACTAACAAAACCATACAGATTTAAAAAAATAAATAAATAAATCCTTAAGCTAATATGTGTTAGAGAACACTGTAACCTCTGTTTTTCAGTTTACATTAGTTAATTATTTAAAAACTTACTTAAGCTGTCAAAGCAGAGTGGAAAAATATGCTTTTAACATCTTAAGTAACTGTTTATCACTAAAACCAGAAAACAGCTGGTGGTAAAATCAGTTTAATGTTGGTTTTATTTGTTTTGAATTCTGAAGGTCAGATGTCATAGAATTACCCACCTGTTTTAGATGTCAGCTTATTGTGCATCAACAGATTTTATTTAATGTCTACCTATATAGTTTCTGGCATTTCTGCTATTGTTAGGTAACTTTCTCTTTCTACGTTTTATGTCTAGCCGTAAGGTTCCTAAAACACAGGGATTATCATAGATATAACAGGTAGTGCTGACCTCAAGCTCTTGAGTATTATTTAACCAAAAATAGATGCTGATAAATCCTAGATGAGTAAAAGGGGGTAAAAATGGTGTTGTTTGTTTTTTTTTTCAGTTTATAGGGTCTATAGGGTATTCCCAGTATAAAGCAAAATCCCTGTCTTTGCTAAAATCTGAGTTGAAGACATTAAAAGGAAAACATTTCTTAATTTTCAAGAGATTTTTTTCCTTAGACTTTCTATCTTCTTGTCTTGATTACGTGTACAACTAACACATATGTTTCTGAGGACTTAGTATTTAGAATTATTCAAAAGATGCAGTGAGTGCTATGCATTATAACAATAGGGATGACTGTTTTTCTACTCAATCTAATATACGATGTTTATTAAAGAGTCAGCTTGATACATATTGGGTATGTCTATGACATGCAGTATATTTAATAACATAGCTGCAAAGCAGAGACCAAGCTGGTCCTAGTTTCTCTTTAAAAGCCTGAAGTGATTTTTTTGTTAGATTAGTTGAGGACACGGAGTCAGTCTTTGAACTATTTTTCTGTGATGCTACTATACCTTATGACTTTAACTAAGACAAAGCTGTTTGTAAGTATTATTTTTTTTGTCCATTTAATTCTTAAATTTCTACTGAGACACTAACAAGATTAATTTTGGAAACTTAATCACACTGTTAAACCCTCTGAGATTTATGTATCACCCATGCTTAAAAACTGAGTGATACATTTTCTTTCTAAGCTTTAAGACAACTACAAATGATGCTAACTGGTAATTGTTACAAAAATTAATACTTTCCCCAGATGTGATTGAGAATTTAAGCTTAATTATCTTATATCTGTTTTTAACTAGGCTTATCTGTGAAGTTGAAGAAATATGAATTCATTTAATTCTGTCCTTAAATGTTTATTTTTATATATAATAGACTGAAAACCCTGAATTGTACAGTATATATTCTTAAAACTATTTCACTAGTAATGAAAACAAGAAAAGGAGTAAGAGAATCAATTTCAGACCTTCACAACTCATGCTTTGAAAAATGTGAGTAGGTGGAGATCTAGGGATGTACATTGGACCTGCCTTCTTCCAGATTCATGTGAGATAGTGATTGAATTACAGTGATAGATGCAGAATGGCAGTTATTCAGACTGGTTCTGTCATAACAGTAATATAGTGTAACCAAAAAAAAAAGGTCAGTTCTGGCAGATCCATATGCAAGAAATATAACTCACTATATGAGATTTACTTCAAAAAGTAACATTTGTTGAAATCTGATCAGGATAAACTGAAGTAAAATTCACCATAAAGCTTTGTTGTATAGATTTCTTGTTTTTCACCTGAATACTTCATTCGGTATTCTTTAATAATTCTTCATTCTGTTTCTTTAATGTTGCATGTACTTACCTTCAAGTTTTACCTGCATTATACTTAACCAGAGAGTATCACTTGTGCAAAATAATTTATAATCAAAGTATGAATATTTCATTTTTTTTCTTTAATGTAATTATCTGAACTTTATAAACTTGATGAACTGTATAAATAGGTTCACAGAGACATAGAAATTTACTTACATAATCTATTGACTTCCCCAGAACAAATAAACCGTCAATTTAAACATGTAGGCATGATTCTGAGGATCAGATACGAGAGAGAACTCACATGTTGTCAACTCCTGTAGTAGAAGTATTGCAAATGCTTAGTCATGCATCAAAATACTGCTGCTTGGCACAGGCACTTTAAAAACAGCAACAAATCCCCATCCTAGGATGTTTATGACTGAGAGTAGAACAAAAGTCAGTGGCTCTCAAGTGTGTTTGTAATTGATTGCAAGGCCATAGTTGGAACGACTACAAATCTACAAACTACGTTTCTAGAGCTAAAAATAAAATGGACAGTGATTTTAATAGAAGTTTAATACAAGCACATTTAATTTTGTTTTATGTCAATAATCTCTTCATCTTTTAGGCTTGTCCTGCATTTTGCTGTTCACAAAAAACAATCAACCAAATAAACCTCAAACTCCCCAGACCTCTCAGGTTTAGCAATACCAGTTTGTTCTATATAAGTCAATCTACTTTCCTTCCTACGTGCTGCTCTCTCTCACCCTGCCTTCATAACAACCAGTTTCACATTCCTGGAAACTTCTTAGCAGCAAAATCCTTGGAGATGCTATTTTTGCCACACTTCCATTTCTGTACTTTCACATACCTAACTTTTCCAAGATACATTGAATAGTTATCGAAGCACATCCTTGAGATTTTCTGACAAGTAATCTGGTAGGTCTGAAAACTTAAGTGCCAAGCTGTTTGGGTTAATCCATCATTAGTTTAAAACCTTCAGTAGAGTCAAAAGAATTAAAATACTGTTCTTTCTATTCATACTTAGCAAAACTATGTAATCTTCTTATAGTTATTTCTTCTTTTCATTGCAGGTGGAAGTGAAGCCATATGTGCTGGATGATCAGATGTGTGATGAATGCCAGGGCACTCGCTGTGGTGGAAAATTTGCTCCATTCTTTTGTGCCAACGTTACCTGTTTGCAGTATTACTGTGAATACTGCTGGGCAAGCATACACTCTCGTGCTGGGCGAGAGTTCCACAAACCACTGGTAAAGGAGGGAGGCGACCGGCCCCGCCACGTCCCATTCCGCTGGAGCTGAACCCCAGGCCTCCCCCAGCAACACGTACTGGAGTAAAATCGAGGGAAAAAGAGAGCGCTGCCTCAGGGCTTAGTGTTCTGGAAATCTGTGCATTCGTCCTCGACTTTAATGAAGATATGGGTCTTTTTATTACTATTATTATTATTTACAGTCACATTACTGAACTCAGTGTCCAGTATAATACAGACCGGCAGAGTGTAACTGTACTGATTTTGCACTTTGATTCACACAAACATCTGCTTGGTACCTTAATTTCCTACACAAGACTTGTCACTAGTGACATTATGTAGACTGCCATTCTCATCAACCTTCACTGGTTGATGTGTATGTGATGAAGATTTTTTTTTTATTATTATAATTATAATTATTTTTATTTTTAAACTGGAGCATGCACTTATTTTCAGAAATTTAGACTTGCCCCTAGCAGATGACTTACCAAAGGTAATATTCACAAGTAGGTGGCAGATGTAGCAAAAACTTAAACAGATATTCAGCAATCATTAGTTTGGGTCATTTAGAGTAGAATAACCCTTAAAGAAAATAAGCCTTTAGTTGCTCTCCGTTTTTGACTTGTAAGGATGATACCTCATAAGCTGGATCAGACATTTTCTTTTGTTTTGCTGAGGGTTTTTTTTTTTTTTTTTTGGTTAGGTCTTTTAGTGTTATGTAAATGTATGCTGCAATAGCTTTTGCTGCTATTAAAATGGTATTACTAATACCATAATACTCTATTCAGGCTAGGGTATCAATTAAAAAATGAATATGTGATTAAAATAGTGATGGCTGCTGAAAGGAGATCAGTATAGCATACAGAAAAGCTTCCAAGGAAGGTCAATATTTTTTGACTGCATGTTTACTTAATCAGGTTGCTGCATGCAATAAATTTTATATATGTCTAATATAAAACCTGCCCACAATGCACAAATTATGAAGAATCTATGTAGGCTACGAAACATTCAGTAACAACAACAAAAAAATGATTACTGACTGGAGGAAGGCATGCCTCAGTAAATGTAATGCTTCTGAAATTAGGATCAGCCCATTACAGAATGATCTATATTACAACAAATATAAAAACTAGCTGTAGGATGTTCTTAAAACAAATTTGTGGATGGTAGATGAAGTACTTTGCGGTGCTCTGTTAGATATCGTGCAATTTATTTTATATAGTAAAGTGATTATGTCTAGTACTGTGATCAAACGTAACTGTTAAAGCCTCTGTATCCAACATTAACACACTTTTGACAGTTCATAACAGGTACATAAACAGAAATGAGCTCTTAGTTACAATCTCTCTCCTAATGCTTGCATCATTTACGTAGTTGCAGACCTTTTCCAGAAAACCAAAGAGCTCATACTAGCATACATACACTACCAATTTAGATAGTCTGTCAAACTAATAAACTAGGCACATTTAAGAAAGTTAGGAAAAAAAAAAAAGTGGTGCTAAAGAAATGTCTGCATATAAAAATATCATGAGATGTCTGCTCTGTGGATGTGGCGTTATCTCTCTAATCCCTGGATGTATCCTGTGAAGCTTGAATACAATTAAGACCTGCTAACACAGTGGACATTTTTTTAGCATGAACTACGGGGCTGCAGATAGCAATTAAATATAAACACACTTGGTATACTAATGATTGTGAGAATGTGTACACTATTTTTTTTCTTTTTCCTCCTTTATTTTCGCAGTTCTGGGGACAATCTGACTGGATATGACACCGCATAGTAGATTTAAATGTTCTGGGTTTCATTTGTTGTGATGTCCTTGTTTGTGTCTAATTTAGTAAGCTATTTTTCCCAATGTTTAGTTGCAAGTATTGGCTTTGAAAGGAACTTTTCTGTTTTTGAAAAAAAAAAAAAAGAAAAAAAAAAAGAAAAAATATTTTTTTACTGGTTTAAAAGGCTTATTATAATTATCCCTTTTGAGGTTACTTCTGGGCATTTTTGTGATATTGCTTTTCCCAGCCCAGGTGTCTTTTCTGTTTTTTCATCTGTACAAGACATTTTGTTATGCACTACTTTTTGTATCTAGACAGTTTTCAACAGTCGGCTGATGATTTTTTTTAAAGAAAAAGGCATGCTTTCTGACTGACATGATCTTTTGCAATACCTCAATTTTGAAATATAGGAAAGAAAATGATATTTTCTAAGTAAGTTTATTCAGAAAAATATATATTAATTTAATTCTGCAAGAAAAATGATTTAACAGATGGGTAACTTTATTTTTTTCATGCTTATTTGAGTTTTTTTGAAAATGAAGAAGTTAGAGCTTTATAACTGTAATATTAAAGATCATAGCTAACCTACAGAAATCTACCTAATTATGTGAAAGAAGTAAACCTTTTTGAATAAATACCCCTCTTTCATGTAGAAACATACCCCCGATAGAGAGAGAAAGAGAGAGAGAGAGAGAGAGAGAGAAAGAGAAGCTGGAAAATGTACAATATAGCCTAATGTTGGATTAAAACTAAAAATTATCATAAAGAACAGGTGTAAACAAACTCCATTTGGTGCTGAAAGTTGTGAATAGAAGGTGAAAAAATATTTTCCCTTAATTTGTATATTTATAATCAAGTGTGATTATGCACGACTGACCAGAATTGTGAGAGTTCTTCTGTTTGTATTTTTTTAAAGAGAACTTTTTTTAGTTTATTAAATTATAACATGCTCCCTTTTGTTTTGTAAATGAATGTGCCCCTGAGTTGTTAATATGTTATTATTAAAAGAGGGTCCTTCAAAAAAAGTTATTTTTTAAAATACGGAGTTCTGAACTGCAACTTGACTAAGAAGCCCCTGGGTACAACAGGTCCTATTGTGGCCTTTTCTGATGTGAGACTTGAACTAGTCGATTTTTTTGAAGGCTAACCTAACCTCGACTATTTGTTGTTATGTGCAATACTGTTTGTACTGTTTGTATAAAAAAAAAAAAGAAAAATGAAAAGAAAAAAGGCATAAATCTTTATTGCAGATTTATTTTCATTGCAGACTTTAGACATTGTGATTCACTAAAATCATTTTTCTACTGTCAAATATGTACCTTTTCTTCATGCTGGTATTTTTTCAATAGTAATGTAGCCTTTGTACTGAGACAAATTTTCATTGTTATTTTTAGAAAGATTTTTTGCTAAGAAAAAAATTAAACATATTTACATATTTTTCATTTTTATTTCGTATTTTCTTTAAGGAGTGCTTTCTCAACCATTAATATAGTTGTTTCTGGGAGAGACTTTCATATCTGGTCAATGTCATTAATATTATTTTGTATTTTTACTTGGAATAAATTAATTTTATGATGCTAATTCTTTAAAAGTTTATTTTTTTCATTTTCAGTTATTTTTGAAGCTAAAATCTTTGTAATATTGTTACTAAAGTGTCTAGTTTTTTGAAATGCAAAGCTTTATGTATTAACTTGCTGATGTGGTTTACAATAGTGTGGCAATGATGAAAATGGTTGGTTATGTAAAGTGATTGGAAAATTGTAACAAAGAATTGGGCAATAAAATGACAGAATGAAGCAGAAAAAATGTGATACTTTGAAAAGCCTTTTCCTTTATCAAAATGATTTAGGGAGATAATAGGGATGTCACAGTACCAGTTCGTTGTCTAGATTTATACACCACCAGTGTTGATTAAATACTATTGCCGTTATAATGAACTAAACCTATTGAAACGATGGGTTTTTGACCCTGCCCATTCAGCATAATGCTCCATTACTTTTCTCATCATGAACTTTTATAAACTCTTTTCAATAGTCTTAGGATGAACCTCCTAGAATATATATTTATCACTGTATTTTTACTACCCTATTTATTTAATTAAAAATGACCCTTTCCTGCACAACTTCCTTCTTGCATACATTTATCAGTGACAGCATGGAGCAGACTGTAGGTACCCACATCATTTTCTAATGACGTTACCAGTGTTGGTAGCTGCCTAGTTAACGCAAAATAATGTACATCCATTTCCTGGTAGCAATGCAGTAACCCATATTGCCACCATGTCTGAACAGATGTTCAGCTTCTTTGTCTTTCTCCGTTCTTCTCTGCCTCTCGTGTCTCTGTCCTTTTTTTTTTTCTTTTGTATTGGCAATACCAAATGCCAGTATCAGAACACCTTTCACTTCACCTCCATTTACTGCACATTTATTTTCCTATGCAGCCAGGAGAACCCCCTTCCTGAAGCCAGTGACTCTCTGTTCTGGCACCAAAACCAATCCAGACTAAAACTGGTGTTGCGTAAACAGGGCATACAATGACTTTCTTTGGACAAAACAATTACTTCAACAAGTTATTGATGAACTTTTAGACTAACTTATACTGGAGTGTTCGAGGGGCTCATCCACAACTTGTGGAAAGGAATGTGTCCAGAGTCGGTCTATTGTGTATCCTCTGTGTGTTCAGTTCTGTAAGTAATGTATAGACTAGATCAAATAGTGAAGTAAAATTTAGACTCAAATTAGGTACTACTGGTTGGAATGTACACAAATTGCAAACAAAGGAGATTAAGGAATGAAGAGGGAATAAATAATTCCTGCTAAGTGGTACAAAGTTTATGCTTATATTTCTGCCTACATGCTTGTATTTTATAGCCTGCTAGCAAGGCATGGGCTAAAACAAATTGTATTGCAAATATGCAGTTAGCAAATAACTTTGCTGATTTCACTGTTAGAGTAGTTTAAAAAAAAAAAAAAAAAAAGGCGCTTAACTGGGAAAAGCTCCCATGTTAATATTTCAGTATTGTGACATCTCTACTTGCAAGGTATGAGTGAAAGATTAGTCACAGATAATTAGAAATGTCTCTTTTGTTTAATCTGTATGTAGTTGCTTTTCTGATAGTTTGTATGATGTCAGCTAAACCCTTTTTCTTTTTTTTTCTTTTTTTTTTTTAAATAGACAAACTTCTTAATCTCTGCTGCTATAGTGTTCTATCATACCACAGAGTATTTTATATTCATGTTAGTGACACTACTCTATACCCCAAATGGGTAGCTGGTCAGAAATCACATAGGTCACATAATTTTAGTACACTCAAATATAAATGAGAAAGTTTAGCAGTAAGTAGAAAACCAGGGTGCTAATAAGAGGTCATTTTGGCTCTTTTTTTTTTTTTTCTGGATGTAGTTCTGTTGGGGTATAAAGTATTAGATATTTGTACTTTTACTGTCAAAATAATGGACATAACTTTTAGTGCATTCACAGTTAAGATCTCTGTACTTGTTTTTCAACTAATTTTAAATGTACTGTATCTTTTATTACATGTTCTCTTAGCTTGTTTTTGCTAGTAATTCTAACAAGGCTTCTTCCTTTTTGGCTTGGACTAATGCTTGTATGGAACTGCAGTACTGTGACTAAACATGGAGCTTAATGCTGCTATTGCTTACAAATGCTTAAACTTTGTAGTTTGGACTTTATTTTTTTCTGTAATAACTTATTAAATATAGTTGTATGAAGTACTGATACTTGTCATCCTTTGCACACGCTAAGGAAATCTTGGGATATGCATTATGGGAATGTAAACTAGCTAAAAAACAAAAGACAACAACAACGACAACAGAAAACAAATCTTGTACCAGCAAACTGTTTATACTAGGTAAGGCTAAGTAAATACATGCTTTCCTCACATGCATGCAAACTATCTTTTCCAGTTATTTTAAAAGCACAGGGTCCACTCACCTTTAATTATAAAGTGGAAAAGTCACCCTTAATAAATTATTTAAGCTAATTATTTTATGCTAAGTCAAAGGTAAATACAACAATATATACTACAGAAATATTTCTGAGAATGCAGTTTTCCCCCATCAAATGCAGTATCAAGTGCCTTGAAAAAAGGAACATCTCAATTGCTTTCTCTGAATTTAATGATTGCTAGTTAACTTATACTGCACTTTTGAATTGGCATTTTAACAATGGCTACAGGCAAGACATCGGACCAATCAGTTCAAAAAAAAAAAAAAAAAAAAGAAAAAGGAAAAAAGATCCACAACATTAGTTTCTAATGGTTTCTATTTTCAGAACAGGAGACAATTAAAGCTTGGCAATATAGCTATTTGGAACACTACAGGAGAATTCACAAGTTTTCAAGCATGCATTCTATGTCAGGGTAAGAGAATACCATAAGAATTAGGCAAATTCTATGTCTTCGCTTGTGTATCTACAAAAATGCAGCTCAACAACCCTGCTGGAACTATCAGCACTAGAAATTACAGGCTGACTCCAATACACGTGTTCTACTTAAACAGCACTTCCTAGGATTGCACAGAAATTAAATGCCCCTTGGAAAGTATATGAAAAGCTGATGAGACTGTGTGCACCAACCAGGTACTTATTGTGCGTGCTCCCTTACAGCACAGAGCCTTGTGGCTTTGTGTTACGCTGTTTTATCCTAACATTACTATGTGCAGTAGCTTCTACACACAAAAGCAGAAAGCTTGGATGCCAGAAAGCAAACAGAATGCTTGGGCATTAACTACCAACTCAAAAAAATCAGTAGTGAATAACTACAACACTCAGGAAAACGGTCTACTGACTGCTCTTCCAGTAGAAGTGGTTTTACAAGGTAGCTACCTGTAATAGGAATTCTAGTAGCAAATTGTCCTGGTTTCAGTTAGGACAGTTTTCCTCCTAGTAGCTGGTGGAGTGCTGTGTTTTGGATTAGGATGGGAAGAATGCTGATAACATGCCGATGTTTTGGTTGTTGCAGAGCAGTGCTTGTACCAAGCCAAGGACTTTTCAGCTCCTCGCTCTGTCCTGCCAGCAGGCAGGCTCAGGGTGCAGCAAGAGCTGGGAGGGGACAGACCCAGGACAGCTGACCCAAACTGGCCAAAGGAGTATTCCATACCATCTGACGTCATGCTAAACAATATATAGGGGTGGCTAGCTGGGATGGGGGAGCCAGCTGCTCGGGACAGACTGGGCATCAGTCAGCGGGTGGTGAGCAATTGCATTGTGCGTCACTTGTTTCATACACACTATTATTATTATTATTATTATTATTATTATTGTTTTCTATCTTAATAAACTGTCTCTATCTCAACTCTCGTTTCAGTTTTCCGTTTCTCTCCCCCATCCCAGAGAAGGAGGGGGGAGGGTGAGCGAATGGCTGTGTGGTGTTTAGCTGCCAGCCAGGTTAAACCACAACACAAATAAATGAAAGCTTGCAGACTTCTGGTTAGTTCAGAGTTAAATTTGAGAAAGGAGTTTTTATCTATACCTTCCAGTTAATGCATGTTATCCTGCTTGTTGCCTGTAACTGAACAGTGTTCCTTATAAATAAGCTGTGCCGTCTAAGTCCAACTGGACAAAATCAACTGTGGAAAGAAGTGCAGCAGCCACTCTGGCACTCATTCCCAATCCTTCACTACTGCATTCCTGATAGAGTAAGCCATGCCGCTTGTAATGCACTGATACAATTCTCCTTCCTCAGTTGATAGCAGCATTTGACACAGACTTTGCTCACATTAAAAACAGTTGCACTAATTTAAGTTAAATCAAGGCACTTAAAAGTACAAAAGGCTGCATGACCCTTTCTACTTCTGGTTTGTTTATTTTGTTTTTGCTGGGCTTAAACTGAATTAAAATAACTAGCTATGTGACTATTGAAACTTGTGTATTAAAACTATTTATGCTTCTAAACTAAACCAGCAAAACCTTTTTGTTCATGAGGCACCGAAACAATGTCACACCTCACAAAGACCTGCAGAAAGGTAAAGTTTAGTTCTTAAAAGCCATAATCTGCTTTCTTCATGAGCTAAATGCAAAAGCTAAACTGCACAAGTGCATAGCCAGACTTGTTGCAGTCTCTCCTAGGGATCACCATAGAACATATTTAAAAACAAGTAACTGTATTTATCTTCTTGTTCTTACAAGTGTTACTGGTTACCTGCACAAAACATTATACCACACGATTCTATTACAAGCACAAGAAAAATCTGAATGCACCAGATGCATATGCAAACTATGCCTATTTAAATGAATTCTAACTTGCACTGAGGCTTTTTTTTTTTTTTTTCTCCCCAGTGGCAAGCAAGGTTTTGCAAAGTTTATCTTGGGATGATAAACCATACCTACAGCAATTTGAGAAGGAAACATCATAAAAGCCTGGCTTATGAATTGATGAAAAGCAATGCTAACATTTCTCTGTTCCTTTTCAAGGTTTGACCTACAGAGTGCCACAGTAATATTGGGATGCTAGTAAGATGATGTTGCACCATGTGGAGGAATATACCTAAAACAAACATTTGCAAGGGGAAAATTCAGTGTAGTTACAACTTACTGTGGAAGGGAACATAATTATTACCAAAAAGAACTAAAATGGTATATACTCTAGGTTAAAGTTTTTCATGTGCTTTTGTTTACATTTTTTTTTTTGTTTGTTTGTTTGTTTGTTTTTATGGTCGCTACCCATTGTACACAGGTCAGTACTAAAAACTATTCAGTTCTGAGCATGTGCATTTGCATTTCTTCTGCTGCTGCTTGCAATGACAAAAGGAAAATATCAAACATGAATGGACGTAGACAAAACTATTTTCCCCTTCAGAATTCTCTGTGTTTGGTACAAAACAACATGCAACCAACATGACGCCTACATAACAACCTCCTTATCTGCGGATCACATCAATATGAAACACTCGCTAAGCAAAGTGTTATACAACATCAAAGGCCAAATGCACATGTAAAATTAAAGGATAGACTATTGTTCCCACTGATTCAAAGTCTTACAGACGTCAGTGGGATACCACCAGAAAATGTTTCATCTTTCACCCATTTCTCATCTGCTCCAGCTTTAGCCAAAACATTAGTATTACTCTGGTTACTTTCTTATGTTACAGTCTATCTAAACATGTTCTAGCTTAGGAAATGCCTAAACCATTGACTTCTACTCACTGCTGAACTTACTCAATTGCACCTAATGACCTGAAAGTGCACATGCTCAAAGGGGGGGGGGGGGGGCGGGGCGAGGAGGAATGGGAAAAGGTTAAGTAATCAAATTTATCTCCATTTTAATCAACTTTCTATCTAGAAAAGAATCAGTCACTCTGGCAAAAATAAGTAGAAGGATTTGATAAATGTTATAAACAAAGACGGTATATCTCAGAAATGTTAGGCAGAAACCAGAAGCAAGAGCTCCTCTCTTCCATGTGAGCGTCTGAAGCTTTCAGTTAGTCATTCCTGTGCTCTCACCCGCTTTGTCCACAGTGCCTTGATTTGTTTTATATAAAGTGAAACAGCAGAAAGCAAGAGCCTTTCTCCAGCCTCAAGCAGTGTAATGAGAACTAACTCTACTGTCAAGCACACAAAACTCTGTGTGATAATCTACACCGAAAAGCAACTAAATTAGCCAGTGGTAAAGCACCTAATTTTCTACTGCTTGAGGTACTTTGGGTATCTCTACACCACATTTACTGTACAGGTGCCTAACTCATGGAACATGGATTATGCTCTAGCCAGCATGAACTAAACTATTAGACACAGTGATGTTCAACTTCACCACACCTACACAACTTCATGGATTCAACCTTGTGACCTTCACCTTTTTTTCCTCTTCTCAATTGAGCAGATTTGCTTATCTGCAGAATCTTTTGTATTATGGGCTTGTGTTCTTTCATTCAAAGATGCTAAGTACAGATGCTTGACCACAGCAGAAATAAGATACTCCAATAAGCACTGAAAAAAGACCTGCCACACAGCTGAAAATGACAGTAAGGCCTCAAAGTGCTGAAGAAACTGCGTATTATGAGGTAAAATATGAAACAAATGATAATGCAAACCATACATACAACCTCAAAAAAGGGTCAAAAAAAAAAAAAAAAAAAGCAAATCCAGCTAGAATGTTCTTGTGTTTTTCTGTTAAGAGAGTTCAGAGGCAGAGAATTACCATTACTTTATGGTCATGTAATGAAAGCACTACCCCTACAGCACATAGGATATAAAAATAACAAACTTTAACAGTCTCTCTCTCCCTGACTATAACAAATTGAAAGTACACAGCTGCAATTCTGGGACACGTTTTCCCAATGATCAGCCAACAACCTGAATTGGAATACTTAATTTGGAAGGGGCCTGCAAACATCATCAAATCCAACTGCCTGACCACTTCAGAGCTAACAAAAAGTTAAAGCGTTTTATTAAAGGCATTATCTGATAGTCTCTTGAACACTGACAGGAACTGTTGTGTGTTGACAGAAAAGTATTGTTCTGGAAAGATCTCTACAGTACTAGGAAAATTCAGTACTAAAATTTCATCAGTAATGCTACTTCAATTACTACCCTGAAAAAAGTTTAATACAGACTATATTCCAAAATACAATAAAAAACCCACCTAGTCGTGAGTAGACATGACTTGCTGAGTCTACAAATCTTTACACCATTATATAATGCAGTAACTCTGTGTCTAGATCACTGTTGTGTAATGGCTGTCGATAGCTAATGCTCAGTGAAGCTAGGTATCAAGAGACAAAGAAAAGGGAAAGCAAATTAATAAGATACCTGGAATCTCTACGTTTGTCAGAGTATTCACACAAGACATGAAAAAAATCTAAAATTCACATCCATCCTACGAGCCTGAGCTCCACTGTACAGAGTATATACAATGCAGAGTAGATGTTAGGAGTAAGAGGAAAGGAGCATGGTGTGGGGAAGGTGAGGATGAATCCCCTGGCATTTAGCCTTTTGTTACCTCAGTATTGAAGACAAAAAAGAGGACTGTTTATAGAAAACAATTCCATATGCCTTTGACACAGCAGCTGTAGCCTTAAACTGAAGATGCCTGCCACTGTTAAAGTGGAACACAATTCCTGTTTTCTTAAGGAAAACCATTTCTGTCTTGCCCTTTATTTCTTGTTTCTGGATGACACATGAGGTCAGGTGGTGACAATAGCCTTACCACCGAGGAGAGATGAAAAAATAGGATAACACTACATGACTTTCTCTTTTTGATCTTTTAAATACTATTCAAATCCATGCTCTGCTAACCTAATTTGAGTAGAAGTTAGAACTATATTTATAGCAGCTTTTCTGCTCTGGAAACTGCTTTCACTTGCAGGAATCATGTTCTCTAGTAATTAAGTTGTATATTATAAGCTGCAGTAACTGTCTCTGAGCAAAACAGTTTAAGGTAAGCCTGCCTGCTTTCAATCCCAATTTCCTAATAATTATGGATCAACATCTCCACTCGTGTTCCTGTCAAGTGTGATGAGTTCATGGGGATTGCTTGCGTCAGTTCTTTTCACAGGGGAATTAAGTTGCATTCATAATGCTGCAGAAGCTAATGCAGAGTCAGCAAGCGGCAGTGCCTGTCCATCACAGAGTCCTCTTAAATCATGCTAGGAAGGAGGGGTGTAACAGAAATAGCATTAGCCAGAAGTGAACACTACATATCAAATACTCTGACTGAATCTTTGCCCAGTTTTTGAGCCAATCCCAACAGCATCGTCAGATTAGAATAATCTGGAGGGTTTTGTCCCCCCTTTTGGTGCTCCTTGCAGAAACAGGGCTGTAAGAACACCCACTCTGTTGGCCCCAGGAAATTCAGTCAGTATGCTCAAGAGTCAGCCGCGATTTTCATGTCCTGAAGTTTGTCCTCAGCTTCCCAAAGCTCAGGCTACACAGCTGAGCTAGGGCCCATGTGACAGTGAGTCTGCCCAGCCCCTGCTAAAATGAGGTCTCCCTGGCTATCTCCAGCACACATACTGTTCTTGCAGACTGAGCCTGTCATCACCAGCTGTACCACCTGCTTGGACTCCTGGGGCCCTTCTGCAACTCCTGTTACTGCGCCATTCACTTGTTATAGCTCCATCCTGGCAATGGGACAAGGCAATCAGTGAAGACACTACTTCTCTCTGCATCTGAAGAACACGATATCAGAAGATGACTGGTATCACCTGTCAGTTCCACCTCCCCCCATGAGCATAGTCCAAGCCATGCTCTAGACCCTTTCACACCTCTCTTCAGAGCATCCTCACTCTTAAGTGTGAACAAAAGGTTTAACTGCAGGACTGCACAGCTGAGGAAAAGAGAGGGCCCTACCAGGCTGTGCTGTCTGATGCAACTCACAGAGTGACATGCTCCCATTTCATTACAGAAGCCATGAAAAACAAAAAAACTGCCATGAACTGCACCCTACTCCTTGCTTCTTTGCTTGGAGATACTTGGGCTGCACCTGGAAACAGCTGTGGATTTTGTAACAGAGAAGGCACTAACTGTGGTGCTGCCCAACCATGTGTGGCTTTTCCCACTTTCTGGAGGAAGGTCTGAAAATGTGTCCTAGAGCTAGGAAAGAATGACAAAGTTGGCTAGGATGTAGTGGGCAGTGTGGTGCCTGAGGCTATGAGGTGCTTATCTAGCCAGGCCACCTCTGATCTGAAGTTGTCTTCTGCAGTTACAGACAACTGAAAGGCCCAGGCAGTTCTGCAGGTGCATAGGAGCTGCCTGTACTGATCAGCAAATGACCCCTTTAATTCCATGTCTCATCTTAGAGATTTGTCAGTCTCAAATGCTTAAGCAGGAGGCAAATTAAATCTTATTTTGTTAACCATAGAACAACTTGCCCCATAGAAGGATTAGGCTGGAATACATCAGAAGTCCCAGGAGACAAGAAAGGGTTTGATGCAATTTATCTCTTCCCAAATGTGCAAGTAGCAGCATATATGGCCCATGGCTTGGAAAACAGCACTGAAGAAGACAGCTATAAAAAGCAGGTTTGTGTCCCCAAAGCTCAACGGTATAGACAAAACAAGTTTTGAAAATAGGAAAGAGTTAAATATATATTTAATGAAATTGCACCTAAGTTTACCTGATACACCTGGCTAGTAAACACAGAAAGCACAGCTTCCCAGGAAAAGCAAGTTTATTGTGACTTGTGTTGTTCTCCCATTGTGACCTAGGCCAGGCTGGACAGTCTGTTCTTCAAGGAATTAAGTGGTTTAAAAGCAAAGGAACAGCCCACACTCTACTGCAGTACTTTCTCCCTATTATAGGTTGATTCTTCATCAACCAAGGACAACATGGCAGATGGCCTGTAGACATTTCCTAGCACAAGTGAGGAAAAAAAATCATCTGATGCGTCTCTGCCTAGATGAAGGCAGAAACTCCGTTACTCATCTACATTAGTGCACAGTACAATCAAGAATCCTTTTTTATTTTTTTATTGTTTTAAACTCAGGACAAGGAACAGCAAGATGTACATTTAAATAAATTAAATGTCCTATACAGTCCTTCATCTCCCTGAAGAGATAAGCTGCTACACCTTCTCCTTTGCAGCCTAAACCACTATTTATCTCATGTTTCTAATGAAGCCAGCGTAGCTCCATATACTTTACTAGTTCCTAGGGGACTACGTATCTCTTTCCCAATCCATGTGCAAAAGCAATTCCATTTATAGTCATAGAATAGTTTGGGTTGGAAGGGACCTAAATTCTAATATGTTTCTCGGTTCTTGTTCTGTACTGACCAATTTAGGCTACGTCAACTTCCGACCTTTGTGGAATAAGCACCCAATTTTATAAAAGTGTGTGTAAATTTTTTTGCCAATTAGAGAGGTTGCACTGTCTTTCAGCTTTAGCAACATATATTGCTTAGACTCTCAAAGGTACCTCTAGGGTGTTTATCCCCAACAAATTATCTGTGCAATGCATAAGTGATAAGATCCTCACACGATGGTAGTTAAAGTAGATTTGCTGCCAGTGCTGACAGAGCAAAGCAGGCTAACACCTTCCTACCACAAGAGAGTAAAGCAGAAATGCTGTTAAATTTGGAGGAAGACTTCTGGGAGCCAAGCTCTGAACAGCTATAGGAGCCAGAAATCTCCCAAGTCAGCAATGCACTTAAAAACAAGCCTGCCTGACTGGAATTACTTATGTGCTTATGTTTTTAAAATTATATATGCACTGAAGTTATTGCCAAACTGGGCCTGCTGGCTGACATATCTTATCTGACATATCATATCTTATCTGACATAGATAAGCCAAAATATTCCCTAACCCAGTACGTACCAATATTTCGGCTGTAGAACCTGTACAAAGATCTGTACCATTAATATGTAAAAGGCTTTGAAGGACCTCGTGCTAACCATTACACTACATCACACAGGTGAATCTGCAGCACATCAAAGCCAGATGTAACCTGCAGAAAAAAGGAACTGTCCTGATTTTGTGGACAGCTGTGTCCATGCTTCCAGAACGCACTTTTGTAATACCTGGGACAAACCGATACCAAATCTAATTTCTGAACGAGGGCACAAATCTCAGACTGAATAGAATTCTTCTGGCTTGTCATCTGCCAAGCCTTTCACCTGCATTTGCTTCTGGGCTGATGTAGTGACACCCCAGTGAAATGGTTTCTAAGAATATCTTATGCATCACTTAGAGTGCCTGCCACACAACTCGGGGCTGAGCACTAAGGCACAGGGAATTAGCTCTTCATTTCCATTTGTGGCCCTTAGAAGAGAACATCATTGATTCAGCTGTTTAGTGCAAAGAAAAATCTAGTATCTGCTCCATTTCAAATCAGGTGGGTAGGTGAAAATTCAGGGCTGACAAATCAGTCAGATGGACTGCAGGCAGAGAGACTGCACATAGTCAGGATTTTCTCTGGCATGATCCTATTTATGAACAGTGACCGTGAGTTCCTCCTTCTGTCAACAGATGAGAAATAAAAGAAACAGAGTTTCTAAGGTCATAGTTAAAAAAGCCTTTGAAGGCAAAATTGTTGGTGTGGAACACCTTTAGGACTGTCTTAATCATATTTCGCTGTAGGGCCAAATTGAAAAAATAAAAAGGACATAATTAATAGTAAAAGTCCCAAACTGTTTCTGAAAGCTCCTACTCAGCTGCTGCATAACCTTGAAGCTGTCTGAACTCTCTGGCTGACTAAACTAGTCAGGCACCTAATACTACCTCAGCACATACCCAAAATTTCCCTTCGTGGCAAAGCAGAGCAGGTCAATATACAGTATAATATCACCAAGGCAGAAGCTGCACCCTCCACTTTTTCCTCAAAATTTACCAGAAGAGGTTCAGCTTTATTGACATGTTTAGAAGAAAGAAAGAAAAACAGGTGACTGCAAGAACGCACAGGTTTAAATTCCAAGTGATGTTCCCACACACTAACAAAGCGCAAGATCTCATATGCAGTGCTGTCTACACCACTGCCTGCTAGCTAGTACTAGTTAAGTTGCATTGCCAAGTAGGTGTCTAACTGTCCTGAACTATAAGGGGAATTAGAATAGTCTGCCATGATGATAGCAACATACTATCTAAAGTTTTGCCACTTCCATGACATAAATATTTTCTACCTTCTGAGTGAAAACACCCACTACAACTGTAGTATTAGATCTGTGGAATAACAGGTGACACTACCTACATTAAATACTAGTTGTACACTAGAGGTGGGGTGATTCTGTATACACCCCACCTCTAGTATATATACTCTACCTGTATTTAAATGTGCCATTCTATGATTACATCAGTCACTCTCATAATTGAAACTGTTTTGGTGGGACTTTCTTTAGTTTTAAAACAGAGAAAATAAAGGCCAAAGTAATTTCAAGTGCAGGGATTTTCTCTTTGCAGGTGCTCCTCATCACAGCTTGGCACCAAATATGTTAGAAGGAATTTCTAACTGCACTTGTTTTCTCTCCTTCAGGCCCATGAGATCAAGGCTGACTTACACAACTGCATATTCATTTGCTGTGTCTTCTGCTACTGGTCATACTGGTCATGGTTAAGAGGTTTCCACTCCCTGGATACTTAATCCTATTCCCCTGACAGAGATTCACTCGTCTCAGCTCTTCAACTGATTATTACAGAATGCAGTCTGACTCCGTAAAAAAGTCTAGTTAAAAATAAGTATATATTAAAAAAGTAGATCAACTAGTAGAACTGAGATGACAGGAACTTTTGGAGAGAAGAAGGTTATAACACATAGTTAGATCAGGTACCTCTTAAAGGACTGATTTG
This sequence comes from Nettapus auritus, assembly GCA_011076525.1. Taxonomy (NCBI): domain Eukaryota; kingdom Metazoa; phylum Chordata; class Aves; order Anseriformes; family Anatidae; genus Nettapus; species Nettapus auritus. Next base: position 21,097,095 of record CM021770.1, read on the forward strand.
CCCCTCTCTCTGTGTCCTGAAACCAACTAGTTTTTGGGTGAACAAAAGCTTTTTTTGTGCAGGGTTTGTACATTGCCTTCCTCCTTATGTTGACTGGGGCTCTCAGGTGCTATTGTCATAAAAATAATTATATAAATAAATAAAAAGAACATGAATTAATGGAAGATTTATATAATTCTTTGAAGTAAAGCCTACCTTGATTTTTTTCAGCCTAAATGTTATTATATAGCCAACCTCCTCTCCCTCAAAGCACTTGATGGATAAATTTTGTAAGTAGTCACGAGCATCTGCCTAGAGCAGGAAGTTCTTTAAGTTTTACTAAACCCTTTCTGGGCTTTGGGTGCTATTGAGGCATACAGGTATTAATAAAGATAATTTGATTTTCAGATAGATGTAACTTAACTGCTCACAATCTACTTGCTTCAGTCTGCCACAACAGCACAAATATTTTGAACATTTGTAATGTTTGCAAAATTTTCCAGTCTCCTCCTTTCCAAGAGGATATTAATTAGCAGATATGGAAAAGCAGTAAAAATTCCTCCTTCTCAGGCCAGGCTGACTTCCCACTCAAAGCTAGTGTTGCTAATTGTCTTTGAAATTATTTATGTTTCACTAGTGTCTGAAGGCCTCAGTGTAACGCAGAGCTGGGTTGGCCTGGAATTACAAAAAACCTCAGAGACAGATTTTGTTCTGAAGTGCTTTCAGTATAAGTAGGTAAAACAAACAAACCACATAAGAGGAATGCAAGGGCTGAAAATAAAATTGACTTGTCCAAGATCATACAGTAAGTCAGGAACGCACTAGTCTCACTTGCATAACTATTACCAATAAAGTCAGCCTTTTTTTAAAAAAAAAAAAAAGGAAAAAGCTATTCAGCATGATGGTCAGTTCCTGTCTCTCTCCACTGAAGAAAATAATTATCAGCGCCTATTAATTGTGACACTTGACAACTACAAGGATTTAAGAAGTTTTAATTGCTGGTTCTTTCCCACTGTGTAAAGAACTGAGGTTGAAAGTCTGATCTCTCTTTTGAGGGACTGTGTTGGCAGGCGAGGTTGTGCTTGTTTCACATTTAACTGGCTCCCTATCCTCAGCACTAGATGCTCAAATGCTTCAAAGACATGGCTATGATGTTCAGTAACAACTATGGCAGCATTCAAACAAACCTTGTACTCAGAAGAGCACAATACAAGAGGCTTCTTCTCAGAAATATCCCATTACATACACACTCATTTTCAGCTGAGACTGAATTAGTCAAAACCTATTCAATGTACTTATGTTAACACTACAAATCCCTTTGGATTGCAAATCAGATCAGCAGAAACAGGAAGAAAAGGCTAGCTCAGACATTAAGAACAATTCAGGCGTCCAAGCTCACAACAGTTATGACTCAATCTGGCTTGATTTCTGGTAGGCAGATTAAAATGCATTGTTTGTACCAAATAAAGCATGACTAACAGTATCCCCTTTGTCTACCTCTTGCACCATGCTGCTGCTAGAGCTGTAGGAGACAATCCCCCCTACTGGCGATACGCACAAAAAGACTTTACCTTCACTTTGTTGCTCTTACGGGATTTTATAGTGGGGCAAGTCCGGGTCCAGCGATGCAGAACTGCTCAAGTAGCTCTCTGCTTCCCTGTATCTGACCAAGTCCTAGGTCAGTATGGTGAGGTCATTGCTGGATTGTTTCTATTCTTCAAGTTCCTTTAATCCAAGCATTTTATCTAAGAAATAACAAGGTTTTCTTATTAGTGCAGTTGATGAATTGCATCCTAAGGCATGCAACTCTGACCCCCCACATTAACTTTTTTTTTTTTTTTTTTTTTTAAAAAAAAATGTTTTATTCTTAGAAGAAGAACTAACAAGGCTACTTTCCTCACTGTAGGCCACATGGCCGTGGGAGTGCATTATCATTTCTCTGACCCACTGGGCAGGATGCTGTCATCTTTGTGAAACAATAGGGACATTCTTAATTTAGACTGAAAAGCAGCTTAATAGAAATTCAAGTGATGTAATTTGGGGGAAACAAACTCCCTTCTGTTTGTCTTGTTTCCGTATCCACTAGAAGGTCAAGAGAAGATTTTAAAAACATCCGTAGGTAACTACTGCATATATATTATACTCATTATTTTATATTATACTGTATATAATAAATGTAGCCTTTACTTCTGAACTCAGCTTTAGTTCACGTGAGACAAAAATACCAAAATACTCAGAAAAGAAAAGTTACAGGCCTATGAGAACATAGAAATTAGATGCCTAGAAAACACCAGAGTCGAAGTAGAGCTTGTTGAGGGACCAAGCTATATCTTGAAGTAGGACTGAAAAACTTGGTTACCTGCTTTAACTCCCAGTGGATTCTGTAGTCCCATTGCAAGGCTTTTCTTTTTCCTTATTCTTTCTATTTTAATAGCTAGGGACTACATATATCAGGGCACTACTGTATGGTGTAAAACTACCTGTATGTTTGTTCCTGGGACCAAAGAAACTGAATTCTTGCTGGACTCATCTTTGGGAAGACCTGCTTTTCCTAAGCCTTGTATTGGTCCCTCCATTCCCCCTCAATACAGAAAGCTGACAATTGTGCCACCTATCACTGCATCGCCTCACTACACCTCCTCCTGGGACACCAAGTTTTAGCCTTTCTGGCTTCCAAAGTTTTATTTTAACAGGATCCACCTAATTCATTTTTTTCCCTACTTACGTTTCAGAAACTCAGACTGCAAGTACTCATCATTTAGGCAATGTAGAATGCCTCCAGCTGTAATGTAGCACACATCGACTACTTTAGAAAATGTAATTATTGGGTTGGAGTTTTCATCACATCTCTGAAAACATAATCTCTTATAATTTGAGATCTTACTGTGCTACCACCTACTAACACACTGACTGAAGTCACTGAAGTGGAACTGCTCTTTAGTCTCACCATGATTAACACCTGCCACAGAAGATGTAAATTCCTTTGCAGCTGTAAGCTACCATTAGAGCAAGGTTGAATTTTCTTTTTTTCTTTTCTTTTCCCCCCCAATCAAATAACGAGGAAAAATAAGAAGCAGTAAAAGACACAAGAGGCAACATCATTTTCCACTTTTCTGTTCTTCTTTTCCCCTTTCCCAAACATAAGGGAGTTATTTTTCTTTCAGAATTTGCTTTTGAAACTTTAATTGCTGGTTGGCAAGTTTGTTACATTTTTTTTCTCTTCCTGTACTTTGTGTGGTCTATCATATTTATACTACCTTAACTACAAAGTCTACACCCTGCACCAATAGGTACTTCCTAAAATATCATTCACACTTTATGAAATATTTGCTGTAGGTCTGAAAAGAACTGACTGACTGCACAATCCCAACAGCTTTTGCTACAAAGCAGGGTAAGTACATAAAAATAACTTATTTCTTGACATCACGTTTCCAAGCAGGCAATTCCACAACAGTTTTAATCAGTCATTCATGGCACAGAATGTGGTAGAACTTATGATTGCCAACTCCCAAACGTTTAGGGGATTGTTTCTTCTCCACTCCACCTCTCCCATAACTGTCTCTACTGATCTCCAGGTTTACGCAAGATAACCTAAATTTCCTGCTGTGTTTCCGGTTCTCATGTTGCCAAAAATTGCCAGAAAATTTTGAGAACACGATGCCTAACATTTTGGTTGTTTTATGATCTTCTTTATTTTGAAACCGATGTCCAATTCTGGTGGAGAAATGGGTTGGGGTATGTGGAAATACAAAGGTTTGTGCCAATGCTGTAAGGAACCTTCTATCCGTGCTACAAAACATTATTCTAGTGGATATCTTAAGGTATTGATTTGTTCTAGTCATAGACAGATCTTGATGCTTCTCAGCTGCTTCAGAATAAATGATGATATACAAAAAGTAATGACACACAAAGCAAATATTCAGCTGAATCCTTTTCTGGATTTGAGAGATCTACTTTTGTTATTGTGTCCTCAGTTTCAAATACTCCTAATTAGCAGCTGTCTCTAATCTTTTAATGAACCTGTACTATCAGTTACTGCTGAAGCCACATGCTGCTCAGATAGCCCTTCTCATTTTAACTGGAGTTAATTTGGGGTTTTTAACTTTTACACCTCTCCCAGGTTTCTCTGCTGTGAATAATCCTCACTGCTCAGTGATTTTGTCAATACTCGTTACCTGTGCCTTGATGCAAAATCGCTGCTACCTGTCCTAACATGCCCTTTGACTGGACTGGCTGACAACTGTCTAAAAGAAAAATGAAAGGCAGAACAGCAACAAACTCTCCTAAGCTTAATTGTGTGGTGCTAAAAACAGGTTACATCATCAGCTTTAATAATTTTCAGGATTAAAGGATAACATTTGCTGCAAAGGAGTTTATGTGGCAATAAATAGCTTTTGTAGCTGATTAAATGCCAAAGCAAAACTGATCAAGGCAACTGATAATTAGAAAACTCATTTAGTGCCCTGAACAGATCCCCTCCATAGATGCAAATCATAACGTATGACAGACCAGCAGCAGAATAACTAAAAGCTGGAATCTCCTAATCTGTGCAGAGTTTGAGTAGACAAATGCATGAAAACGCTACTTATAAGGCTCAGCCCCAAACCCAGATTGGTCCTCACCTTCCAAGAAGTAGACACTGACAAAATGTAAGTGAAAATAACGACTTTGCAGGGCCGCGGAGCCCAGGGAGAGCCGCACCATTTGTTGCCTGCTCCTGGAGGACGCCTCTGAGCAGCGCTGAGGCGGCTCCTGCTGAAGGGTGGGCACTGCGTGCTGCCTAACGCCCTCGGGAACGTTAACGGCCGCTAACGGTCGTCAACCACCGCGCCCCACCTCGTGCCGCCTGCCCTCGTCTGAGTGCCCAGGGCCCGGCGAGCATAGGCTCGGAGCATCAAAGACAAGCAAGGACTAGCTGCGTGTGTGATTTTGAGGCCTTTTATCGTTCTTTCATTACTACTTCAAGCACGAAGGTAGGAAGGCAAGCTGGCTGCCGCACCCTCGAGGCTGTTGCCGGGCCTTGGAAATGGTTTGTGTGGGTTTTGGGGGTGTCTGTGAAGGTGCCGGGTGCTGGCAGCTGCCTGCCCCTTGGGCTCTGGGACCCCCGGCTGGCTGGTGTCTGCCTGCTGGCAGCGGTGTGACTGGCTTCCTGCTGCGGGTCGGGGACGCTTTTCCTGTTCAAGGGGGAAGACCACAAAGTGGCGGGCTCCTGGGTGCAAGGACTTTAGATCTCTTCCGTGATGTTTCACTTTCGTTGGTGTTTCAGTGGTGGCTTCAGGAGCTGTGGCCGTACCCCATATTGGAGCCAGAATCACTGCCTGGGCGATCTTTGAAAGAATCTTTAGGGAATCAAATTAAACTGAGCTAGGAAGTATGGGTAATGGCAAATGCATTGCATGTCTCTTGCTCTTCCTTGTTATTCCCTGACAGCACACAAGCTCATATAAACTGTTATGTTTTCTTTTTTTTTTTTTTTTTTTTTTTTTTCTCTTCCTGCTTTGTTCATTGACCTGATTTTCAGCTGATAAGTAATAGGCACAGCCAAAGAGTGATGTAACTTGTGACTGCAGGAACACACAGTTCCGCATTTTATAAACAATAATTAACTACTGCTGACTGTACCAGCTGTGAGAAGCCCAAAATGCTGATCACATCTTGCAGCTTTTACCAGGGCAGCAGAGAAATCAGAACTATCAACTTTGAATTCTGCCACACTGTCCTAACTGGCTTGCAAATTAACTGATAATGTAACTGATAAGATGCTTAAGAGGGTGAGCATTAAATTAATTCTAAACAAAGGCTGGAGGGCAGGGACTGGCTGTTGTGCACAATGCTCCTCTGTGCAGTCTGTTGTAAAGATAATTTTCTTGAACTGGGGTATGAGCAGTGTTTTGACTTTATGTACAGATAGAATCCTTACTTACGTTAATAAAGGTCTCCAAAGCTCCAAAATGAACATGAAATAGCATCTCAGTGCTTGCAATATGGTCTACAAGATTGTTGTGTTTCATGAGTGATGATAGAGGCACCAAGGATGAACAGTTGCAAGTGCCCTGAAGCGTTTTATAATTTAGACTGCGTGAGGGATGTGGGCAGCATGTACAAACACATCAAAGGCTTTAGGCTTTTTCGTAAAGCCACAGTTGTTTACATAGAGTCAAAAGTTGATTTTGTTCCTAAATAAAGCATTTCTGATCGAGATGAGATACAGGAATCAGAATGTATTGCTTTCCATGAGTTAACATCTTCATTCTCTGGCTATGACAGAGATCATATACCGTTTGACTGGATTTTTTTGAGCTCTGTTTACTAACTTGCAAAAACAGTTAGATTTGAACATCTGCATGAACTCTCCCCCTTGGCTTATCATTAGAGTTTGCTACTTAAATTCTTTACTTCTAGGGCACTGGACTGTGATTGATAATTAAATTGCCATAAATGCAGCATGAGTCTTATGAAATGGGGTCAGAATATGTAAATTTATCTGGAGAGAATAATATTTATTCAAAGAGAATAACATATAGAAATGGTAACAAAACATACAAACAAAAAAAACAACATACCACAGCTAACCTGTTGATTCAGGTACTGCTGGTATACTGGTAAGTATTTCTGTTTTCTTGGTGGAGTATCTAAGCAGCCAGTCTGCATGAACTATGGAATATAATTACTCTGACATGGGAAATCTTTGGCCAGCATTTAAAGTGTAGTATTGTCCCTGAAAGAGCCCCTGGAACAAGAGTGTCCTGGAGACACAGGCAGCATGTTCTGATAGCTCAGCTATTTCTGAGCCTCTGACTGAGCTGCAGGTTAGTTCAATGTACCATGATACTGGGACAGCCCTTTGGCAGGATGCAGTATATTATTACTCTTCCTTTCTCCCTGTTTCAAAACTCCATGCCTGCCTACACTTCCTGCACTTTTTGTACGTGAGTCTGAATGTATGGGTTTGAAGATGCTGTTCTCTGGATCTACTTCATTCCTTCTTTTCAAAAAGGAAATTGAGCAGTAAATATTTTTGTTTAGCACGTGGAATTCTCTTAGCACTCAGCAAATCTTCATCTGAATTCTACTCAAGAAAAAATAATGCAGGCCACCATCTGTAAGAGTATATGTTGGATGTTTACTTGCTAAATTAATGTCAGACACCCAACACTGAGTTTTGTCAGCTGTCCATGTGATGTAGAGCTAAGAAAATAGCACAAGTTTTGAGTTCATGACCTTTTTAAGGTTTGGTGGAATGAAAGGAAGGAGAACCTAACAAAGTTCCTACATCCATGTTTGAGCTCCCTAGCATTATCAGGCTTGGAGTAATTTGTTGCTTCCACTATTCCTTTATTCCATTTAAAGTATTCAATGATTATTGTGGTTTAGTATTAGAATTTGTATAGTCTTGTACATATTTAGATACTAACATGGATTTTAAGTGGCAACTCTTTAGTCAGTGTAAATTGAGTCTTATCCCTGTTGGTTAAAGCTGTAGATCTGCTATGTTTCCATAGAATCTCAGGATGTTCATTTATGTGGAAGCTTCAGATCTTGAAAACCAGTCTTTCATCCTATTCAGCTGTACATTCCTCCTGTTTATTTTAATGAGATCAGCGGTGCACCAGTCATGAGATTATGGTAGTTCCTCCTTAATCCTACTTGCTTTATAAGGTCTGTATTTCTTTTTCTTATTTTACAAAGTATGGCCCTAAGTCTTTACCACACCTCCTACTGCACAAAATTCAAGCCTTCCTCTGAAGATAGATTCCCCTGCTCCTGCCTGCTTCTGGTACCAGTCTTTATAGTTTCTGAGTATCTCACTATCTTTATAAATCCATTGTGAGATGAAGTGATAGTATTCATTGTACCTTGGTTTTCCTCTGTGAAAGCAGTGAAAAGACAAGTCTTTATAATTTAGTTTCCTGTAATGAAGTGTTAGAAAACTATTTTTATACTTTCTGCCATGAAAATAAACAAATTATAATTCAAAAAGACTTCAGTCTGAAGTGATGGGCCACATATTCTTAACTGCTTCCAACCACTTCCGATAGGGACTTCTGTTTTACTGAAATTGTGCTTTATGAGGTATAATGCACTTCACTTGCCTGAACATGAGCCATTAGTGTGCCCAGGTGGCCAAGAAGGCCAATGGCATCCTGGCTTGTCTCAGGAATAGTGTAGCCAGCAGGGCCAGGGAGGTGATTGTCCCCCTGTACTCTGCTCTGGTGAGGTCTCATCTTGAGTGCTGTTTTCAGCTTTGAGCCCCTCACTACAAGAAGGACATCAAGGCCCCGGAGCTTGCCCAGAGAAGGGCTATGAAGCTGGTGAAGGGCCTGGAACACAAGTCCTATGAGGAGCAGCTAAGGGAACTGGGGTTGTCTAGTCTGGAGGAGTCTCAGGGGAGACCTTATTGCTCTCTACAACTACCTGAAAGGAAGTTGTGGGGAGCTGGGCGTTGGCCTTTTCTCACAGGTTACTAGTGATAGGACTAGAGGGAATGGCCCCAAGTTGCACCAGGGGAGGGATAGGTTGGAAATGAGGAAACATTTCTTCTGAGAAGGAGTAGTCAGGCATTGGAATGGATCGCCCGGGGAAGTGGTGACGTCACCGTCCCTGGGGGTGTTCAAGGAAAGGTTGGACCTGGTGCTTAGGGATATGGTTTAGTGGGTGACATTGGTAGTAGGGTGATGGTTGGAGCAGATGATCTTGAAGCTCTTTTCCAACTTCAATGATTCTATGATTCTTGAAAATTCATTTAAGTTGTAAGTACTGGATCTATAAAATATTTCACATCGCTGTACTGATACGTGAAGCAAAATATTTCTAAGCGTTCAATATGCTGATGTTTGTATGTGCTAATTGTTCAGAGGCACTGCTGACTGGGTAAAATTTTAACTGAGATGTCAAGTTGCAAGTTTGGATCCCTTTGTGTACAAGAAGTAGAAGGTTTGTTTTTTTAAAACCTTTTGTTGTTACTTTTTTGTGGTGGCAAGAGGAGTAAAAATGTGAAGACAAACAATTTCAAGGTTCTTGTACTAGGCCTTGGAAATAAATGCCCAGTTGTGTGTAATAAAATTACAGCTCTTTGTAGTAAGAGCTGGAAGTGTCTGCATTTGTGGAATTCATTATAGATCATAATGCTTTTGGTGTAAAAATGAGTTTGTTGAAGCATTTGTGCTTTGGAAGCACCTTTTTCTGACCCTGAACAAGGACAGATATAGTTCATAATTTTCTCTTTGCATAGGACTATTGTGACTGAACAGTTGTAAATATCCAAACTTGAACAACTTATCAAAGTATTTAAGCTATCAGAATGCTTATCGTAATACACTTTTCATTAGAAAATGGAAATTCTACCGAAGATAAATTTAACAAAGATATTTCTAAGATTTTGATTGTTTTGTGTGAAGGTAAAGCTCTGAGGAAAATGCTCCTGAAAGGAGCATGTACTGGGAAAGGTTTTGGTAGCAGGAAGGCTGCAGAGGTGGCCTCTGTGAGCAGAGCCCAGGAGCTGCCCCATGCCCAAGGTGCAGCAGGTGGATGTGGCCTGAAGGAGGCCCGTGCAGACCTCGTACAGGAGTAGGCCCTGGGCCGGAGCTGAAGCCTGTGGAGAGGAGCCCGTGCTGGGGGCCTGAAGCCAACCAATAGAGTTTCTGACAGAAATTCAAAGGTCCTGTTGCTAGGGTCACTGGAAGAATTCTGATGAATTGTTTCAGGAAGAGTGATTTGATGTAGAGAGCTGACCTTGAAGTAAATCACTGAAACATGATTTAAAATATGAACTAATATTTAGTATAAACCATCTCCCTGCTTGGTTTAGATTAAAGAAAAAACTACAACTTCCAAATTTTTGATTACAAAGTAACTTATTTCCAGCCAAGTCAGTTACTGCTATGGTCCATAAACTACTGAAAGCTTGCCTTATGCCAAAGCTCTGTTTAACACTGATGCCTACTTATATTAACACTACATAATTTGCAGTTCTTAAGCAAGTTAATCAAGTTGTATATATGTATTTTCATCTTGGAAGCTTTCTATCTTTCCTTACATGGCTTAAGTTGCCTTACTTCTAATTGAATTAGGACTTAGTGAGAAAGATATCCCACACAACATTGTCTCTAAAACTGAGAGGGATAGATTTGACAGATGGACCACTTGGTGCGTAAGTTGTTGTTTGTATGGTTGCATTCAAAGCATTGCAGTCAATGGCTTGAGATCCAGGTGGAGGCCAGTGATGAGTGGTGTCCCCCAGGGGTCTGTAGTCGGACCAGTATTATTTAATGTCTTCTGTGATGTGGGCACTGGCATTGCATGCGTCCTCAACAACTTTGTGGCCAACACCAAGCTGAGTGGTGCACTCAAAATGCTGAAGATAAGGAATGCCACCCAGAGGGACCTTGACAGGCTTGAGAGGTAGGCTTATGTGAACCTTGTGAAATTCAACAAGGCCAAGTGCAAGGCCCTGCACCTGGGGCAGGGCAGTCCCAAACATGCTTAAAGGCTGGGTGATGAGTGGATTGAGAGCAGCCCTGTGGAGGACTTGACTTAGAGGTATTGGTGGATGAAAAACTGAATGTGGGCTGTCAATATGTGCTTGCAGTCCAGAAAGCCAGTTGTATCCTGGGTTGCATCAAAAGAGGTGTAGCTAGCAGGTTGAGTGAGGTGATTTTCTCTATTCTGATCTCATGAGGTCCCAGTTTGAGTACTGCATCCAGGTCTGGGGCCCCCAACATAAGAAAGATGTGGGCCTGCTAGAGTGAGTCTGGAAGAAGACCATGAAGATAATCAGAGGGCTTCAACTCTTGTTGAAGACAGGCTGAGGGAGTTGGGGTTGTTAAGTCTGGAGAAGAGAAGGCTCCGGGGACACCTTATAGCAGCCTTCCAGTACCTGAAAGGGGCCTATAGAAAAGCTGGGGAAGGATTCTTTGACAGGGGCTCTAGTGATAGGACAAGGACTAATGACTTTAAACTGAAAGTGGGTAGATCTAGATTAGTTATTTTAAGTTCTTTATTCAGAAAGTGGTGAGGCACTGGAACAGGTTGACCAAAGAAGTTGTGGATGTCCCATCCCTGGCAGTGTTCAAGGCCAGGCTGGATGGGGCTTTAGGCAACCTGGTCTGGTAGGAGGTGTCACTGCCTGTGGCAGGGGGTGTGGAACTGGATGGGCTTTAAGGTCCCCTCCAGCCCAAGCCCTCATGTATCTGTTTGGTGCTAAGAAGCTGACATCTTTGAAGCTTTTATTTCAGTGTATTTGTGGTATAGCCATGCTGAATACCCCTTTAACAGGCAGAGTGCAGTTAGAGGCATCCCAAAAGCAGATTTCTTTCTTTAGTTTTATTGGAAATGAATCCAGTTCGTACATTGTGAACCCTCTGCAGTGCAAACCAGATCACAGTAAGTGATATGCTTGCTTGGAAAGCATAGATAAACTCTTAGATTACTATTCAGGTAACTAAAAATATTTTATGTATATACTTTGTGCTCTGTTCCTGCTGGTTTCCATTTTGAAAATGTTAATTCATGGAGCACTTAAGGTCAGTAAGTACATACGCAGTCCTGAAACAGTTTGCTTTTTTCCCCGTTCCTCCCTACCCCAGTTTTCCAGGTGTCTTTTTAATGTCATAACCAAGAGAGCCATCACTATGAGTATTACGGTTGCACAGCAACTTCAATGTGATAAATAACTAGTGTGAAGTAGTCCCTTGCGGTATTTTTTTTTTTTTTTTTTTTTTAACAACAAGAACACTGCAGGAACCCAACTGTTTACTACTACACTAACTAATAAAGTCTTGAAGAAAAACATGCACTGTTTTATGACAAGAGTCAAATAACCGTATTATTTCTGGGCAATACCATGAGATTATTGTACCAAGTTATCTTAAAGTACTGAGTATTCAAGCATTATAATTTCTCCACTTATAGAACACCAAGCCTCATCCTGTCTCTCCCCCTTGGCTAATTAGAGTTGAGAGCACAACAGAAATATTTTATGTATGAAGGTAGCACACGGTTATAATAAAATAATATAATGCCATAGTTTCCAAAAGCATTAAAATGCCTATTCAGCTACAATGAAAAAATTATCTGTACAGAAACAAAACCCTAAACATGCACATACACAACATACAAGTTATATATTCCTAGTTTTATTTTCATGGAATGCTAATTTAGTTACAGTATGGCGGTTCATAACTACTGAAATGTGACATTAATTCATCTCCAATGCTGCAGAACAGTTTTGATTTTTATATTGTTTTAAAACAATCTTATTTTACATAGTTGAGGTCTCTGGTGGTTTTTAAGCTCTGATGCTTAAGCACACAGCAAGCTACAAACCTTAGGTTTTATATTTATACATATAGTCTATGTATTCAGACAACTGCTGTAAGTTATCTATAATTAAATATTTATAAAAGTGCATATATTGGTACATATGCACATCTAGAAATACACTTCTGCTACTGCCTCCCTTTTATAAAAAGCTGCTTAACATACAGCCACATTATTTTCACTCACTGCTATAAGTCTTTTACTATCTTTATTACATGATTTTAACTACTCAATTCCCTCAAACTGAACATAGGTATTTCTATGTATATGTTTTCCTAAAGAAAAAAGTCTGCCCTATTTTTGTAAGAAGCTTTAAATCATGCATCAGTTTAGTAAACAGTCACTTTAGCATGGATTTTAGAATCCTAGACAGTGTAAAATCTACTTCTGGAAAATGTTTGTATATTTAATTTCTTTTTAGTTACAAAAAAATATATAGGATTGAAACATACTGAATACGTGCATCTCTCAAAGTGGCTATATTCTAGCCTTATAGATAAATTAAAAAAGCACACCCCTGCTAACAGGATGCAAATATGGCCTCAAATAGACCATTACCTGTATTTAGTATAGCTCATTACATTAAAAAGTTCAAGTCAGCTGTTCTCTCAAGATGGTGTCAAAAGACTGAAGAGTGTATTTATACTCAATATACAAAGGTGGGTGCACATATCTAGCGCCATTCAATTAGTTAATACTTTCAAGGCTTCTAGGCTTTGCCTATGGTGATACAAGTCCTGAAATAATCTGAATGAAAGTTTAAGTTGAAATATTTTTAATACATCATAAAAGCAAGTTGTGTTTAAAAGAAAAATGTACACTGAACAACCTGAAGTACTCACTTGAAACAACTGTACAGAACTATTACAGATACAGAAAGAAAAAAGTGGACTTACTTCAAACAGAAGTAATGCTTGTTAACATATAAAAACCTGCTTTGTTTTATTCTTCTACCAAGTAAGAGTTTGCAGCCATTCAGAACAAGTAAAATTCAAACCACCTCGCAATGTTTACATTTAAAGTTCTTTTATACAGTGCAAATGTTTAAGACAGAATAACTCCCCAGTGAAACAGGTGACACTATTCAGTGCCAGTCTTTTGAAAATTTTCAATAAATCTATTTACACATTAAGCTAAAGGTTCACTATATATGCTTTGAAGTTTGCTGAATATCAGCAGAAAAATACGTGAACTAGCAGCAGTTGTATTACAAATATATGATGGTTACTTTAATGAATGCATAAAGTTTTCAAGACTGTATTCAGTATCATACTGTTCTTGATCCCATAGTTCTCCAAGGTTTTCGAGTACTGATTTCATTGACGCTTTCCCAGAAGAGGTAGAGGTATCAGCTTTTTCAGTTTTTCCATCCTCAAAAAAAAAAAAAAGACAAAACAAAACACACAATCAATATAGAGAAGATTTTTTTCAGAAACATTTACTGATTGTGACCATATATTCCTAATTTTCCCTTTACAAGTAATTCCTACAAAATTCATTAAGTCTGATTTGGAACATTCCACCTCCCTTACTCCTGTTTTTCAGAGAGCTAACTTCTATTCATCATTCTATTTCAGGTGTTCGTTTGGTTAACTTTTACATTTCAAAGCAAACCTTTTCCCTAAGCATTCTCTGGTTTTGGTAGCTATTTGTAAAAATGGCTCTTTACCTTGTCAAGAGTGAACAGATCAAGAAGCTGTTCTGTTCCCATACTCTGTAGGCTTGCATTTTCTTGGCTGATTACTGTATTCGCAATATTCATTTTGAACTTCTGGAGACCCATAATCTTCTCCTCCAGAGTTCCCCTGGTTATCAGGCGATATACATTAACAACACGTTTCTGAAAGGGGAAAAAGAAAAGGTAAAAAAAAAAAAAAAATAGTATCTCAGGTGTTCAAGAAAGCATAACCTTTTTATCTGTGTGTCACAGATGGCCTGGAAGCAGTTTGGCTTAGATTTACCCTTCAGTAATTGTACTTTCAAATTTGACTGATATTAGGTGAAAAGAGTAAGTATGAAGCTATGCCAGTGGAAGCATTTGCAATTATGTCTGTGCTCAGGAACTTTGTTATTTGCTGTTCTTTACAGCTATAGAGACTGTAACACCAGTCACTCTTTCCCTGTCCAGGCATCAGAGAAGGATAGTCCTTTGGGGCTTCCTTTTACTTTCTTGTCTTCATTGAATCTTTCTCCCCACTGAGGAATGATTCTGTCCTGGCCTCCTCTGAGCAGCACAGGAAGTACAGCAGAGAGGGGGGCATACTACACTGGGGATGGGATGAGAAAGTAGTCCCTTTGACATCTGACATACTTGCAAGAAAGCCATATGAACAAAAACTAGATTGAAACCACCAGAGATCACTTGTGTTGTATGCTACAACCTTATCCAAATTTGAAGAAAGAAGGGTTCAGTAAGAGAAAATTTATGGGAAATTAAGAGTTGTTCACCTGCCCAATGCGGTGTGCCCGGTCCATGGCTTGCAGGTCTCTCATTGGGTTCCAGTCATGTTCCACAAACACTACTGTATCTGCTCCTGTCAAGTTAAGTCCCAGTCCACCAACATGAGTGGTGAGCAACAGAACATCAATAGATGGGTCATTATTAAACCTGTATATAAAAATAAGAAAGTTAAGCATGGTGAAATTAATTAAATAATAGAATTATGAACCTCAGCTGCTTAAGGTTCCCTTGTATTCAGTAGTACCTGATCTAATACTGAATGAGAAGTATAAAAACATTAAGTAGTTTATTACTGATTAAGTTCTAAATGAAAAAAAATAAAGCTGACAGATTTAGTAGTAAAAACAATAAAAGCTGTAATACTTTTCTTGTTCAGATTATGATACTTCTGGCATTATTTTGCACCAGCCCCTTATCGCCATCTCCCCCACCTTCTCAGCCATTTGAGTGTTCTCATTTCTTCTGGCAGCACATTTAGATTTTTCTCTAATTTTTTACTTCAGTAAAAGTTACGTTTCTAAGGATGCAAGCGTATGCTTCAAGAGCCATGGTAAGCAGGTAGTACAAAATAGCTCTAATGTTACTATATAACAAGTCTTTTAGGGCTCTTCTTCCAACAAGGAGTAGATTATCTTACAGTTAAGATCCTCTAATTTAACCAAGGTCTACAGAGACAAAAAAGGTCTCAAAGAGCAAAAGACTATAAAACAAAGCTGTAATCATCTCCAGGATCAGTATGATATACACAAAGGATAACATAGAACACCAAGGTGATTCACAAGTTAATGCATTTGTTTTTAATATAAACCTCTTCGTATGCCAGTTGTCACAAGTATACCCACATACTCCTGTATTGTTTGCAATATGACAGTCTTTACTATTAAAGTAATAGAGGAAGAACAAATACTAGCATTCTTCTTCTTGATCAGAATCAACTTCAAAATTTGTTTTTAAAAAGTCATCTAATTATTTTCCAGAATAGGTAATACTTCAGTTCTGATGCAGTCTCTTGCTATTAACATAAGCTTTCACTTGTGGAAGTGCTGTATTTATTTATTAAGTAAATTAGGCAGTGATGACCTGACGGTGCAATAAAAAAATCAGTCACAGGCTTGCTAAACTTCAGTATTTTTATATATTCGAAGGGTCCCATGGGCAAGAACAACTTTGTACCCCAAACAATATAACTCATTACAATTATCTTTCTATTGGTCATGAACAGATACGCTTACCGTGAAACAATGGAATGCCTCTGACCAGCAGGTATGCTACCATCTAGTCGTAAATAAGTAACTGAAGGTAACTGAGGTCTGAGAAGGTCATGCTCCACTATATCCAGCATGCTCTTAAGTTGACAGAAGATAAGTATTCTGTGCTGGGCCACAACAGCTTCTGTACCACTCTCTGAAGATCCACCATTCCCCAAACCACAGTCTAGCAGCAGCTTTAAGTAAACGAGGTATATTAAATTAAGGTATATCAAAGTGACAGTAGATCCCATGTAAATACTGACATGGATGGACTACCAGAAGTATAAGAGAAACTCAGTCAACTATAGAAAGAAGTCTGTAAATGACAGCCACTCAAATGACATAGGGGACAGCTGGACTGTGGAGTCAGACTATGACAAATTTTCACTAATTGACAGAATATTAGTTTTCTTCATTTTGTTTTATTTATAGTAGAATTTAAGTCTTTATCATCATCTAATTTTGTCAAGTTAATAATACAGTCTCCTGTATAATAAATAGAAAATGTCACTCCTTGCTCTGACATTATAGGAAGAAACAGAATAAAAGTATGGCTTCTAACAAGGCAGCAAAAATTATGTAAACCTCATTGCTTTGAAACAAAGCAATGTTCTACCTCTCATTCCGAGTTTCCATGGCTAAACAGCAAAATACGGCATAAACCTTAAAGGAAATCCTTGTACTTTATTTCATCTACTAAACTCATGTTTTATCAGTTTTCAAACTGGTGGAGTCTAAAACAAAACACCAAGCCGTAACATCAATAGAGGCATATTAAGGCACAACGTGGAAGTCTACTTACTTGTTTTAAAGCAGACAACTTAGGTGCATGTTGGATATCTCGAAGGGATGAATTATGAGCTGCAAGTTGATCTGTAATTCTTTTATATTCTGGATGCTGGGTTGTTAATACTAGTGCTGGATGGTTGCATAGCTTTCGTAAATATTGCAATGCCTTTGATTATTAAAGAAATAAGAAGAAGAAACTGTTAGCAACAGTATAGTTACAGATAAGTATTGAAGCTACTTGGCCACATTCGACAAATTAGACTTTAAGGTATATTTTCATTCAATTAAAGTCACACCTTTAGATTAAGGAGGCCTGTTAAGACACTAAAACATAATTTAAGCATAATAGCTATATATCACTACTGAGGCAAACTAATCCAAAATTCTAAATATTTTTATTAGACTGTATGGCCACGGTTGTCTAAGTTAACTATTATCATTTTCAGTTTTAGTTAAACACAGAAATATAATTACCATAACTATGTGAATGAGTTAGTAAAAAAATTCAAATAAAGTATACCTGAAATACGTGGCCTGTAGCTTTAAGCTTTGGTTTTTCAGTTTCTTCACTCATTGAAATTGAAGAAACTGTTTCATCAATATCACATTTGGCACGAGACTTGGCAAAATCTTCGTAAAGCTGAACCTGTAAACCAGACCCCAGACAGAAGAATTAGTATACATTTCCCCCTCCCCAAGAAGGATGAGATGAATAGTTTTCAAATTTAATTTCAAGTTCAGGTCATGAATTTGCAGAAAACCAGAAAGGTAGTTTATATGCAAAGCAAGATCATCATTAACAGTGTAATCACTTCTAAGTTGCTTTCTTTCAACGTGGAAAGTGCTTGTTAAGGAAATCTACAGATGCCTGTAAGTTGTTCTTGTAGAACTATGACAGAAATTAAGCTAAAGAAATATTCTACTGGACTGAACTTAGTTTTCAGCATGTGCTACTAGAAAAACTTTTTAGTATTTTAGCACCAGAGAATGTCAGATGTGATATCAAATTGACACGAATATGGAACTGCAAGCAGTTCCTTTCTGGTCTTGTATCTGTGTTAAAAAAAACCCTAAGCTTCCAACCACTTTTTAAACATACCTGTAAAGGACTGAGAATACAGTAATAATCTTGAATAATTTTGGGTGGAAGATCTTGCAGAACATCCTCTTTCATTCTCCTTAGCAGGAATGGCAGAACTTGGCGGTGCAATGCTTCCATTGCAAGAACCCCTAAGTGAATGGAACAGAAGCAGTAAGTGTTGTAGAAAATACTTCCAAACATTCAGCACAAAAGAAACCCTTTTGTTGGAACTACACTGTCTCTTTTTGTTAGCAGTTCTCATTTAGAAATACAAGAAAACCAGGATTTAATATTTGATCCTTACCAGCCTCTTGTTCACGACTGGAGCTTCGGGCATCTCTACTTGCCAATATTGGTTTGCCATAACGAGCTGCAAATTGGCGTTCAGTACCCAAAAATCCTGGCATAAGGAAGTCAAACAATGACCACAACTCTAAGACGTTGTTCTGAACATAAAAGAAACATTTGTTAAATTCTTTTCAAATGTAATGAATTGTTCCAAATTATCAGGAACGTTTCAATAAATATTTAACACTGCTAGAAGACTATAAATGTAACACCTCAACACAATTTTGATCTGCTTAAAACCTGGGGTATTTTTCATCAGCCTAAGTCATATACTCTAACACCTAAATGGACTTTCTATGGTGTCTGATGTCTTAAGCCACACCATGAATTCTTTTGGGCAACAAAACTCAGGAGATGCCAGTGGTCTTAGTCCTGAATGGGACAGATACTCCAGAGACAAATCGTTAGGACGGTGCTCAAAATTGGTAGTTCTTAAAGTTTCCTGCTAATTTCACTAGAGGCATAACAAAATGCTCTCTCTCTCCTTTCCTGCCTCGTACTTAAACAGTGGTAGTCTGCTTGCAAACTTTTGAGCCCCATAATACCATGGATCCTGTACCCATTCACCCCAGTATATGGACATTCTGGGAAAGGAAAAAGATTGAGTTTCAAGCAGTTAATAATTAAAAGCTTATTTTACAATGTTTACTTGGAACAGGACAACTGTGATCAGCACGAGAAAACAGAATGCAAAATAGATCCTCTTTCTTGTTTCTACTACTCACCCAGCTCCCTAGAAAAAAAGGATAGCAGTTACCTGGATTGGTGTCCCAGAAAGAATTATCCTGTAATTGGCAGTCAGCTGTTTTACTGCTTTTGATAGTTTTGTTTTTCCATTTTTTATTACATGGCCTTCATCAAGAATGCAGTAATTAAACTTAATATTTCTAGAAAATAAGAACATAGACTTAAGTAGCATAGCTTAACATAGACTTAAGTAGCATAGCTTAAAGTTTTAAGCTATTAAAAACCTCAGAAAACAAACCAATTCTTACCTGAAGAAATCAATGTCATTTCTCACAACATCGTATGAAGCCACTATGAGATTGTGTCTTTTCACCTGGTGTTGTAATCTTAACAAAAAAAAGTCATAACTGAAGTGTTCCTTACATACATCTTACATTGCAGCCTTTAGAAGTACTGTCACAAGTTTTACCATGCCCACAAACCCTGCCCTTTCAGTTGTAAAGTGAATTACAAAACTGTGTGATATTTTACTATATACTATGCCTAAGTCCTAACTGCAAAGTGCAAAATGCCTTACCTTGCTCTCTCAGTAGGAGGTCCTGTATAGTGCAAAGGATTAAGATATTCCTTCGAGCAAAACTTTCCCACTTCATCCACCCAGTGTCCTGTGAGTGTAGGAGGACACACCACCAATGAAGGAAGAGGAACACTGTCCACCAGTTTTGTTCTTGCATATTCTTGAGCCCTTTAAGAACATCAAAACCAAAGCACGTGTTTGTTTTCTGTAGTTGTCTGTAGGGTGGTGGTCACAAAATAGCTGAGGTTGGAATGGACCTCAGAGGTCATCTGCTCCAATCCCTCTGCCCAAAGAGGGCCACCTACACCTGTTTGCCCAGGACCACGTCCAGAATCATAACCATAGATAAAACCTGCTGTTAAAGTCCGTAAGATAGAACATTCATTTAAGCTTACCTGAGGCAATGATCCCCTGCTAGAATACAAATGGACTGTAAAGTTTTCCCTAAGCCCATATCATCACAAAGAATTCCATGAAGTTTGTATTTATTGAGAAACGCCAACCAGTTAACTCCATCCTGAAATTAGAAAATAAAGAAGTGCCCCAGAATTAACAAGTAGCTCTTCTGACTCGCTGAACTTCAAACATCAGCATGTTCTGTCATCTGTTACTGCCAAGTTATGAGTCATTTCCCTACCCCCCATACTTCATATATAACTACAAACTCCCAAAGTACAACTGGGTGTTGCACCAGAGTCTGTAAGTTCAAAAAACAAAACAAAACAAAAAAAAACCAAGGATCCTCATAAATACATCTGCTACATCTCATTCACTCAAATCAGAGAATCACAGAATCACAGAATCTCTAGGTTGGAAGAGACCTCAAGATCATCGAGTCCAACCTCTGACCTAACACTAACAGTCCCCACTAAACCATATCCCTAAGCTCTACATCTAAACGTCTTTTAAAGACCTCCAGGGATGGTGACTCCACCACTTCCCTGGGCAGCCCGTTCCAATGTCTAACAACCCTTTCGGTAAAGAAGTTCTTCCTAACAACCCTTTCGGT
>CM021770.1:21117603-21255117 GCA_011076525.1 Nettapus auritus
TAAAGAAGTTCTTCCTAACAACCCTTTCGGTAAAGAAGTTCTTCCTATATAGAATAAAGGTAGGAAGATAAAAAAGGCCAAACAGCACAAGGAGGCCTGGCTTTGCAGTGTTGAGCTACCACAGGCAACCTAAGCAAGGCAGAGCCCACTGGCCATTCCCTGAGAAAAATTAAGAGAATCAAAAGAGGGAAAAAAAAATAATTGAAGAAATGAAATTCAATGTGTTACTTAATTTGGTCTTCCTCACCCCAGAGTCTAATATGCACATTGTTCAGATAATAAAAAAACAAAAAAAACACAAAAACAATGCACACCCCCAAGCAAAACGCCCAACGCCCAAATGACTCCTACCCTTCCAAAAAATCCCATCAGACCAGAACTTACTGTTCTTTTAAAATAAAAGTATAAGGTGTTACCTGCTGGTATTTTCTGAGCTCTGCTTTGATTGGTACTGGAATTTTATAATTTTCCAGTTTTTTTCCATCCAGTAATTGTTCCAAAAAGTGGCGTTCTTTAGCTTTCATTCGTATTAATTCTTCAGACATGTTTGGTGGATCTGGTATACCAGCCTAAAATAGTATTTTTAAAGCAGCAATATTACGGCTACAATACTTAATCAGATTATAAGAAATGAAACCTCATCCTAACTTAGACATTTTAAATAGATGGCGAAGATATGCAATCTTTTCAACTGTATAAATCCATATTCTGTGCTATACCTGTTTGATTCCTTGCAGATCAACTCATCCAGAGTTGTATGATGCACAGCACAAAGTGCCCTCCAACGGGCACAATGAAAAGCTTATATAAACTTGCAAAGAAGGAAAATCCTGGTCATGCTTGTAAGAGTTTACAAAGATTGAGCTATTGTTCCTCTAACCAGGCAGTTTGTTTGGCTGGAGAATCTTTTGACACCTACTTCTCCTTAGCCACAAGCTACCATCCGAAGTTAGATGTATTCTGACATATCTTAGAGGAATTGTATTTAAAATGATACTGAATTCTGTAGGACAAATTCAAACAGATGCAAACTGTAAAGAAAACGAAAGTTCTAAAACCCCCCAGGTTTGTAGCAGCAGACCATGACTTCCTAGCTATTTCCCATACCAGGCCAGAAGCCCAAAGAAAGTATTAGTGGCTATTGAGTATGCTCAGCAGACATTCTTTCTTCTTAATAATACAGTAGCAAAAGATGCATTGATGTGTTCATCAGCACATCTCTAATCCCAGTTTTCTGGGCCACCTCCATTTTGAGGAATGTGAAATGTGAAAACTCAAGTTACTATTGCTTAGGGAGAGCTCCTGGCTGAGAAGAAAACCTCAGGTCTGTCAAGTAATTCTACCATGCGTATGTTTAACGAAGGAAGAGGGAACTAACTCAGATTACGTATGCTAGAAGTGTTCTAATAAGGTATTTAAGTACATACACAAAGCCAACAGTCTACTTCATTAAGTGCTCCTCCTACCCTCCCTTTTAAAATAATTATGTTGTGTGAGTACCATGCCAGTTAATTTGGTTCAAATATATTGTCAGCTTGCAGCTGGTCAGTAAAAATATGGAGGTCAGATTAAGCTCAACGATTTATATAATAATTCTTCTCTCAGTCTTATTTAATTTTTCTGGTTGAATAGAATGAATAATGAAATTGAGAATAAAAATACAGAAAACTGAGCATAGGTAAGTTCTCTCAATTCATTTATTGCAAATTCTTTTCTATTCTACTCAATTAGAAATGAATATGACAATACAAATTATAAACTCTCAATTATATTCAGACCTGCAGTACCTTTGCTTATCCAGTATCTGAAATAAGGTCTTGCATTTTAAAAACAAAGTTTTTAACTATGGAGAAAAGACATGAACTATCATACGTATGTATGTAAACAGATAATAAAACAAGCTTTCTACATTCTAAAGAGATGCTCAGTAAAGAATACTGAAATAGCTTTAAAAATGCAAGCTACATATCCCACAGAACTGTATTTAGATGCGTATGAAGAAAAGCACTGGTGTGAACGGCACTGGAATGAACAGCAGCATGCCAGTCAGATTGTTCACCTTGACATTTGCTTCTGCTGTACTCGCTTTCAACTTAAATGTTTTAGTGTAAGCATACAGAAAGTGCTTCATTTAAGGCAGGTTGCTAATTATCAGATTCTAAGGTTCTATTACACTACATTAAAAATCAAGATAGTAACAGATACTAAATCAAGTAAACTGGCTTTTTTTTTCAGTTTAAAACATGCAAATGAATTTTGAACTGTCTTCTGTTACCATCTGGTGGTGAAAATAAGTTACTTGGAAGACAGTCTTTGAAGTGCAATATTAAGAAGTGTCTGATGTATGCATCTTGGAGGAAGAGTGAAAAACAGAAACAGATCTGTACTGATTAAACGCCACTGAATCATATATTTAGCATTCTACCAAAAGCAGTAGGTTGTGGCTTTTGATTTTAAAAGAGCTAGGAATAAGTAATGTACTCATCTCCAGACTATTCCTACTACTGCTATTTATTTTCTCTGTTTAAATCAGAGTATTATTTTGTGTTTCTTGACTATGAACAAACATAACTTTTTATTTTAACTTTAATTTAGAAAATTGTTCATAAAGGGTCCAGTTTTACTCATTTTACATTATAAAGAATACATTATCAGTTACCTGATACGGACTGAACGTGTATAAAGACAATTTTTACTCAACATGTAACAAATCAGAAACTTGGGCTTTGTGGCTGGTAGAACAGGGAAGACAAAACAGTTCACATACTCCATATACTTACAACTTCAGCTTACCTCAAGAGGCATTAGTCTAATTAGCGTTGCAAAGCACTGAGTAGCCATGAAACGTACGCTGTCTGTCTGATCACTCATTCTACCCAGAACTGGAACCACCAGAAGAACGATGTATGGAACAATACCTACATCCAGCTGTTCCATTACACCTGGATCAGCTATTAAGGAAATAGTTTCTACCAGTTCAGGATTGTCTGACATTACACATCTGGCAGATTTAACTCACAATAGATACAAGTCATTAATACATTACTTTAGATAAACGAGATTTGTACTAACAAAGAAATTAAAAAATAAAATTGATCTACCCCACTTAGATTTAGGGCCAGCCCAGTGAATTCCTCTACTGACCTCAGTGCACCTTGGTGGCACTAAATATTAGCTTCACTGTTTTTCAGTTTTAGTGGTTTTCAGTTTTAATTAATTCTTTAGCTTGTTCTCAGAGGGTAACATGGAAATAAAATACTGAATTGCCTCCACTAAAACTTCACTTTTTTTTTTTTTTTCCACATCAATAAGGCAATAGAAATAAGTTTCTTACATTTGTTATCTACAGGAGGAAAAGAGCTTAACATTTTACCTTGTTCCTTTTCCCATTATTTTTAGACAACAGCTTTTGCTCCCCACCTTATGCAACTGAAAAGAGTCTTTTGCATTTTTGAATACTCAAGCAAGGATACATGCAAGTGCTTCAATTGCACCTTCTTGTTTGGTGTTGTCATCTATTGCTCCCAGCCATGGTAGAACTTGCTCTAGAAAGATATTCATTGTTTCCATGGTAGCTATTTTGCTCATAACACCTACACAACGAGCAGCCATGTGTCTCACTGCAGTGCTGGGATGTTGAAGGCACATATAAAGATGAGGCAAGTGCTGAATTAACTGAATAGAAGGTGGGAGAAAAAAAAAAAAAAAAAAAAAAAAAAAAAGAAGTTACCATGAGCTATTAGCAAATTACTGAATTATCCCGAAGTAAACGGTTTCTTTGAATCACTGTTGCTTCCTAAAGAATGGTTAAGATGGCTCCTTCACATGATCTAATTTTCAGAATTGAAAAATTCTTTCAGAAGAAAAATTGAACTTTATTCCAGCTTGCAGGTTTGTCCTAGGCTGGTCCCATTTTAGTTGCGGCAGATCAATAATGCGTTGCCAGTTTTATTAACTCTGGGTGACAAGAAAGGCACCCAGAAGGAAATTCCCATCTTCCCAAGGGGATACATGTGTATACAGTCATATTTAAAACAACACAAACACATTCTTATGTCAGATGTCTTAAATAGATGGTCCAGTTCTTCCTGGTCATGCAGTCCCTAAATATTAGCCTCACTGAACCACTTGAACCTTGAACCTCTATTACCTCCTGGAGAAAGATCAGGCCAAATATCTATTCTGCTCAAAAAGACCTCACAGGGTATAAACAAGGGGAAAATATAACAGTATAGAGCGAACAAAGAATAATGGTACCTTCCCAATATTTTTTTCTGTACTCCAGCAATTTATGGGCAGGGACATAAACATCTCTTAGCCAAGAGATGTTTAATATCCTAAGAGACTATAGCTTTTATTTTTTATTTCTTTAAGGAGGGTGGCAGGGATGAATCTAAATATACTATTAGCATCTCCAAAACCAATCTCCACATTAATTACACATAGTTACATATAAGTATATAGAGATAATCAGATATATATTTCTATGCCATATGCCAATTACATTCATAATCACTTCATTATTTTATTAAAATAGGTAAGAATCATTCTGTATTAACTTTCTCCATCTACTCAATTTTACAGCCATTCCTTATTCCCATCCTTCCCCATCATTCTCAGAGTTCTGGCCTACTTATTTCCTGCATGGGAGCTTTCCCATATATTGATCTCAAATGCACACTAAGTAAGTTTGCAGGTATTAAATTAGGAGAAGCTGCTGACTCCCTCAAGGGTAGAAAGGCCTGGCAGAGAGATCCTGACAAATTAGAGGACTGGCAATTGCCAACCACATGAAGATCAACAAGAGCAAGTGCTTGGGGGACAGGGGCAACCCTGGCCATATATACAGACCGGGGCATGAGAGGCTGGAGAGCAGTCCTGTAGAAAGGATCTGAGGGTTTTGTTTGACAGCTAGTTGAACATGAGTCAGTGCACCCTGGCAGCCAAAAGGGCCAGCCATACCCTGGGGCGCATCAAGTATGGCATGGCTAGCCAGTCAAGGGAAGGAATGATACTTGTGGGTCCCTTCCAACTTGGGATGTTTTGTGATTCTACAATTCTGTATTTTACCCCTATTTGCAGTAGGTAGGCACTGAAGTGTGCCATCTTCATTGTTACATGTCCCTTGCACCCCAGCTCTGGCCACACAAAATACACGTCAGTCTATTAGAAATCAACCCATTTCAGTCAGCCACATAACGCAGCATAACATTTTTATCTGTACTTTAACAAAGGCATCCTCATCTTACCTGTTTTCCAGGTTTAAGAAATTGGGCATTAGAATAAATGAGAGAAAATAAAGAAATAAAAAAAGAGTTGAGATGCTGATTTCCATGCAACACAACAGCATAAACAGTATCATAACCCTAGCTCATCATGTTTGGTCATCTCAGCCATGAGAGGGTAAGTGAAGTCTAACTGTAGGTATTTTATTTGCTTCTTGAGCTTTATTCTACAACTAGTATACACAAATACTGAATTTCAGATCTCATAGGATAGAGGGAAAAATAGTTTTGAAACATAATAGCTAACTGCATGATGGCAGAATGTTATGTCTTCAGTTTTTAAGACTAAGATACAGGAGTTGCAAACAGACAGGTTAGCAAATATAATAAAAACACCATTCGATCAAAACTAGAGAAAGACCTAAAAAGAAACCCTACAAAATGAAGGCCTAAAACAGACTGAACTGCTTCATTCAAAAAGCTGCTTTGGAATATGATTACCAGAGGATGAAGCTGAACATCCATTGAAGCTGCTGTTGTTTCAAAAACCTGTAAAGAGTTTACTAGCTCCTGGGCAGGTGCATCTCCTTTTTCCAGCAAGGACTTTCGGTCTGTTAAAAAACAAAAGAGGCATTCAGTTTCAGATTAATATGCTGTCCCCATCCTAGTAGTCCCTCAACTTAAATCAGAAGTATAGTTACCAAAATTATTTATGTGAATGTTGTTCCTTAATGAGCCAACCATAGCATCCCAGAGATGTGGCAATCCTGTTGCCATTTCAGCACCAAAATGTTTAGCTATGGTAGATAAGGCAAACTCAGCTCCTCTTCTCTGAACAACATACGGTTTCTGAGCCTAGAATTAAACAATTTAGCAAAGTAGTGAGGACAGATACACTTAATGAGGTACATTTTTTATTTGTTTGTTTCAAAGAAGCTTCATTTACTAAACAAGCATAAAAGATGATGAAAATTAAGTTTCTTCATTTGGTAAGAGTAGGAGTGCTATCAAGGTTACAACATAAGGTCAAACTCATACTCAGAAACATTGTTTTTGCATTCAGAAGTTATTCAGACACCTGCTGCACAGGCCCTGAACTATAAGAGTACTTTATGATTTATGGTTAAAAAAAAAAAAGCAAAAATACCATTCCACACACAACCACACTACTGATTTTTCTGGATAGTAATTATTTTCAAGGAGGCTCCCATTGTTATACAGGTATTTGATTTTGATGGTGGGAATTTACAACATGTAAGTTAATTTATATTTTTCTTCAAAAAAGAAAAATATAAAATATTTTCTTTTTTTATGCCCATAAAAATGATAAATCTTTTATAGCAGATTATTTAAGTTCTGTACATTTGGGCATATGGCTTTTGCTGACACAAACCCATTTCAGCTCTAAGTTTTCCAACTGGTTCAAGTTTCAGAACTTCGGATATTGCCAATATGGAAGACATGAAGAACAGCAACACATTAGCAAAACTTTCCAAAGCAATACTGGATTTGTTAGTAAGCCTTTCTCCTGCTCCCACCCTCTTCAGAGGGATGAAATTGGTATAAACCTCCCTAGTAATTAAGAATAAGATCCACAATGCTGTTCAGTAATCATAGTTCTGATTAGGATCATGTTAGATCATTTGATAGTTTTATATGAATACAGCATTTACAGAAAAAGGTTTGACGCATCAAGCATGGAGGTCAGATGTACGTCCTAACTCCAGTTGAATTTAAAACAGTTTTTAATGCTTCTGAGTTTCCATTGTGCATCAAGATGACCAAAACTTAATGTGGGTATCAGAATGCAATCACAGCATTGTGAAAATCCATTGCGATAATCATTGTGAAAATGCATTTGTATGGATTTATACTGAGGTACTCATGTAGTGTACTAAATGTAAAATATTTCAGAAGTATTAATTTGCTTAATGACACATGTCATTAAACAACACATACTGCTTGCATCACAGAATTATATATCAACATTACATTCTCTCAGGGAGAGATCCCGGACATCCTTTTTGTAATGCTATTGACTTAACTGAATTCAAACTAAGAAAGGGGAGGGGTGGACATGCAGGTTGAAAACGCAAGTTTTTGAACTTTACCTCATCGAGTTCTGTAGGAATGTTTCCACTGCTGCCAGTGGGGAGGTCTGCAATTGGCGCTTTTGGAGCTTTTGGAGTAGGGCCTCGTCGACTTGTGATAGCAAAAGCAGCTTTCTGGTGTCTGTACAGTGTAATTATTCCCCTGTGCTTAGTAACTGTATGATGCATCCCATCTTTGTCAGAGTTGGGCCCTACAACAGAAGACAGAATAGCTGACAACAATTTAAGCTGTGGTTCAAAAAGTAGGTGGAAGCGATAGCCACCTACAAATCATCTGCAGATCTCAGCATGCTTTGAAAACAATGGATAAGGATCATCATACCCAGGGACAGAAAAAAAAAAAATTAAGTACAGAGTGGAATTACTCTGTTAAGAGCATATTAGAGACTTGACAAGGAAATCTGTGTGCAAACTGCGAGATGAATTCTTATTCATCAAGAAATAAAGTAAAACTTCAGTCAAATAAGAAACCTTTGCGCAAGTTTTTATGTAAACTGACATACGTCCTAAAGTTCAAACAAACCTCTGTAATCCTTAAAAACAGTTAAACATTTTGAAACAAAAGCAGATGCCATCAGAATCTTTTGATTTGTTGATGTTTCTACTTAAGTTAATCAGTTTAACTTTTAATCAGATATGAATGTATTAACTCCTCTGCGATGAATGAGTATGTTACGAAAAAATGTATAATGGTAAAACGTTAAAGTTGGTTACAAGTTTTTAAAATATAATGCTTTTAATCTGCATTGTTCAATTAATCCATACATTTTTGGCAATGGACAGTCATCTAAGGAAAGTCCATGACCATAGTAGGCACAGGATTTTTTGTTCATTTCAGACACTGTCCTTAGCTTTATGTTAGCCTACAGAACATAACACAAGTCAGATTTTTTTTTTTTCCTTCTTACTGACAAGCTCCTCTCTGGTTCCATAGTGATTAAGTTTCAATGAAAAGCTTCATATCCCATGTAAATGAAGTTGATAATGATAGGTGAACAACAGTAAATAACTGAAAATCAGAACTCAGGTCTTTTATACACAGTGAAAAATACAGCATTAACCTATACACTGTGTGCAACTACAAGATATCTGAATGAAGTAATTACTAATAAATGAAGTTCATTAGTTGCTGGCATTTTAAAAACACTGGAAGCATGACTCACTCAGATACTTATTTTTAACAGTTCAGAGACAAGCACAGACATATTTTTAAGTTCCCAGCAGTGTTACATATCCTACCTTTTGAATTTTCATGGCTACTCTGAGGCTGTGCAGGACACGCTGCCAGTGGGGTAAGATGTGGATCCACACAGAGAGAATTGCAGAGATTTTTTATAATCTTTGAGTTGGGACAAGGAGACCTTGTTGTACACTGCTGCAGTAACTTTGCTATGCATGAAGCCACATAGTTCTGTACTAGTGTATTCTCCTCCTTTTTGATAGCTTCCATTAAAGGTTTTATAACAGGATTTAATTTTTCTGGAAGTTGCTGCAAGTTCACAACTGCACATGCAGCAAAAGTGTGAACTCGCAGATGCAGCACTTGCCACTCTTGATTTGTTTCTGTAACAGTCATTTGGACTTGTTGTCGTTTACTGTCCAACTGTTGTAGCAGTTTAGGATTCAAAGGAAAGGATGATGTCACTTCATTGAAAACAGAAGTAACCTAATAGAGAGGAAGAGAAAGTTACAGATCTGTTTCATTATAAAATAGGATAACCTCTGAACACCAGTTTTTATGGCAGAAGAGTCATTTCGACAAGAATCTTCATCTCCATTTTTTCAGCAAATAACAGGAAATGCTCTAAAATCGAATTTCCGGAATCTTGAACTTACAATTCAAGGGAAAAACTGGACATATTAAAAACATTTAAATTCAGGATTGTGAAAGCTAGAAGAGGTTTAGATACTTCCCAAAATGTATCCTATATCCACCAGATGTATCCAGATATTTTGGTTTACCAATACGAAAAAGATAGAGTCATGAGGAACACGCTATGAAAGGATCCAGAAAGGATGTGTAAGGTTCTGCACATGCAGGAGTTATTTCTAAGCTGATTTTCCTTTGAGGTAAGACAGGTTGAGATAAAATCTA
The DNA here is from genome assembly GCA_011076525.1 of Nettapus auritus. Classification (NCBI taxonomy): domain Eukaryota; kingdom Metazoa; phylum Chordata; class Aves; order Anseriformes; family Anatidae; genus Nettapus; species Nettapus auritus. The sequence goes on from CM021770.1 coordinate 21,127,035, forward strand.
AGCAAAAAGTCAACATAGCACAGTAGTTGCAAGACTTGCCTTATTTCCCCTCCTCCCTACAGCTGCATGACTATTGTTGCTTAAATTTGTCACAGGAAACAGATTACAAGCACCATGGAGTCATGGAAACACTGAGCTTATTTTGCTGTTAGGACAGCTGGACTCTGAAACATTTAATTGCCTTTTACTTTTAAATATTCGGGTCAAGTCTTTCAACTATGAAGCAGTACAAACCCAATACTTATTTATATATATATATATATACACATATATGTGTATATATATATACACTGCTATATATATATATATATATATATAGCTGTAGAAGCCTTAAGTTCTACTCCATGCGACCCTGATGACTGGAATGACCAAGTGATGCAGAAAATGTGCTAGGAGAAGCACAGCATTTTTACATCTAATTCATGGAGACAGATACTACAACAGACTTGGCTTGGTCTATGTTTTTTAAGAAAACCTGAGGATTTGAAAAGGGAACAGAAGACAGCCACAGAATAAAAAAGCAAATAGCTATGGTATTAATTTTCTAAAGTCCTCAAATCCAGAATGGATATCTTTTGAATATACACACATCAGTCAAGCAGCTGCATTACTAGACTGACAAGTAAATAGTTGAGGTATATGAAAACTCCTGTACTTCACATACTGTGAGCTTTTATGAATATGTCTTTGTCTTAGGAATCTACTCAATTTAGATGGCAGCCATAGTAAGACTGGCTGCCAAACCCCTTCAGCCCATATACACAATTGTCTATAACTTTAAAGATAGGTTGAGATTTCCAAGTTAAGCTGCTACACATTGCTACAAAGGTATTACAGTCTGAGAATTTGAAGATCCAGTATCTTCCTAGATTCTCACATGGCCATAATCATACAATCTTTAACATTCTCTTGTTCTTCTCCCCAGCATCCCAGTTGCACAGACAAACTTGTCCAGGATCTTGATTGCCTTTCTTCCCCCAGAAAACTGTACCACATCCATCCCCATTCCTTCATCCCTCCAAATCTACACACTTTTCTCACCCCAGACACCTTTAATTTGGCAGGCTTTCAATCTACAAGCTCTTAATTTACACCCTACCTTATCTGTCCATGCTCTTTTTTCTCTTTGATTAAGAATCCATTTTGGGGTTAGAACAAAAGCCTTTTAATCTGTTGTCCCAACATTATCAGCTGTTTTCGCTTAAAGAACTTTTCACATCAAGGACTACCTTTTATATATAAAGAACATCAAACACTGATGTTTTCAGATATATATAAAAAAAAAGAGCAATTTAACAGCCAGGTGGAAATAAAAATCCTTTTAAATACAACAACCTGTAGAAAGCTCCCTTGACGTGAATTTGCAGTTTATTTACTGTCTTTTGACAATGGTTTGAAACAGTTCCAGGTGCCTTGTTCTGTGTAGATTTCAATAGTCAACCATCTTTTTATTTAATTTTTGGTATAGTCTGTAAACATTGCCGTGTGTGTGGGGGGGTGTACTATCTATTACACATCTCATGTCAAAGGAAGTACGATGTCATCATACAATTTCTAGAAGTAATAATTATGCTGAATATGTATTTCAAGACAGTAATAGATTTGAATGAAGGGCAGGCATGCCTCTACTTACCAGATCATTTGCTTGATCTATTGTAAATACACTGCAGTTTATTCTGTTTCCGATATCAATGTGTGCATCAGCTAATAGTGAAATGAGTTGTTTACATTCATTCTGCATTCGTGTAAAAGGAACAGCAATTTCATCATAATAAAGGTGTTCAGAAAGGACCCCAAGTAAGCGAGGTTGCACACAAATGGCCACAGCTCTACACTCCTGGAACAGAAAAGACACATAATTCGTATTTTTGAATAATCAAGATTTCTTTTGTTCAGATTTGGGTAATAAATAGCAGAACCTACGTACAGAAATCCACGTTCCAGAGGGACCACTTATCTGTATTAAACATATTACAAATTATGAACAAAACTTTCAGTCTGTCACTAGAACTGAAGTCATCATCAACATAGGAAAGACAGTCATGTTAAAAGGAAGCATTGACCTCAGATAACATGCATCTTGGATAGACTAATTTGTAGAAGAAATGTGAAGATATTTACTGATTCATAGTTCTAACAGTTGGCATTTAGCTACTAGAGTAGCATAATTTATTCCTGCATTGTCTAGTATCAAGATTTTAACATTTAGATGTACAAATACCATTTTAGCTTATAGACTGAAGTTTTATTTCAAGCTGAAGTAGCAGATGATGAGCTACAGATTAAGTTAGTAAAGTCAAATTTATTTTTGCTGCAGAAACATCCTACCTTTTGCAAGGCTGCCCACTCACAGATTACTAATGCAACACTAATCCTCTGCAAGGCAGATTTAGAATTCAAGTGGAAGAGCAGTAGCTGAGCTAATGATTCAGCTGGCTTTATTTCTTGAGTAACGGTATTTACACCTGGGTCACAAATACAACAACAGAGTGCTCCCAGCAACCTGACGAAAGGAGAAAGAACAGCTGCTTCAATTAATGATTCAAAAATGAAGATGCCAAAAAGTCTGTAATTAGATTATAGTAAAAACACTGTGCAACAAAAAGAATAAATTGCTTTTAAATATTTTTTTCAGATTTCCAGTAAACTGACTTTGCTGCCATCATCCGAGCTCGCATGACAACATAATCCCTGGTTGCTGGATCTTCTGCAATGCTGTCTGCCCCAGCAATGTATTCCTGAATCACCTCCTTATTCTGGGTTTGACCTTGACGCAGTTTAGTACCTGCCTTTTCCTACGGAATAAAGTTGGGAAAGGTTTAACGTAAATAAAGCAATAGAGAAGATGAATTCATATTCCGTAACATTTCCAATAACCATGATAACCTGCAAAAATTGGACTAACCCAGAACATTTCTTGGATAACAAACTTCTGAAAGTAGTTAATTATTATAAATCCCTTCTCCAGTAACACTTTGCTTTGGTCCCATTAAATGAAAGATATTGTCCCTTCATTTGAAAATTAATACTAATCCTCAACATGCAACTGAAAAACTTCATTTTCAGTCCACACAAAGGAAAAAGGAAGTCTTTCAGAATCTTCTTCAGAAATAAAGTAATGCTTTAGATTTAATCCCACAAACAGTTGTTGAAGAAATCACTGCAGATACAGAACCAAGTAAATACTTGTAGAATACAAGATCCTCATTTAGCATACTACATGACCAAACTCTGAATTCTGATGGATAACTTGAGAACTATTTTGCTCTACAGAACTAGTGTCTACAACAGAGGTTACATTTGCAGTTGTGGAAGGGCAATACTACTTCCCTCTGAACAGTTTCAGAAAATGTCTCTACTGCTGTGCCTGGTCATCACTTTCCTATTTTCCCCAGAACACTTAGTGAGATCACATTTCACTTACTTTTGATCTGGTTTTTACTTCTAGCAACATATTTAAGTCAATCGGCAGATGAGATGGCTGCATCATTAAGCAGAGCCAGGCTCCCATCCATGGACAAGCAGCTGCAACCACATACTGTACAGATGCCTTACTTAACAGTTCCAGCCATACCTGCGGAAAGAAACAGTGCACATCATGACAATTGTGTCTTTTTTTTTTTTTTTTTTAAAGATCACATACATGTTGATAAAATGAAGGAACCATTCTGCTCCCTTTCAGTCTTTATTTCTGTTCAGACTCTATTCTGCTCAGACTGTATTCTACTCCCTTTCAGTCTGCATCATGTAAGTGGACTACAGATAATTAACAAGAACAGATTATGCTTTATTGGCACAAAAGAACAGAGGATACAAGAGGTAGATACACTATCAGTATATATCTAGGTCATAAGTCATACAAATACCTTGTGAATAAGATCCAGAATTTCTTGGTTGCTTTCCAAGATACAGAATTGAAATATGTGTCTCAACATGTCTTGCAAAATTGGAGTCAGCCATGTTGAAGAGCTCTGCAACAGGAATATCGTGATCAAGAAGATTCCAATATGCATCATAATAAAATGCTAGTATCTCTAATTCTTACCTGGTCTTGAGTAGAGAGCAGTGTGAACAATGTTTCCAGTGCTGCTTTTCGTACAGAAGATATAGTATGATGCAAGAATGGCCACACACGTGGGACCAACACTGTGAGTGACTGCTGAATGCTAATATATGAAAGAGATGTAGAGGCAGTGAAAAGGGGAAAAAAAAATAGAAGTATTGTCACATACATTGGGTAATTTTAGGTGAAGGATCAAATTACTACAACTTAAACATTTTAAATAGCTTGAGTCAGAATCATTATTTTTTCATAAATATAGAGGGTTTTTTTTTATTGGTGTAAAGCACTAGATTTAAGCATGTATTTTTACTGTGGTGCTTCCTAGATTATACTTCGGCCTTTGTTCAAATATTTAGGGAAAATATATTTTTAGTTTTGAATTTATTATTAGGCGTGATTTTAAGACTCAAGTTTGGTTTTATTTTTTTGTGTCAACTTGTACATCAACTGATACACATAATACATGTTGAATTACAGATGGGGTTAGCAACAGAACTTCACTCTTTGTGCAAAAAATGACTACAGTAGTGACAATCATTCAGGATGTGAAAGGTGAGATGTTTAAAGTGCGAACACTGCAGGTTTAGTATGTGTATTACAAAAAATGTTAACATACTAATATGCAATTCCTTTAGTTTGACTATCCTGAATAGCAACACTGTCTTCAAAACCTAAAGGATTTATTTTACTGTTCCAAAAAGCTAACAATAACTGCCCTTTGCAATTAAGAATTTATCTTTCAGAAAAAAAGCCTTTTAGTATTAAGAAATAAGGAAGACACTTGCCTTTGAAAAAGGGGCAGAAAAGAATTCCCTGTCATACATAACGACAAGCAGTTAACATCTTCCCCCTGCTTTCTTCAGTGAACATTCCAGTAACTTAATATACCCACTGCTTTATCTACCTTTCATCAGTCATCAAACAATGTGAATTTTCAAGTTTGCAGTTTTCTTTAGAACTATTCCAATAGTAAAGTTCTACAGGTATTTGCATGTATTTTAATGTAACTAGCTTGCTCACTTATTTGGAGTTTGTCAACAGGAGCAGACAAAAAAAAGTTTGTGGACAGGGCCACCATGTGAGGGCAGCTAATATGCTTTACAGAAATACCCAACACAACCAGAAGAGGGAGGAAAAAAAAGGTCACATATAAACAATATCTATTACCTTTTAATTTTTTTGGTGCCCACTACTAATGAAATGAAACTAGAAGCACTGTCCTAACCTTCCCTTTGAGGAAAAGCCACAGTAAAATTAAACTACTGATTTAAATCGAGCATCTTCTACGTGATTTAAGGCAACTCTGATTATCCCAATCTGAAAATAACTTGACAGTCATACTGAATACTGGAGTAATACTAATTAAAAAGTTACCTGCACTTGCGGACCTGAGGGTAAGTCAGAAGGGAAGAAAGAAGGATCATGATACTGTTTGTGGAAGCTGTCAAGTCATCCAACTCCAGGAGTGCGTCCCACAAAGTATTAAGAATAAAAGGCACCTAGACAAAAAAGCAGAAAAAAGTTAGCATACAAAAAGAGAAGAAAAATATCCAAGTGCTAATTGTGTTATTTTCTTTGCTCAGATCAAAAGTGAAATTTTTGATCAAAATCAGTGGAAAGCAGCTCAGTCACCTTCTGAGACTGAAGGTGGACCAGGCTTTCCACTACTGGTACTAAAGATGCTGCAGCAACAGCTCGGACATCATCATCCAGATCTTGGAGACCTTCAATTATTGCAGGTAGCACTTTAGGCAATAACGTGTCAATCATGTCCTGCCAAAAAGATCAAAAGAATCTTTAAACTTAAACATCACATAATGCACCAAACAAATAAAACGTACTTTAAGTATGTGAATAAACCTCTTTGTTATATAACCAGAAAGCACAGGTCCAAGAATATAAACTAAATATTTGAACCATTCATGAAATTAAACCTAGGTTTTATATTTGAATGAATTTAACTTTGCTCAGATTTTGTGTAAACAAAGCCCAGCGTTTGCAGAATAATATGATGAATAAACTAAACTTCTTGTAGCACAGAGCTCTGTTAACCTCGCATATGAAAGTATGATCAAAATCAGACAGGTACAGCCTCTATTTATAATCTGTTTTGTGAAAGTAACTGTTAAAGTTACAACAATACAACTCTGCTGATACAAACCCGCGAATTTCTGCAGCATGGATGATAAAGATGCAGTCACAGATCTTGACACACATGAGAATGTAGTGTAAGCAAGTACATTTTTATCATACCAACCCATTGTTCAGGCACATCCTCATCTCTGAACAGAGCTTTCTGTTCCAAACCTCTCTGCAATTTGTCATGAAGGTTATTACCTGACGGACTGCCAGAGCGTATTTTATTCCTAAGAGACCACCATGTCTCACTTCCCACTGCTCCTGTGTAAGCAGCTTCAGGAGAACATCGACAGTTTTATGAACACCAGTCTCATTCATATGTTTCAATACTACTCCCAAAGTCTGAGCACAAGTCTCCCGTACTGGTGCTACCACCTAGGATAAAGTAAATGAGGAAACAGGTATTTCAATATGAAATTTGACTTAGAAATAAATCAATGAGTAGAATCAGGTGAGCAAAACTGCCATATGAGGTGAAATTTGTGTATCTATTACTCTGTAGTAAGCATCTCATAGCACAGCAGGCACATGCATTATCATTCTACAAAGCACAGCTGATCTGCTGCAGTATAATCTGCAGAAGTCTGCTGATCTACCAGTTCACTCAGACAACTTACTTCATCTGAAACAAAGTCTCCAAATCTGTCTAATGCAAACACACAAAGAAGTCTAATAACCAAGTCTTCCAGCCACTCCTGATGCTGCTGGATCATCTGTAAAAAGAGGAAAAAATGAACACCTTGACTGCATTTTATTCACAGAGGATTTCTGACATGCTTGCGTTCACTAAATTTCTATCAAAAAGGAACCCCAGCATATGTTTAAATTGACTGAATACAGTCATCTTGCACAGATAATCAAGGCAGAATAGTCAGCACTAATTCAGCTCTGCCCTGGCTTATCACAAACATCGCAATGGTACACATAGTACTTTTAATCAAAAGGCTGGAAAGCACCATGTAAGGCAGACAGATGATTTTATCCCCATACAACACACAAAGGTAAGGTCACTCAGATAATCTGTACTAAGTAATGTCAGTGTGTCCTAGGCAAATCAATTAATGCGTTTGAAGAATATTTACAAATAAACATGAACTATGAAGCAGTACTTCTCCAGTGTGGGAGACCATGTGAAAAGAACTTGTATTTCAGTCAAGTCTCCTCCAGATTAAAGTAATTAGCCCAAGCTTGTCTTGAGGCTCTGCAATCTGTTAATTAGAGGCCCTATAGCTTTTTAACTACAAACCCCAAAGCAGAAGCTCCATAAAAGGAACTACTCTGACATCATCTTTCTCCATCTCCACTGTTTGCCTACTAGATCAGCATTTCCCTTGAAAACTGCAATTTTAATAAAATTATCACCATATTATGGATTATATCACAGAATTCATATATAAGGTCAAAGAATTATAATTTGCATGTAGCATGCACAGCAGCCTTTGAAGCTACCCTGGAGTACATGGGCTCTTTCCATAAATAGATAAGAAACCAACCAGAGTAACTTATCATTGCCGTGTGTTATTATTACTCTGCAATCTCCATGGAACAAATACAATTCCACACGGAAGCAAGGAAAGATAGCAGCTTCTACCTGCTTTCCCCATACACAAAGTATGCTAAAGTAGTTTCATCTACATATGAAAAACATATCTCCTCATTCTTCACACTCTAAACCACAAGCTTTCCCTGCTGCTTTTGTAGCAGGGAAGTCAGTATGAATCTGAATGAGATTCACTGTTAGTAAACAAGTTATTACTGTCAAGAAATTAAAAAAAAAAAGTGTTTTCCTTCTGAATACATAGAAACTGTTTAAATACTTTCACTTACAATAAAGTAACTAGACTGATACGCTGCTTACTATTTAAGTGAATAAAATCAGATGGCCTAAGGCACTTCATTGAACCTAGTTACATAATCAACTTAAATAGTGAATTTTGTTTCAGCACACCTCTAGCATGACCTGTAACTAATACTTTTCTAGTATGGAAGTTAGTATTTAATAAATTTACACAGAGCCCACATATTAATGGTTGCTTATATAGTAGTATGTTTGTTTTTTTTTTTTTGCAGACTTTTAAAAAGAAATTTAGCATTTCAACAGTAGATGTAGTGATTTGATCCACATTATTTTGATCAGACAGATCTCACGGTTTATATTCCCGCAATATCACCCACCTCCTGCAAAGATTAAGTATTTTAAGAAGTCAGTTTGCTAAACCTAACTTAAGAAATCAACATGACTGGAAACTCACCTCTTCTAAAGAGCTGTCTCCCATTTTACCACCACTTTTACCATGAGCTTTAAGTATCTCTCTCAGTCCAGTACCTGCACCATGTCGAACCTAGAAAAGTGAAATAAAATGGGAATTTAAAAATATTTAGGAACATAAGATAAAAAAATACACTGTTTAACTGAAAACACTAACTCACATCAACACCTTTTTTTCCACATCATCATCTTTTTTCTTAATAGAAACGTGCAATGCTGTAGAATTAGTGGTATTCCACAGATTTGTGGAAAATGTAGTATCTTATTAGATAAAATGATGTACTTACAAAAAAACAAGTTGTTTTTGGACAGGTCAGTATTAAATATTTGTCAGTTTATGGACAGAAGCAATTAAGGATTGCTTCCACTTTTAAACAGGAAGGTACTGTGGCCATATTTGCAGTAAAGAGGCCAGTAAAGGCAGTTTTCATTTAGTTTTACTTCCCTATATTACAAAACAGTAGTTTTCAGAGAAAGACTAACAAATACCAATAAAGTCACCTTACATGAATCTCAGGAATTACCTAAAAGGCTCTGGCAGTTAAGTTTCTAAATCATTGCAATTTTTTACTTTGGGAGGAGGGATAGGCACAAGGACTGCTCACAGATTAACCATTTATAGTAAGTTCATAAGCTAAAGGAAAGCAGCACTTTTAGTAAATTTTTATTTCTTAAATAAAATTTAGAACCGCCCCCCCCCCCCCGAGTATCTTGGGGTCTACAAAACAAATGTCTGAGAATTACTCTTCTGCATAGTTACAAACCTACCTTGCTTGGCTAAACATTACAAAAAAAAAAAAAAAAAAAAAAAAAAAAAAAAAAAAAAAAAAAAAAAGGTGAACAAATGATATGGGAAAGCAAATTATAACCACATGTATGTTCCCACCAAGCAGTTGAATGCGCTAGGAAGAATTTTGGAAACTACAGAATAGCAGTACAAAGATGTGCTACAACAATACCTGTTTCTCATATTTTTGATCCGTAACTGGACACAACTGACTAATCAAGAAAAGCCAGCACAATAGTTATGCCAAACCTCTGTGTTTGCAACATTTTAACTGGGTTTTCATTGAGAGGCCTTTACATAGGTTTGCGTAGAACTTATTCTGTACTTTTTCTTTAATAAAGGGTATTTGATATACGTGCTTGTTGCTAGTAGAAAACTACTGTATTTCATTTCATGATAGCAACAACTAGAGATGAGTGGTTGCTAGGTCCTCTAAGTATCAGAGTATTTTACATGAAATGCAAACTGAAACATGCACAGCTAGTGGCTGCTGGTAAGATCTATAAGCAAGACAATAAAAGACAGAGCACTGTCTTAAAATCTCAACTGTTAATAATACATTGATTACTTGTTTATACAGTCTGGGATTGCTTAGGATTGCTTATGAACTAGTTTTCACAAGCTGAAAGGAACACTTTGCTAGTTAACTTCTCAGCTTCTCAAAACACAGAACAGCAGCAAGAAAGACAAATGTATAAAGGAAATACCAGTAGTCATCTCACCTGACTTCAGCTGCCTAAAAGCTAGGCAATAAACTAGTCACCCAGGCTGCCTATAGACACTGCAAGAAGATGCCAGAGGGTCATTTATAAACATGTATTTTGAGGTAGTCTAACCTGTTTTTCCATCAAGAACATACCATAAGAATGATTTTGTATTGATCTACTTCCTTAATTCAGATGTGCGTGCCCTATATCAAATATAATAAGAACGCTATGAGAATGTCTGCATTTCAGAAAACAAGTGGATTTTGACTTCAACTGCAAACAGCCTGCTTTCAAATAGGATGAGGCTTATTAGTTTAGATGCAGTGATGTGCCACATTAATGTAATTACCCTTCTTCTGGGCCCAAAATAATCATGCAGGCTGTGTATGACTTATCTCTGTTTCCAAGTTTGAGGTCAGTATAGGCAGAGCCAACTTGCTATCACTGAACCTGTGATACAGATAATGCTTAAGTATGTTACAGTTGCTGCTAACATTTAATCTTTCAAAAGATTAACTTTCTTATGACAAAATTGAGGTTAGTTTACAACAGTTATTCCCATCTTCTGTTCAAGGAAGAAAGTCTGCTGTCAGCCACTTTGTATTTTTGCTTAGAATTGATAGGAAAGTTTGTGGAAAATAGTAGAGATCAAATAAAAGCATGAGCAGAACAGTTCTGAATCTTGAAAACAAGTTCACAAGGCAACCAAATATATAGCTTTTGTAGTTGGTATTAAATATCTTTTTTTTTTTTTTAAAGTTAAATATTCCTTTTTATAAATGAAGGGAACAAACAACAATTTGTAGCCTACTCACTGTGAAGTGATTTTTTCCCCCCCTTTTCTAACTGAACATTAGACAAACATGCATGCCACTGTTGTCAGCAACACTTGCACAGTATTCCACAAATTCTTGATAAATCCTGGCCTGTTTTAATTACTTTTTTGCTCAAATTTCAGTACTTCCAAAATTCTCATTTTATTTCCCCTTTAAATAAGTCTTAGGAAAAAAAAAAATAATTCTCTAAACCAGATTGGTCTTGACTTCGTAATCTGTATTTACGATTGACATAATTTTTGATTCCTAGTAAAATACTCAAGTTCTAAGCATAGGATTTCCGTGCTTCTGTTTAAATCTACTTTTTCCTCAAACTTACAGTTACACTTCAGATACTGCATGTGTCTTACCTCCCAGGAAGGGTTAAAGAGATCATTGCACACCTCTTCACAAAAACTTTCGAGAGGCCATTCATTTGCCTAAATTCATAAAAAGTAAGTATGAGACTCACAGAGAAAGGGATCAGGTGAGCATTTCTTACACTGTATGCTACTTAGATACACAAAAGTAACAAAAACCTCCAAAGCTTAATCAAATAAAATAATTTCTTCCACTCTTCAGAAAGATTTTAAAAGGCTTGTGAAATTTGGCTGGGGGAAGTAGGGCAATTAAGTTTGATGTTCTGGAATCCAGTCTCCTTTTCAAACCCCACTATGACAGAAGATTAAAGTTTCATATCCTCTCTAGCGACTCTCTAAATTTATGAACTTTGCCTTTAAAAAATGTAATAGACAAATCCCAGTGTGAAATCACACTAGATAATCTAATTAGGTCAATCAAGTAGTAAGCACCATCCTCACTCATAACAAGCACTTTCTAAGACTTATTCCACATTTCTGAAATCCAGGAGCATATCCACTATCTCCAAATTTCTTATAAGGAAGTTGACAAGGTTTTGGAAAAGAAACAATTATACTAACATTAGGAAGTTCGTGCCATCATAAAGACAAGCATTTAAAAGGTAAACAACCAGCAGGTACTCAGTTTGCAGTTCTCATTAGTCTTTCATAAATGCATTTTCACAGCACCGTTTTTCAAATAAGAATTTAGTTACTAACCTGTGTTTGGAAAACCTTATTTCAAATATAATCAAGATAAAGTCTCTATAAAACAAATTTTTACGCACTATTTGTATTCAGGTATAGCATTTCCAACAATTTTTCAGCTAATTGAAGCAAATGCTAATTTCTTCTAAGCCTAAGGTATTGTTTAAATCTTAAACTACTAAAGGTATAACTTAATTCTAAATTAAAGCGAGGCAAAGATTATGTGAAGTATACACGAACATTTAGATCAACATATTTATGACTATGCAATCTTGTTAGCACAGTTTTACAGTTCAATATCCAGGTCTGACACCTGTAATCCACCTACTAAGGTTCACTTGGATAGACTATTACCAAGATTAAATATGTTTTCTTCTCAATGCTGTACACAGTTCAAAGTCCATTTGCTTCACTACATACAGTAAGTTGGCAATGACATTGTTTACTCTTTCTCATAATGCTAAAATGAGTAAAGAATTAGGGAGCAAACGGAAGTTTTATTTAATGTTATTCTATTAAACAACCGAATGATCATTTTTGCTAACAGCAGAACAGCACATCATACCTCTTCTGGAGCATTTTCTACCAGTGTTTTTGAGTCTGTGGCAGGTTGGTTAATGACAACATTTGCAACTTTTCTTCTCTTTTCTTCTGGTTCCCCATCAGTGCTGTCATTGCTGAGAAGGAACAAATACAAGTTTATGAACAGAAAGTATTTTTTAGCGGAAATAATTACTTCTCCAACTGAAGACTCAGATATAATAAAATGTGGAAAGAATGCAAAATAAAGAAGTTTAACACCTTCTGAAACACACAATAGGTACAAAGTTGCAGGTAACAAAATTCAGTGTGGAGGCAAATTGACAATCTCACAATCTTTTTCAGCCATTTCCAACAAATACAGCAATTCTTAAATAAAACCAAGGAAAAATATTTTTGTTTACTGCTCATTATAAATACAGCAGGTCCAATAATGTGTCACTAAACTACCATGACGAAGAACATACCATACATAGGAAAGTTATATCTAAGATTTTTCATTATCATCTTCATAATTCTCCCATTTTCATGAATTATTCTCAAGACATCTTTACTAACAGGACAAACCAGAAGTTTTACACTGTACCATTGCATTATTTCAAGACTCCTCTACAGCCAGGTTTTTAACAGAGTCTACTGGGAATGAGAACAGTTGTGTTTTACCATCAACATGATTACCACATAGAATATTAAGAGGCAAAGACTGTAGGACGTTTTTCAACAGATAAATCAAATTACAATTCAAGCTTGACTGAAAAAAGAGCAAAACAGTTCACTATTATACCTCTTCTCATTAGCTTCCACTGCATCTCTGGATCTTTGCTTTGCAAACAGCTTAGCCATTCTTTTGGCTTTATTCTTTTGTCTACTGCTCATACCAGCTCGAAATTCTGAGTCAATTAACTCAGCAGCCTGAAGAGTCTGAAAGAGAAGTCATTCATTGTCAGCAATTCTTGCAACAAAGGTCCTGAAAAATCCCCAAACCCACATTGTGTTCAACCTCCCCAGCTCTCCGTTATTCGAAACTCAGAGCAGCAGTTTGACATCAAATAATACTAATGTGGAACTGTGATGCTTAGGAGTCCACAAAGCCAAAGAATACCATGTTAGATGTTGATCATAATATTTAAAAATAGAGAAGTTATAACTGCAGAAGCTGAAATAAAGCAAACCCACTGTATTATTCCTTGCAATCAAACAGCCCGAGGTTTTACCTACAGGTTGTTTGTTTACTAGTGAAACTGAAGAAGGAGAATAGTCCAGATCTTCATCGTTGAACAGATCTTCAGTATTCATCCCAATTGCAGCACCCATATCCAAGCCAAGCTTCTTCTGTAACAGTTTCCTCTGCCGTGCTATCCGCTCTTTAGGATCAATTTCACCTTTAAAAAGTTTTTTAAAAAGGCAGACGTGTCAGATTTCCAGACAGATCTATTAGTGAAGTCTAGCACAATGAAACAACACCAAAAGTCACAGAATTAAATTCTATTTAGATAGTACATAAATAAAATCTTTCAAACCTAATCATAACTCCTAGGCAGACCTTTTTGTTGTGGAAAATACAGAATTACCTTGAAGTATATTTTTAAACAGAAGGTAGCTGCCATGAAATTCATTAAATTATACTTTGTCTATAGAAAAAAAAATAAAAAAGCAAAAAGCAAAAATAAAAAAGCAAAGCTTGTTTTTTTTATTAAAGGAAATGGCATTTTGAAAGGAGAGAACTAACGCTTAATCCAGCAACTGATTCAATAATTAGTGCTTTGTTAATCACCACATGCATCCCTGTGGAATCTGCTAGCGTTTAAGGTTGATTTTTCTTTTTTTTTTTTTTCTTTTTGTTCTCCAAACATTTGTCTTCTGTTGGGAAACAGACTTAAGAAATAAGAACCACCAATAAAACCCTTCAAATAATATTCCATCCAATATTCTGTATTAAGTTTGGCTGAATCTGAAACTTTTCTACATAAACATTCTTCCTTGCCATATGTACAGGACCAAGGTGTCTCCTGTCTTTCTGCCCAAACTGCCAATTGCAAGGCAGACTGAAGTGTAAGGATGATTTTCCTAGAGTGCTGGACTCTGTTAATAAACGAATCCTCAAGCTTCATGTGCCAAGTGAGGCTCATTTAGAAAGTTGAAAGAAACTACCTCAAGTATGTTCTGTAAACAAATACTTGAATTACTTAACACCTAGATTTTGGGGGTATTCACATTTATATTAAAAATAACAGATGAATTCAGTGCCTGTTTAAAATAAACCTGCCAAGTAAATTTGCTACATATGAACCAAAACTTGTTTCTGAACAGGTAGAGTTTCATTAGAAGAAATGAAATTTGTAGAAAAACTTATTAAACTGGCATAAAAAGATGGCAAACAACAAAATACTAGTGAAGCATAAAACAAACAAACAAACAAAAAAAATACTACAGAATATGCCATAAGCGTAAGCAGCCATGGGTTCTGTTCCTCCCTGATCTTCCCTGTACGCTGCACAGGGAATAAGTGAATCAGGGCTATGCAGCCAGAGTGGATTCTTATCTATAGCACCATTTCATTTGGCGGAGGAACTGAAAGATGGACTGGAAGCAGAGCAGACAAGTACAGTAACAGCTATATGTATATATGTGTGTATGTATATCTTATAGATAAAAATAATTCTATGCCACATTACAGATGTAAACCAACTCAGCTAAAAAGTTGCAGAAAGATATCAGGCAAGTCACTTGAAACAAAATGTATCATCACGCAGGTGATGCATGTGTATTCTACATTGCTTACAGGAGACCAAAATTACAAGTACACAGGTTAAAAAGCAGCAACAAGATCTCTAAGAGAAACCGTAAGTTAACTGATACTAGATAACTCTGGCTTGATGTCCCATGCTCATTTCAGAAAAAGATTATTCTGCCCCTTTTCCACTAGGAGACCATAAACACTGATGTCTGTATAGCATTCAAATGCCCCAACAATATACTCTATAGGAATGCCTGCATTATGCTATGAACACAGACAGTAGCCACTGGATGGAAGAAAACAAAGCAGTAACTATTTCCTTCTGTACAACAGTTGAGCAGAAGTCCTCTAAGGACTTGGAAATTAACAGCTCTGAAGTATCTTAACAGGCACTGAAGGTTTTAAATATTTGACCTTCTGACCTTGACAGTTTTATCCCAGTATTTTTCATGCAATCTCTATATTTGAAACCTTCATGCTTTTCAATAAGACACATCCTACTAGCTATATTGGGAACATTGTTTTAATGAAGAACAAGTGGTGATAGTTCCTAAACGTCAAAAAAAAAAAAAAAATTCTTCAGAAATTCTACAAAAACCTTTAACACCACTTTTCCTGTCCCATTCCTTCAGGTATCCACTCTCCTCTCCTCCCAACACACAAAATAATTCCAATGAGAGAAAACACAAATACACACACCCCCTACAAAAACTCTCTAATTCACAAAAGGTAATACAAACCAATTTTGTTGGGGCATATTTTCTTCCTTTTATTTCCCTAGTATCCTGATAAACCATTAATGACTAGACTTATAATAGAGACACCACAAACTTCTTCAGACCACTAAGTTAACTAGTTTACAAGTAAAATATAAAGATATACCTGATTTATCATCCTGGACTTCAAATTCTGCACCAGCAGATCCAAGAAGAGATGCGCCATGTTTTAACAACCGACATATATCAAATCTATCAAAGCGCAACCGATCTGTTGAAGGTGAATCTTCCATAGGACTTTCTGATCCTGGTTCTAAACAAACATTGAAAATAATATTAAGGAAAACATGATGAAAATGTTATTCAAAGTTTTGGCAGAAGTAAGATAAGAGTGATGTAGAGGAAGAAATAATTTCACTCCCACAAAGAATCATAAGGCATACAGAATTTTGACTCGCAAAACGTAAAGATCCATTTCATAAAGAAAAAATAATAATATTTTCCCCTTGATAAATTTAGCTCTTAAAAACTTGGGACACTGATGCACCACTGGGTCTTCTCTGCACACAGACGGCCACCTTGCAGTTTGAGCTGCACATTGTTCAGAAATAGTTCAGCCATAAGTATAATGCCAACACTGCACTGTCTGACCAACAGCCAGGCACCCCTGATACGGGAGCTGAGGAGTAGTCCAGCTGCAGGTACAGTGCAGTTCCACGCTGATACAGCAGAGAGCTGTTGCTCACAAGGTGTCTTATCATTTCTTGGTTGTGAATTCACTTCCAAAGTATTTCCTCCTCTCAACACTTGAAGATTAGTGTCTTGTGGCTCCTAGTCAGGCACAGCTTAATGTCCAAAAAAACTGCCCATGCCTACATAACCCAGTATGCTCACATCCTGAATTACAGCTAGCACTATAAATACCATTGTTACCTACAAGAAATACAGCATTTAGTTTACTGGTTCACCCCACACCTAATTATGAAAGTTTGTTCATTTACAGTAGAATGAGTCCAACTGCATACAGATTACTGTACAAAATGAGTAATACCTGAATTTCTTCAGACCTGAAGAAGTTAATGTTTCATTATACATATACATGGTAGATTCTATAAATAAAGCTATTAAGTACACAGATAAATATGGTTCGCTGGGAAAGACTCAGTGTAGCTCCTGAAAAAAGCCCTCTCGTCAACATCCTTAAAAGAGCTTCATCAAGTGGATAGAGGGGATCTAGTGGGCATAACAGCCATTCAAAAGCTTTCAGCAAGGTTTCATACTAAAAGTTGAAGGAACCAATTTACTACAGAGTTGGGGAAAACATTCACATGCAGACTGAAAGCTGATTAAAGCTGGTTAAAGACAGATAAAAGCCATGGGTTCCTTCAGAGATCAATGTTGGAACAAATTGTATTTGTCTTTAGCAATGGAAGGGAGATTTCACTGCACTCTCCTCCCAGCATGTACATAACATTACCCTTTCTGGTAACCCAGTGTTACACTGGCACTATGAAATCCAGGAAGGACTCTGAGAGCAGTGATGGGCAACAAGACGGCAGTTAGAATTCAACGTTAAGAATCTAAGCTATGACTACACAACACTGAATTCAGAACTGGGAGTAAACAGTCAATAAAGATTCTGGAGGCACTTCAGTCAGTTTCTGTATTCACCAGCTTACTGGGCAGTTACAGAACAGCCAACTAAGTACTGGCTATCATCAGGAAGAACACTAAAAACATGATGAAGCACATAATTTTGCTGCTAAATATGAATATCAGTACTCTCGGGATGCAAGTATACCAATGTGCAGTTTTGTGCATCTAAAGGAGGACATAAGAATAAGAAAAGCACTGCGAAGGACAAATAAAGTTATCCAAAAGACAGAGCAGCTGTTTTGGGAGGAGAGGCTGAAGAGGTTGCAACTCTTCAAGCTGAAGAGCAGAAACCTGCTGGAGGGGTGCAAATGCGATGAAGGTTTACAAAATCATAAAGGCAGTGGGTAAGGCAGATGCAGAACTTGCTTAGCGAAGTCTGCAGTAAAGGGATCAGGAGGCACTGAATGGAACTTGTACAAGATCACCGCGAAAGAGCTTTGTTGATTTTAACCACTTACTAAATTTCTGGAACCTAAGTCACAGAAGGTTGTGACGGTAGACAGTATCAGCAGGTTCAGAATAGGTTTAGACAAAATCATGGACAATAAGTTCATAGGTATATGACAATAAAAACAGCTGTAACATCCCTAATGCAACAGTTCCAGATGCAAAGCGAGCACAAATAGAACAGACTGCAGCAAGCCACCATTTCCCCTCTCTCAGAAAGGTGCTTTAAGCAAGGGAACAGAAAAGAAGGGAGGCTGTAAAAATATCATGACAAACTTGTCTGGTTAGAAGTTTTGCTGTTTCACTAGTTATTATTCATCTTAATTATACAGAGTAAAGCATTCTGAGGGTACAGAGCTGAAGCATGGGAATCTTAGAAGAAGCAAAGGTCATGCACCGTGTTGTTAACTGAATATGAACATCTCAAGCCAAAGAGGTTTACTATAGTCCATGCATATTAAAAAAAAGCGCAGGCTCATTTTAAACAGAATGGCACAGCTGCCTCAAGAAGTCTTGTATCACAGACAGTTTGCATCAGATATACAGTGAACTCTACATAATTCACTTAAGAAGCACCTGGTTTTGATCTTGGAGTTGGATTCCACTCGGGCACATTTTTCACTATTGCTTCAACAGCCTGGCCAGCTGCAATACGGGTATCCCAATTCGTACTTCTTAAATACACTAACACCTTTAAAGAAAGATAAACAAATCTTGATTTATTTGTTAAAAATGTACTTTTAGAACACCCACCAGTTGTTATGTTCTATATAACACACTTTTACTGCTATGGATCGAGACAAGATTCAAAATAACAAAAGCGAAGGCCAAGAAAACAAACTGAGGAGCCGTGAGCAATCCTCTCTGTATTATTCACACTTGCCGTAGCCAGACATTAATATTGGCTTGTAAGTTATATTTAGTCCATCAGCCAATCTCACCCTTGCTTTATAAGATGTAGACTATTTCCTCCAGGTACCAAAGAAAGCTTTTTTGTTTTTTTAGCTTTCAAAAAGGTAGTGTTCAAAAATAGAGATTAAAACTTTATCCAAGAAGAGGGCCAACATGGGTCACTTGCAGCAACGTAACGCTCATTTAATTTACCACTGTGCCTCAAATCTGGAAAAACTATTTATTGCCCTGAAAGTGGTTTGATGTTCATAATTCCTTGGCCACTCTGTTGATACCATCACTTGTGGTGAGAGCACCTGTTCATTAAGAGCAGAACTGAGTTCACTCAGCCATCTCCAGCTGTCAGATTCAAAACTATTTTTGGTGTTTTTACTGGACTTGGAAAGGCTGAAGCTAATGCAAACCTGTTTCTATTTTCCAGCCTTTTTAAAGACATGCAGCTTTCCTGTATTTTGAATTCTGTATCACACAAGTAACAATCTTATAGGCAGGAGCAGAAACTTTAAAACGTAGTAGAGATTCTCTTCATAGTGGAAAATCTGAAAGTACAGCAAACACTGAATACTTATACTGAACACAAAGTGAAACCTGACCTATGTAACCATCTCAGGGGCTAACAAAACAGCATGCTTAAGAACCAGGCTCTTTTTTCTTCAGTCTCCTTTTTTCAGGGAGCTCCATAAGAATACTATTTTTTTGCTGCTTCTACCCACAGAAACCACACCCCAAAAAACTTGTTCTGTTCTCACCATTAAAGTGCTGATAGCAAGCTCAGAAAAACCCCAAGATGCTTACTTTAGATAAGAGATTGTTCAGTTCATGAGGATGCAGCTTCACTACTTCCCCAAGTTGCTGTGCAGCTGCTTTTCTTGTTACTGGTGTTGTACCGGTGTCCAGTAAAATAAAGAGACGATCAAGCCTAAATGATTGACAAAAAATGAAAAAGTTAAGCTATTCATAGTTCAGCTGGCCATTTCTATTTATATTCCCCCAGATTTTCCAGTTTATCTAATGCAAATAGAAGAAATGTTTGCCTGCAGATTGTCAACTGACAGGTTGACAAACCTATTTTCCTAATAGTAAGTGGACTTGTTCTAAAAACACATGCAATCTGGTAAGCAGAAAAAATAATTTAGTTCTAAACATTATGCAAGTTACAAGAGGAAAATGAAATAGGTTCCTTCCTTCTTCTGAGAAGATTTTCAATCTTGAAAAACAAGTATTGTTAGGTTGTAAATGATCTTCAACAAATTCT
This sequence comes from Nettapus auritus, assembly GCA_011076525.1. Lineage (NCBI taxonomy): Eukaryota > Metazoa > Chordata > Aves > Anseriformes > Anatidae > Nettapus > Nettapus auritus. The sequence continues at coordinate 21,147,145 of CM021770.1, forward strand.
ATCAGATAAAGAAAGCAAAGGGCTCCATTATTCATACTGTGACTTATCATTTATTTTGAAGACCTACGATCTGTAGTGTCAAACTCTGCTTTTCCAGAATACCAGAAATTTTTACTTTTCCACATATTTTCCCCCCAACTACCTGGAATACACAAGACCAAACCCACTGTTGTATTTACAGTTTCAAAATATTCTGATGCTTCTGGCCCTCCCATGAAACACAGGAATTTAAGCAGCAGCTCTGTTTTCACAGTAACCTCGCATTAGGGAAAAAGACTCCAAACATCTATTTTCGTAACAGTTAATATTTCTTGTTTAGAGTTATAGAATGAGAAAGTTGCCACAAAAATCATAAAGACATTTGAAATATAATATAGTTAGTCTATCTAGACAATCAGATCAATGAAGAAGTGACAAGTGTTCATTACTCCCTCCACTATAAAAAGTCGGAATTCTCTTTATAGGGTGCCCAGTTTGTCCACAAGGTATTGGGAAGCATGTGCTCGCTACCAAATGCAAGTCTAGATTCTGCGATTCTAGAATCGCCCCTTCTAGTCTTAAAGCTAATCATAAAGATACAGTTCCAAGGATCACAACCATACAGAGCTGCAATTTACAAAGCACTGAAGCTCACCTAGATCAGCCTCACAAAATAAGGATCCGGGCAACCTGACAACTCCCATTCCTTGAACACAGACCCAGGGTTTCAGCAAATACAGGAAAAGGATGCGTATCCTGCACACTAGGCTGTTGCTACTAATTACATTTCAACAAAACTGTCTTGAACATTATTCCCAGTACTTAAAAACCCCCCTGTAACATCACTGCAAATTGTATTTTCTTTCATACATGTAACCTGCACTTATTCCTGAGAATTTTTATAATTTGATGCACAGCAGAGCCATGCTACAGAATAAAGGCAAAAACATCACAAATGCAACAGTTTCAAACCAGAGAAACTGGAGTAGATATCCATTTAATAAGTATTTTCTAACTGAAAGTATTTCAAATCATTTCAGTATTTTAAGCACACTTCTGGTATTTGCCAGCTTTGACATAATTCTCTTCCTACTACTATAATAGGTGAGACCATTTCAATTTCTGTAGATGAAACTGAAGTTCCAAGTGCTATGATTTACTAGTTAGCAAGTTGTTTTAATGTTACATAAAAGAAAACCCCAAACATTTCTAAACAAGCAGTTTTGTGCAAGTAGATAAGTCAGAGGAAAATAAAAGCTTTAGAGATCTAAGTCTTCCAAATCATTGGTAGTACACTAGTCAAGAATAACGACACATCCTTAGGAACTTAGCTATTTACCAGTATTTATTTTATATATATCTGACAGCAGTAACACAACCTGACTTAAAACACAGTATTATTCACTGCAAAATGCACTGCCTTGCAGAGGAACCACAGCGTGCTAGCTCTCTCATTCTTAATCTCACCCAGTTTGGTCCTCGTCTCTCCATGAAACTTTGGTGTTCCATACTCAAGCAGTTTGCCGGTTAGTGCCACCCACTCCTTTAGCTATCAAAGTATCTTTTTTTCCATCGCCAAGTTCAGGCAGAATGTGCAACTTAGACCACTTCCTCCGCTAGAACTGTTCATGTGACAGAACAGGAGGAAACTGCTATGACAGCCTACCCTCAGAAAGACCCAAGTTTAATTCCAATCTCAGTTACAAGCTTTGGGGCAGTATTACCTACCTGTTTTTAAACAGCAGTAGGCTTGGTTTGTAATCTGTGATCTTAAAATTGAACGTGCTTAATTCATGCACAAATGCAAAATAAAACAAACAAACAAAATCTTTCTACTGTCTCACGTTCCTGTAGGAAGATTTCAACCCCAGCAAAATAAAATAGAATTGGCAAGTACAGCTAACGATGTCTGACTAACTCCTAGTCATGCCAATCATTCTTCCTTGCCCTCCCGCAAGTTTCCCTGATATGCTATTCCCAAACAGTTAGTATTTTGGTGGTATTAAAATTCTTAAATTAATTAAGCTTTGGTGCGGCTGCAGCAGAATCCAGCACAGCCTGTACTCTCCTGCTCTAGCTGAAGGGGTACCATTGGGAAAGTTAACATTGATCAGCAGCTCTAATTTTTTAAATTAAAATTTGCATTCTTTGTTTCATTAAGAATGAAAAAAAGAAAAAAAAAAAAAAACTTCTAAATGAATTAATTCTGAGGACCTGCAGACAAGCAGTTCATTCTCAAAGCAAACTATGTCTCTAAATTCACTTTTACAATCAAAAAGAACTAGAATAGTTCCATAATGAAACGTGGTTCTGCCTCTCACACCGAACAGTGCTTTAAGTGTAGCACAGCATGGCTTACACCTTTTACAAATGTCAGAATCAATACAGTAGAGTGAAATGCTCTACAATGCAGATGCAACTTTTAATTTAAAAGAGCTCAACCCAAGCTATATGAAAGTAGCTCTAAGCATATGGAACTCGCAAGCTGACAACTACATCTCATCAACAGGACAGCAATCATACGTGAACTCTTGCTACATGAGCTCACTACAAAGCACTATTTTTTCCACGAGTAAGATATTTTTCTCCTCTCACTTAAGAAGTTTGAGATTTTCTAAACAGGGCTTTCAGTATCAGGAAGACAACTTGGAACAGCAACTCAAAGTCATTACGAGCAGTATTACATTCAAATTAAGTATTTTTTTCTTCTAAGAAATACCACGAGCTTTTACACTGACACAGAGTTCATAAATGTTTCTGACACAAAGACCTCGATTCAGGTGCTTACAAGCAGGCATCTAGCAGCAGCTGAGACACTTCAGGATGAGTCACGCACACGGGGTGGCCGACGTGGCTCAGGATACAGGAGACCCTTGTCATTCTCAAGTGGCAAGGATCCTTTACGCCATCTAAGCTGGCACCAGACACCTAGATTGGGCAAGAGAATCTTCCCCAGACAAATACTCCAAGTCATTAAAAGTAGAACATTTCATTATAGCACACTAGTTTTGATAAGACTAAAGGTCTTTGGTCTTAGTCAGACTGTTCTGACTTCCAGGATGGGAACTGGCTGAGAGAAATACTCAATAAGCAGTAGGTCTGCGATCAACTGAACAGCCATCACATATTGGACCTGATTTTTCCCTCTTGACTATTACCACTGAAATGGCTTACTGAACAATCAAAAAAAAAATATATATATCAGTTCTTAGAAGAAGACTGTAGGCAAGAAAAACAGTAAACAATCTAGTTTTCATTGCTGTTCACCAGAACTGCAAGGTTGGCTAGGATTGGAGAGATTTCCCCTTTATCAACACTGTCATGCAGAACGATTATACAGGCAGGCTTAGTTCAGTTAACTACATGGGGGTTTGTGAACAGAAGTACACTGAAACTTTATTACTGACCCCTAATCAGTAAACATAACAAGCATTTTACTCTTCCAATGTTATTATTGCAGCAAAGACTACAAACAAAAAATAGCAATGGACAAAAACGAGAGCAAGTACTTTCAGAAGAACCACCAAACCAACTGAGAGGCACCCTCCGGGTAGCATGGTCAGTCCATGTTCTGGTTGCTGCTTTCTGAAGTTTTGCATAGTCTGCATTAACCTAAGTTACACATAACTGTACCCAGGCACAGCAGGCAAATGGTGCAAACCGCTGACCTGTGCTATTCTCCACATTAATTCTCAGTTCTTTGCCGCCTGAAGGTACGTCTCCAAATACAGGGGTGCTCTCCATTTGAAGGGACACTTGGCCTAATATTTAAAGCGAGCCTTATGGCACTGCTCTGGGAATTGGACAATGTGGATTTGAAAGCCCATCAGCTACAGAGGTATTAGAAAGCTAATAGTGGAATAGTTAATGACCAGGTCAAGATATAGAGGTTATCAACGTTATCTCAAAAACATTTCCAAAAGACGACGTGCACAGCTAAATTGTATAAGGGTTCTGATCACCTCAGTGTAAGCAGTGTGACTGGATAGGGTCTTCACAGTACTTCAGTGGGGAAACTTCACATTTGTTGACCTCAAATGAGTTTAGACTTGAAACAGACAGCAAACTGATCACTGCTGCCAATGAAGCGATTGCTTTGGGCTCCACATCTGTCTGGGCCTGTATGCCAGGGCACAGTCACTGCCAGTACAGCCACTGGTACAGAACAGCTCATATCTATCCCAGCAATCCTCCAACCCATTGAAGTTGCGTGACCATACAGAAACCCTCATGGGGTGATTCCTGCAACATTCTAACTTAGAGCTCTTTGCACAACCACAAGCTGGCACCCTCAGAAGGAAAGGGAACACTCTTACGTGTTTTCTTACCTCATTTCCTACAGAGCAGTGAAAGGGACAGCTAAAATGAAACAAGGGCTCCATCATCACTGGTGATGGTAATATATACTGCACACACACAGGCCAACCAAATGCTAAAATTAGTACTACTCCTTAGGGAACGCATATTTCATATCTTATATGAGTTGCAGTGTTAGGCTATACAAGCTTTATTTCAGAGAATGCTTGAGGTGGGAAGGGACCTCCGGAGATCTCCTGGTCCAGCCCCACTGCCATGCAGGACCACCTCGAGCAGCTTGCGCAGGACAGCATCCAGGCAGGCTTTGAGCATCTCCAGAAAAGGAGACTCCACAGCCTCTGGGGGCAGCCTGTTCCAGTGCTGTCACCCACGCAGTATAAAGTCTTTCCTCATATTGTCAACTATTATATATGTATCTATCTAAATGTAATACATATGACCACTTACATTACAAAAACACTGAGATAATAGCACTGGAAATTAGAGAGTCGCACAGAGATGCGCTAATGCAACACAACAAGCGCATCGCCAAGTGACAGAGAGAACGCCTGGGCGAGCACTCCAGTTTTGGCTGCTGGGACCGGTTACAGTCCTTATCAGTGTGCAATCCTTGGTTTCGACTTTCACGTCAGTGCATTAGGTGTCTGAGAAATTTTACAGCTCTATCTCATTTGGGCAGCAGCGCACAGGCTACTTCTGCTCCCCCCTCGCCAGGGCTGCAGGGACACTTCCTCCCACTTGCTGCAGCCAGGAAGGCAGCTCCCCTGTCGGGGTCTTTCTGTCAGCCTCCATCAATTGGAGAAGATGTACCCTATTCCCCCTGAGCTTTTTAGCCAAAACTCTGGCAATTGCAGTGGTTAAGCATATCTGCCTGATGAGTAGTAGGGCAGCAGGTATGAGGCAGACTACAAGAGCTTGTGAAAGACAAAATGGGTAGCTATACTCATTTAAGTAGGAGCAAAAACATGCTTCTTGGTCAGGCTAACTCTTCTTTCCATGCATGAAGTAATGGCTTCCAAATTATCTAGAAGCCAAGTTCTTTCTCTAGAAAAGTTTGCGGTAAACCCAAGGGAACATTTCTAAAAGGTATATAGGGCCCATAACAAAAGTTCTTGATAATTTTGGCATTTTCTAAGAACTTTGGCCCCCTAACGATGCAATATCAAACCTAAAATTTTAGATGAATAGCGATGAATATGATCTAGCGTAGCCCTTTGCAACTGGGTAGTCACTGCCCTATACTTCAAAAGCCAGGAGCAACATATGAGACCCACTTATTTTGCAGGGGCTTTACTAGCACAGCCTTCTGAGATGATTTTTTTTCTTTTTAATTGAAAACTCAGTTTCCACTCTACGCTCTTCCAGTTATATAGCAATCCAAGCAAATGAAGACAGTGAAAACTCTAGAAACTAGTATTAGAATCATATGGACCAAATGCAGAACAGCTTGCAACAGCAGCCAGCTGTTACGCTGCCCCATACTTGCTTAGGAATGTCTTGAAATTATCCTGAAGGGGCTGTCTTTAAGAAGGTAGAGGTAAACTTATTTCAGGGTAAACTTAAGGACATGCCTATTAAAACCAAACCATCTTACCAGCTTCATGCATTTTATCACTGTATTTTAAAATCTTTCTTCCCCCTCACACTGTGAAGGCCCTCAAAAAACATGAGAAAGCCACTAGCAGCCTTGGTGCTGGAATGATGATGGTACATGAGCTGCCTTTAAACACATGACAGAAATTGAAAAGACCTTTATATTGGATATTGAAAGGTACCATCAGCACTTTATCATCTACTGGAACTCAATCACTGAGTAATCTATGATTGTTCTTCTCTGTAGATTGGAAGTGTTACTTTTTCACAGAAAGTAACTCTAAAGGTTATTAGTGAGGTATTGTGTTTATTCATGTAAACTTCATAGGAATGAAGGTGAAGCAAAACTTCTCAGTTCCTTTTTTTTCTTCTTCTCAGTTCCACTGTCAAGAATTTTAATTATTTTTATTAGTTATGCAAATATGATTCTACTTCACATATACTTTAAGACCAGAAACAGGAGAGAATGCCTAAGCGAATTAGCTTGCGTGTTCACAGAAAGAACGTCAACCTTCCCACCCACCTATACCTCCTTCTGGGGAGGACAGTGTTTGGTAGGTGAGTAGTTTAGTCTTCTCAGCATGGAACTACCAAGGAGATGAGCATATATAAAAAGTTATTCTACAACATCTTTTGGCGTGATGTATCCACTGATCTGCTTTTAGGTGCATTTTCTAGCGTATTATCACAGAATTATTACATAGGAGTATATCTTTTGTCCAATGAAACAAAACTAACAGTTATATGTAACAGATTAAAGTGCCACAATACATTTTGTCAATGAATTACAAGTGATGGTGTAATTATTTTTAAGATGACCTTATTAATAGCAGAACTGCAAATTCACAACCTAGTTTTAAGATATTTCAAAGCATTCCCTCTATTTTAGATCACTCTGATCAGACCAGTTTTAAGAAAGGTTTCCAATTCACTGAACAGCAAAAACTAAACTTTACTGAGAAGAAAAACACTTGATAATTTGTTTTGAGAATGTAAAAAAAAAAAAAAAAAAAAAAAAAAAAAAACCCCACAAACCTTCCCCCCCCCCTTTTTTTTTTTTTTAATAAGATTCCAATACCGACTTAATACTAGTGAAGGTTTGTGTGTGTGTGTTTTTTTCTTTAATATCAAAGTTTGTTATACCCTCAGTAAAGCCTATGGTCCTTGAAGAAAGATTAATTTGAATCAACTTCTCCCTCCCTCCCCAGAGTTGTATAGTTTGAATCACTCAACAGTGAACTCAACATAAAGGAACATCCTTTAAATATATAAAAAGGTAACTAAGAGGAAAAATTCCTATCTCTACATTTAAATGAAACTGGTAGAAAAACTGGAACAACCACACCTTCTACAGTAACATAGGTATGTGCTATATTACAAATAATTGTCCTGAACACTCGTAAGTCTGAAAAGAAAGGATCTTAGAAATTCAGTGCTCTGAAATAAAAGGTGAAGACAAGATTTCTTGAACATACCAAAAGCAATATTGACACTATAGTATCAGTGGTCAAGCTGCTCAAAGGTTCATGTGTCAAGAGTCGCAATGTAACTTCAAAGGGATATGGATGGGTTTGTTCTATCAAAAAAAAACATCTGAGGTCAAATTTGCACAATACCACACCTGCAAATTATAGAGAAACTTAGGAGTTCTCCAGGAAGAGCCAAGGTGTTATAGCATTCCAAAGTATTAATTCTTTTACATGATTTATGTGCAGAATTGAAACAATTCCATACCAACTCACAAGTATCACAGGACTTTTATTAAAGCTCAATTCCTTATGTTCGACTTGTGTCACAATTTGGTCTTAAAACTAGACACCGAAGCAATGCATCACATGACCTTATTAACACATCAACTTTTTAGTACTTCACAGCGAGGCTTAAGAATGAACCTTAGCCAAAACAGAAATTTGTCCTCCTATCAGTTACCAGACCAAACAGGTGTTAGATAACTCCTTGCAGAGAGCACTACTGCTTTTCACTAAAGCAGTGTAGTTTTACACGAATACGGAAACATTGTTAACTCCATTTGACACTGATCCTTACAGTAGACATGGCCTCAGTATACAAACTTTGCAGTTCTATCATAACACTCCAGTTAAGCCCCGTATCACTCATAGCTTAGCACATTTATTTAAGTAGACTGCCCCATATCTAATGAAATTAGAGTATTACCCTATTTTATGCAACTGCTTACAGTATTATTTTAAAGTACATAATAGCCTTGTTACAGCAATCTCTTACTGCTTTCAGGTCCTTATGGACAGCATTAGGAGCAGCTTCCTGACATATAATGGGCTCATAAGAAGTGTAAGTAGAATAAGATAAAGGGATATTTTTAAGAAACTACTAAGCTCAAACTTACGTACCCCTACAAGAAGTCTTAAAAGGTATACTGCTACTGCACATTTTGATTTATAAGGGACTTGAATTCTAAGGGTGCACACCTTTGCTCTGCTACACAGAACTGTATGCTACACACACAGCTTCAGAAATTGAATTTACTTCTGTTACAGCGTATCTGAAGAACAGAGATTCCACCAGCATGTGACTTGAGGCTAATCTATCACAAGGTTAACTTGGATTCATGGTTTCTATTCAACTATTCTGTACGAAAGCTTACCGTGCCCATTTCACACACAAAATAAAGATGGCAGGAATTTGAGCTCAGCGTTTTTTAATAGAACAGTTCTATTAAGACCTACCTCTGTATCAGTGAATAACTTTACACACTGGCACACCCCAGTGCGCACATGTGTGTAAGCAGATACTGCCCAACATCTTGAGGCAGAGCCAGAGCAGACTAATCACTTTCCTCCACGGAAGCCTGTTTTATTCCTGTTACTTTACAGCTAGAGGCTTGGAAAGGCTAAACGTTTTCTCCCCGGTTTCTGCGGCCCGGTACCATAACGCCCCGCTGTTTTAGCCCGACGAACCCAACAAACCCAAGGACCCAACAAACCCAAGGCGGCGCATTCAAGAGGCCGCCCGAGGCGCCCCGTGCGGAGCCCCTGGGGGCTGAGGAAGAGAGAGAGGGAGGGAGAAGGAAGGGGGCTCCCCTGCGGGCCGGGCTCAGGAGGGGAACCCAGGCCCAGGAACCTGCTGCCACCCCCGGGCCCGGCGAGGCGGAGGAGCCGCAGCGAGGCCTGGGCGGGCTGTCGGGCCCAGCGAGGAAACGGGGCAGCGCTCCTCACCCCCCCCCCCCCCCTTCACCCCAGCCCACACCCCAGCCAGGACGCACGGAGGCCCGGAGCCTCCCCCCAGTCCCCTCCCGGCCCCTACCGACCTGGAGACGGCCATGGCCGCCCGGCGCGGGGCCCGGCGGGCGCAGGGAGGAGGGCGCGGGGCCTAGCTCGGGCCTCTCGGGCGCCGCACCCGGCCTCGGCCCCGCCGGCGATCGGCGGCTGAGCGCGCTGCGGGCGGCAGCGGTCGGGGTCTCGCTCCCCCCCGGGGCGGCGGCGGCGGCGCGGGCGGCGGTAGCGCGCGACCCTCGGAGCGCGGGTTAAAGGCTCTAGCCGCCCATCGCCAGGGCGAAGCCCAACGCCTGGTTTTATACGAGCAGCCATCTTGTATTTATTCCCTTCCTCCATGAGAGCCGCTTCCTGATTGGCAAGGCCGCCCGGCCGCAGCCAATGGGGAGGGCGCTTCTAAGAGCGGGGAGGGCGGGCGCAGGCGGCAGCCGGACTGAGCAGGAGCGGCCATGGAGCTGCCGAGCCGGCGGCGGGCGGAGTGGGGGACGGGGAGGCCTCCGGCGGCGCGTACCATCTGCGGGGAGAGGGGGGAGTCCAGAAGGCGAGCGCCCAGCCCCCTCGCCGCAGGGCGAAGAGAGGAAGAAGGTGCGGCAGGAGCCTTCCTGTAGCGCTCCGCTGGGGGCCGCCCCTTCCCCGCCGGCAGTCCGACGAGAGGGAGCAGCCGCAGGCTCGGTGAACTCACGCTGCTCCCCCCGCCCGGCCGAGATGCGCTGTCCCGCGGCCTTCGCCCGGCGCTGCGGCGCGGCCGCCGAACCCGGCGGAAACTACAAGTCCCGGCGTGCAGCGCGCCCCGCGTCGCGTCGGGGCCGTGCGTGGCGCAGGTGGCGGCCGCCCCCGCCCTCCCCTGGCCTCCCCCCGACGGCCGGGGCGGCGGGGCCGTGACGGGGCGGGGGCGGGAGCGGGGGCGAGGCCGGGCCCGTTCGGGCCCCGACGATTCTGGAGCCGGCAGCAAGCCCCGTGGTTGCGGGGGGATCCCAGCCGCTGCCCCCGGTCCCGTCCCGTCGGGTCCCGCTTCGCGCCGTGCCCTCGTCCCTGCGGCGTCAGCGCGAGTCGGAGCCTGGGAAAGAAAAGCTCGGGAACGGCTGGAGGAGGCTGAGCACAGTCACTGCATTAGTGGGCCCGGCCTGCGGTGGGAAGAGACCCGGCTGCATAATCTTTCATGGGATCAGTTCATAGCACAACAGTGGGGTTTTCTGTCCTGGGAGTTGCATAAACTTGCATAAATCCAGGGATCTGCATGATGCTCTAGTACGGGGAAGTTTCCACACCAAGGCCCCTGAGGTGCACAGGGTGTCCCAAATATTTTCATAGAGATTTCTGCTCACCCCTTGCCGTCAAGATGAGTGGTTCGCCTTCCCCTGTAGTAGCTAACTCTTCAACTATGTATTCACTCATCCAGAGTTCCTCAAGAACATGCACATACCAAGTAGACACACTTAATTCCACCTGCACCTCCATCATCTCCTTATAGCTCCACAATCAGGACATTGCTACGTAATACCTCAGTCTTCTCTTACACACTCAGGTTGAGCCTATACTTGAGTCATCTAGAAAGGTCTTCCCCCCCCCCCCCCCCCCCAACACCCACATAAACACTGGGAAGCAAAACACCTTTCCTACCCGTTCCCTCTCCTGTCCTTTGCTGGGAGCCCCTTGGTGATGAGGAACTGATGTTAAAAGTGGCCACTTCAGAAACACCAACCACCGGCAATGTGAGTCAGCCCAATGCCTCCACACCACAGAATGTGGCCAGAGCAAACCACAGGCTTCATCTTCTGTGGTAGAGACAGTTTCTGTCACCGTGCTGTGCTCAGTGACCCAGATGTCTTTTCCCTCTCATGGCTCTGATGTAAGAACTACCTTTAGTTAGTACAATATGCTCCCTGTAGCAGGATATAGAAACAAAAAAAACACAGTGACTTTAGGTAGAGGCCAGGAACCTCTTCCAGAAGTACTCCAAAAGGATAAGAATTCACACCTTCCTCTCTGCCATCATAGAACCAACAAATAACCGCTCTGGGAGTGAATATATATTTTTCTTGCATGTTAGAAGTTGTTGACAAGAATGTACAAAAAACATCCCTGATAATATTTCCAAATTCATTTAGCCAGGAATCAGAAGCTATTCTTTCCTGCCATGGATGTTAGTGAAATGACCCCTAATATCCATGTAATTCTAACATCCTATTTCCAATATCCATGTAATTCTAACATCCTGGCTCCTCTTAGGTTCCTTTAAACATTTTGTGCATTGTTTTAAGAGCACTTAAGGCAAAGTGCCAATCAAGAATACAATAAAATTTGTTTTGAACAGCTCCATAGCAATTATCTTACCTGATAAAAATAAGTGCAGGAAAAATATTGGTGGTGGGTCTTATGGACTGAGTACTTGCTGAAATGGTGATAAACTGCAGTCCAAGCGAAACAATCTGCAAAAGACAGAAAGAATGATCTGGTTTTTATTTGATAGCAGGCATTCAGGAATGAAACACAACTGATTCAAGTTTCACACTATATATTTCTGTATTTTGATGCGCTGTTTATATAAAGCAGATTCTTACTTAGCTATGAAAAAACAATTCTTCTTTATCCACTACCTGTTCCATAAGTCATACCAATTCTTTTTGCACGTTTTCTTTTGACCAATTTTTCTGAAGAAGCCATATATTCTCTCCTGTTTGTTTTTGTATATAAACAAAAATGAAATATGTAGAGAATAACAGAGAATATATAAAAGAACATATAAAAGAATAAATAAAAGAATCCCCTCTGCAAATCTGCTGTATGCCAGTATACTCTCTAAAACCCGTTCCTAAATTAGATAAAACTCAATAATTTCTAGTCAGTTGGCAGGTTCCGATCATAACTTCTTGCATTGATCTCAATTATTTTTAGTTTGTGTTCCCCCCTCCTGCCAACTGTGTCTACTTGTGAACTCTTTCTGCTTAGTCTGCAGATCCACAGCAACTGAAACTGCCTTATTTACTAGGTATGCCTTCATGTCTTCAAGTGCTCTAGCTGTGCAAATAGTAGATGAAAGAGGCACAGTGTCCCTGGTGGAATCCCTCCTGATTAGACCTGACATACCATATTCTAGTCTTCTAATTTTATTTTTTCCACTTCATTTTTCTTGTCCTGAAGATTTGTATTGCTTAGAATCACACCAACCTCTCTGTAACTGATATATCTTGATTCCTCACTGTCTGGTAAAACACACGATTTTAGAAATTGTATGTATTTTAGTGGCTCTCAATTTGATTTTTAAATTCCCTTGGAAATCTTGTCTGAACAGAAGCTAGTATTAGAAGCTTAGCAGTTTGTGAAGACATTTTTGCTCATGTCTTAATCACTGCTGTTAAATTATGTGAAGACATTTTTGCTCATGTCTTAATCACTGCTGTTAAATTATGTTTATTATCTGGAAAAATATTGTTCTAAGATAAACATATGTATTATGGCCTGATGCAGGTGAATTATGCAGGTTCTTTGCAACATGCATTCCTTAATGATGACTTCTGTTCTCAGGTCAGCAAACTAACTAGTTATCCTGTTGGCTATTTCTAATGTTCTCTAAAATTCTTATTTATTTGTAGATATTTAACTGTTTCAAGTATTCCTATTTTTTAAATTTATGTTTTATCTCTGTAGGTCAGACCCCCTTTTACTCCTGTCACAAACAGTGGATTTCTGATTGCTGAAGAATATTTATTTTTCTTAAATAATCTCTTATTTCTTGATAATTAACACTTTATATTAACATTGTGCTTATTGTTTTAAGGTTGTACTGTTTTTTTTTCCATCTAAGCTTCACTAAATTCCATATCAACACTTGTGATTTAAGTTCTTTCATTTTTACCCCAAGGAAATTTTTGACTAGCTGCAGAGCCTTCTTGAAAACCTCCTTAATATGTGGCAGTTTGCATATGGTCTTCCTTTGAAGTTCTTCACAAAGAGCAGTGGTGTCAGACCAGAGACTGGATGCTGACTCTTGCAGTCCAAAAAGCACCACAGAGATATCAATAAAATGGTATCTGAGAGGTATTCCAAGAGACAAATTAGGGCAAAGTCGTTGCCACTTGATTTTATCTTGTAAAATTGTATAGACTTGCTCAGAAGTGGTGCTCCTTGTCCATCTCTGGATGGACATCCACTGTAAACAGTTTTCTGTACAAGTGATTGTAACTTCATTTTTAATAACTGTGGTCTGTAATTTTTTCCATCAGTTAGCTCTGTGATCTCAAACCTCTAATTTTCTAACTTAGCTCCTATTTTATAATAGATGAATACATATCTTTTAAATTACTGATATTCTTTAGTCACATTTCATATCTATAAATTGGAAATTCCTCAGTTTTGTCTAGATATTATCCAGGCTCTTGATTTGAATGAATATTTAATAGTTTGGGTAGTTTATTGTTCCTGTGACATAGCTTCTAGGAAATAATCTATGCATTTCATAGAATTGTTCTTTTTTTTTTTTTTTTTTTTCCAAAAAGCCTTTTATATTTTATGTTTCCATTTAAATTTTATATTTTATGTTTCCATTTAAATCTTCCCTCTCTTTACCCCTTTCTGAACAGTGTTACTAGTAACTACACCACTTCCTATGTCAATAAAGTGACTAAACTACATGTACCTTCACTAAACATGGCTTATGAGCTCTGAAGTATTAAAAGGTTAAGAATAATAATTCACAATGGACACTCAGGAGTGCCTAGATCTCCATTTGCATACATAAATGTACATATATACATTTATAATACATATACAGACAAACGTACATTTATGCACACATACATTTATAAAAAATAACAATATTTCATACCCAGCAAGAAGACTGAAGGGGAGAAAAGCTCCTCTCAAATATCTAAGTCGTGGGGTTTTTTGTTGCTTTTGTTTTTTTTGATCAAGGTAACAGACAAAAATAAGCCACAGAAGCAAAAAGAACTGGAAATAATTAGGACAAACTCTATAAATATGCAGGTCTTTCTACATAGGCTTGTGGAAATACACAGCATGAAAATAACATGAGTAGAAACAAACAATGCTACAAAGTCACCATTTATTAAGATTTTCCATTGTTTAAGCTTGTGTGGCTATATTTTTTTTTCTTTTATTTAATCCCAGAAGTCAAATTGTTCTTTTTTCATGAGCTAAGGCAAGAGGGACACTAGCCTGTGCAGTTTAAAAAAGAGTGCATATAATTCCAGCATGCACAAACTGAATACAAACAACATAAATAGGAAAGCACCTCTGTCACCAGGGACATAAGGATGCAGAACCACACTATAATGCTGAATAAACAGGGACAGAGGTTTCACATCTAGTCCAGCTCTTTCCAAAAGCTGTTGCTTTATAAAGACAGAAAAGAAGGCTAATCTGTGGCTACTGTCACAAGTTCTGTACAATTACTGAGCTTAAATTAGGTTTAAAAACAAGTTGGGTGAGCATATCCTTTGCTCTCTATTTTATTATAACTACTATATTAAACGATATGAATCAATTCATGTTTTTCTTTTAATTTGTAAAAATGTCTTCTCAGAATATATTTTAGGCCTATTAAAAATTTCTGGTGTTGAAAATCTATTGAAAATCCAAATTCACCATTGCTATTAAGTAGCTTCAACATAAAGTAGAAAACACTCCAGTTGAGATGGGATTAAGAGATATCAGCATAAGCTTGTACTCTCTCAACTTCTCCTTAAGGAGTTAATTTTCCTTTATAGACTTTTGTTTGGCAGTGTAACTTTCAAAGTGAAAACTTCTCTGTGTTTATGTTAAAAGAGCTTGTTTGAAGAACTGCATGAAAATCATCATTGTCTGTGTCAGCTTTTAAGTATATTTATCTTGGGGGCTCTTTCATCTTCCTTTGTGGAACATTCAGGCCTCAACATTGCTCATAAAGGAAGAAAATGACTCCTGCTTCCGGTATGAGTCTGCACTGGCTTCCTTCTTGTCCTTTTTGTAGAAGCAGTTACTTCAAATTTGTATGTTACACTTTAACTAATTCATAACTGTAGGTTTTATGTGATGGGTACAATGATAGCAACTTTATAGTGTTTTGATACTACCCTGGAAGTGTGCAAAATGTCAGGTATGCATTTGTAATAAGCAAGTCGGATGAGAGTCTCAAATTTCTCAAATGATCGGATTCTTGATATCCAGTGAAACCAGACTGTTTTCAATGTGTGACACAGATCTGTGGCATGGTTTCGTATTTGATTGTCTGAAATTCTCACTGGATTCTGCAGGGTGTATCTTCAGGACATTACACTACACCTAGATTATATTTAAAGCTTACAGGAAAGCCTTCATTAGTTTTAATCTCCCACATGACTCTATTGCAGGATTAGAGGTCTGAATGCTCTAGTGTGTTTCTGATAGCTGTTACTTGCATCAGCACGGTACTTACACAGAGGCACAGCCTAGAAGACCCAGATAAGAAATTACTAGGAACTCCTTCTCTAGTGCAGTGCATACCCTCTTTTTATATTCAGTAGTTTTTCACTAGCTTTCTATACCTTTTTCACATTTCTTACCTCACACTGGTAACTCTCTACTCCCTGACATCCTTTTTTTTTTTTTTTTTTTTAATCTTTTTCTTCCTGTCCTTCTGCCCCACCCCTATTGCCTTCTCACCTCAGGAGAAAGGGAAACGTGTGACCTGCAACCAGGCTGCTTTCCCACCTGCTTCCTGGTGTCTGGTCTCATGAGCAGAAGAAAGAGATCTACAGGTTTGGTGCTTGCTAGCCACTGGAACCAGTAAAGAGTGGTCCATTGATGACTGGATCAAACACGAGGTGGCCTGGAGTGGAAACACACACCACTGGTTGGTAACAACATGAAAACAATTTCTTTTTGTAGGCACAAATGTTCTAAGTAAACTGCTATATAAACAGCCAGGTTTTCATATCCCCTTGCTGAGCCACTTTGAGGGGATTCATTCCTTCTTTCCTCACAAACATTCTCTGAGTGTTTGTATTTCTGCATGCCTGATGAGACACATCAACAGAAGGACCTGATTTTCAGGAGTACCACATACAGTGGTTGTATCCATGCACCCCAAATTTGAATCTTATCACATCACTGATCGCTTTCAGACATTAAAAAAAGTCTGCAGCTTGCTAGCAGCTACTTTAGAACAGGAAAGGATCCTAATTGTATTTGGTGCTTCTTGTTACTTGTGGGTCATTTACCGTTTGCTCCAGCTAAGAGAAAAAGTCACATGCAAGCCTTCTGGCCCTACTTAGCTTCACTGCCTGATGCAAATCAGGCCACCAATTAAATCTTCACTTCAGGACAGTAACATTAAAGAGTTTTCATATGAGGTCAGAGTTCAATAGTTAGATACTAAAACCCTTACAACTCCTTCATATCATTGTATGCTACCTCTGGATTTTCTGTGCTGTGTTCTTTGAGATTTCACACTTGATGCTGTGGGAAACCAACCCTGTCCATCTAAGTCCCTCTTTTTATTGCTATGCCATAGTACACCAGGTATTTCTAGGTTCATTGAGAACATACATAAAAGAGTCCAACAAGATTTTATGATGTTACTGTAGAACTATGTAAGATACAAGAGAAAAAGACTGCCAACATAATACAATATTCAGTTTAAAAAAATCATTTAATTTCATTTTCTACCATGTGAATCAATTAGTAATTGAATACTACAGATGCTAATATGCAGAGATGACTCAACTGTGGAATTTGAGATAAATGTCAGTAACAGTTTGCAATGTATTATGTGGGTTTAGCTCTGCCTTATTCTGTTAGGAACAATAGGGGAGAAAAGACTTATCCTAAATTCTAAAAAAAAATATTTATAAAACCACCTTTGGCTATTTCCATGTAGTCATCTCAAAGTGATTTGTGAAAACATCTTATTTATTATTTTAATGAAAAGAGGAATCCAACATAGTTATTAAAGTGATTTTTATTTTGTCAAATAGCAGGAGTTACACCATCTGACTGCTTGGACCTATAGGGTTGGTCTCAAGTGCTCTGTCATCATTGTGTGCTAACTTTCAAAGGTTGTCTTAGGGGACATGTCTTAAATCCATTGCCCTCTTTATGGCTGGTCTTGAAAGGGCATTTTAGCCAGCATTGATTCCATATTTGTCAAAGTAAGCACGATTATTCAAGTATAAATTTCCATTTCTACCCATCTGGGGAAACCACCAGACTTATAAATCATTCATGGCTGGGTAACTACTGGGACAATCATTTGTAAATTCATGTGGTACAAACATCTTCTCTTCGCTATCATTAGCCTGGCTTTTCAGAGTCCTGCTCAAGCTACAGTAAACTCTCTTTGTATGTGGGTGATGGTCAGAATTTCTGAGTAACTACACCAGGGATGCAGAAATGCCCGGTATGTCTCCACAGGGATACTGAAATTATACCTACTTGCTAGATGCACTCTTAGTTCAGAGAGAAGCCACTCAGGATCCCGTGTGCTGCCTTCTATAAAATATCCTGTAGTATTAGGGTTGGCAGGGGTATCCAAGTCTTCGTTATTTCCCTTTAGGGAAAATAACTGGAATGAGAATCATCAAGTATAATTGCAGAAATACAGAACCACAGATTTACAATTTACAGATTTTTGTAATAATTACAGCCAAATAATTTTAGACACAAAAAACATTACATTAACTATTTGTACCAACTATAGTCCAGAGAAAAAAAGTAGCTGCTAAAAACAAGCATCTTTTACTTACTACATAACAGTCTAAAAGTTTTTGTAAATCCTAGAAGAGAACACACATCATTGTACTGAAGGAGAATATCCTTACTATTTAACTTTCTACACTTTCTGTACCAATGGCTCCTAGTTTGAAGAAGACCATGCCACCAAACTATTAATTATGCATGACCAGGTGATTTTTACAGATGATTTGTTGTCAACATCTGATTGCAGATCCAGCTGCTTGGGGCAGCTTGGACCCAGCTGTTATACTGCCATGGAAGTAGCATGTGTGGCATGGAGCCCTGTCAAGGGGAGCCACTTTAGGTACATCAGCACATAAATTTCCAACATCAGGAGCACCTAGCACATTCTTTTCATATAACGTAGTCAGTTGTACTCCAGCCAAGCTAGTAAGCTTCAACTGAAGGTAGTCTATGGTAGATAATTACTCTGTGCTCTGGGAGGCTTTCTGAATTACAGCACTATGCACCCAGAGCATGTGGTTCTGGTGTAACTTGTTGTAGGTGCTGTGTCCAGAACACTAGTAAGCAGCTACATGTACACTGGTTACAACATTAAGAACCATCTAGAGACTCCATTGGTGAAGATGTCTTGGCTGTATTGGTAATCACAGCATGTTCCCTGGCAATGGAATGCAATACTCAGTACTAGCAAACTGTTGGAAGGTTCTGGTCTGTGCTGCTAACACTCTCCCTAACAACTCCTGGCATATTTCGTGAGGTAAGACAGATTCCAGGGACCATCCCTGAATTGCAACTGTCTTACTGTGGTTTAGAACTAACTAGCACAAAGGTGCTAGTTATCTCATGTCAATTGGCCTCAGTGCCTGGGGGCATTTCCAGATACATTTAATGTAGTAACATAAGCGGAGCTTGAGAAAGCTTATTTGGCTTTGGGCTTGAAATGGCCCCTTGCAGATATTCCTCAGCTAGACAGCTGAAGGCAGCTTCAGCTTTTTACTGAAGACAGCTAAAAGGCTCCCAAATGCTGGAGCCGCATGCAAACTCTCAAACAGTCCTGCAGGAGCTGACCAAGGACTGGTAATAGCTAGCACCCCTCCTAATTTCTTGTGGAGCTGCCACATTTCACTTTCCACTGAACTTTCTTTCCAGTGCATCCATCAGCTTTTCAGGTATCCAGGGAGTCCCAGCAGCTCCAGCCTTAAGTAAGTTGACCGTATGGTTATTTCAATCCTAAAAACTTACTTTAAATCCAAAACCAAAAATATAAGGAGCAAGTATCTGTTCTTTATTCACTTTATGAATACTGTATACATAGCATAAAAAGAGAACAAATGCTTGTAACACCAGTCCCTAATTCTTATTTCTCTCATGGAGAATACCAGGAAGGTTTTTGGTTGATTTTGGTTTATTTTTAATCTTCCTTGCCCCCAAATAAGGAAGCATAAAGACTTTGCTTAACACTCATTTTAAAAAAGAGTAAGCAAAGGAAGAAATGTTCCTTTTTCTTAACATTTAGTGCTTAGTTCCAAAACTGGGTTACATATAGAGAACTTTATTCCTGAGAGCATGTTAATGAGGCTCACACTCCTAGATTTAATGGGAAATACTATTGACTAGCTGCTGTGAAAATGAGGGAACAATTTGGCTTTGTTCATTATACAAAGTAAAGTTGCTCTACCAGTTGCAAAGGCAATGAAATAGCTGCACTTTAAATTTATTTCCACTATCATGGTGCTAGTTAAAAAGCAAAAAAGGTCTGTAGAGCTCTTGGTCTGAGCGCCATCTTTTTGGAGTTTTCTAGTGTATACTTCCACCCTCCAGCTTTATATTTCACATTATATTTAGCGTTTATTTCAATTACCTTAATGTCATAATCTAGGTTCATCCTACTTTCCCTGTAGCATTTTAAAAACATCAAAATTATTAAAATGTAGTAATATTTGAAAACATAAAAATTTTGGTTCACTTAACTATTACATTAATACTGTTTTCTGTCCTATGAACTAAAATGTACTTAACAAATGTAGGAGCTGTTGCTGCCACTGTGCTCCTGCTGGCATGAATTCAGTTACTGTTTGTTGCGCTACCTTCCTGAGTCCCAATGAAATGGCAGTTCAGATCAGACCGTTCCAGTGCAGGACTCTAAAAGTAACTTACCTAAAGAGGTTATTCTTCTATTCTGATTACTCTGCTGTGCTGTAAAAAAGAAGCCAGTAGAAAACAGAAGTGGAGAATGAGACACACTTGACTGACAAACAGGAAGGTGTAAACACAAAGGCACAGGCAATCTTGGCCAGTTGAGACAGGCAACCTGTTGATACATGACCTGCCTCATTTGGATGTGTTGCTGAGAAAATTGTGAAATTCACCTGCACTCGGCTATTCTGAAGCATTTAGAATCTGTGGGATCAGGAAAAAAATACACAATTAGGATGAGATATTCAGAATGATGAAAAGCAAGTTTCACATTTAGACTATTCAAACTCCAGTTACTTCCAAGTTATTAGCAATCTGGGAAAAAATCTGCTATGGAAAAGAGCACACCTATGTCAGTTGATGGTACAGAAAATGGAATTAAACTGCCATGTCACAGACATTGTTAGCAGTAATTGTTAGCAATAATAACAAACTGCTATTATTAAAGGATGAAGTTGACATAAATTTGTTTCATTAATTTCATAGTATTTTCTTCTATAATCTTAATGCTAGTCTACCTGATGGTGCAGTATTTTATTATGACTCTTGCATCCTGAAATCACATACATTTTAAAGAAATGTAAAACAAAAGACAATTACAATCACTCAGAGTTGTATGGTTTAAGGTACAGGGCTCCAGCTTCGCTTAAAGGAACGACTACTTTCATTCCATGTGTACTGAGACCTTGTGTACAAATACAGTGAACAAATACACTCTAATAAATATAGTGAACCAAACATCAGTAGAATTTGATCTTACAACAGAGACCAGTTCTCTACCACTGAAATTTGCATTTTCCTAACTTAAAAAAAATCCACATACAAAGCAAAATACGTAAACAGAAGTCTAAGCTGAGCAAACATTGTCCTTTGTATTCAGTGCCAGCTGTAGCGGTCTCTTGGAGGTAAATCATAATTTCTCTCTTCCTCTTCAGGTCCATAAGCTAATGGCAGACCATAATTGTAATCAACTGTTACAACCGGTAATCTTTTGCCTTGTTCCATCTCTCTGGTAGGTTCACCGTGAAAAGTTTTTCTTTCGTAGTCTATTGAACTACCTTCCTGGTGTACAGATGAAGACAGATTCATTGTACGTGAAGAGTATGGTGCAAATCTGTTTTTTCCTCTGTTAAATTCATCTGAAGGATGCACTCTCCTGTTGTCTTCTGGACAATTTGTTCGATTACTGTAAGAAGAACAAATATGCACAATGAAGTCTTTACAAATAAAACAGTTCATTTATTGTCAGTGGGCACCACTAAGCTTGCATAACTCTAAACCTACAAATATTCATTCTTATTTTTGTTTATACCCCCTAAAATTAAAATCTTCTCTAGTAGATGTCACAAACATTTATTTTTCAATTCTAGCAATTAAATTTAAATCTCTTCGTAGTAGGTAACTCAACTAGAAAGTACTTTGTTTCAACTGCTGTTTCTAATTAAAAGTGCCCATTTATTGAAGGTTACCTAGGGTCCATTTTTGTTCCTGAACCTGTGTTTTCATTTTTGGGAAGAATATGTAACAGTAGCTCTCTGGTAGATAGTCTCAACAGGCAATATAAATACATCTCAACTTATTTTAATTATGTATTCTTTTGCGATAGAACAATCTACAAAACATGATATATACACTTTTTGTTTTGGATTCTCTTTACTCTCAAGCACACTGCATACTTTGTAAAGTGGAGTATAAAACCATTTCAGAACAATCTTCATAATTTTAAATCTTCACCTTCACTGAACCATAGATTAATTTTATTAGAAGGGATCTCTAGTAGTACATATTCATGCCACTTGCTCAAAGTAGGTTGTATTAGATAAGGTTGCATAGAAACCGTGTCCAGATGAATTCAGTTTATTTCAAAGGATGGAGATTCCGCAGCTATTCTGGACAACCCGTTTCAGTGTCTGACTGTCCTCAAAGCAGTATTTTTTTTTTTCCATTCAGGTTAAAGAAGTTCCACTAGTCCAACAGGAGTCTGTTGCCCCTAACCCTATCACTGTGCACCATGAAGTCTGCCTCTCTCTTCTTCACATTCATTACCTTGTGGTAGATAGCAATTAAGAGTTCAATACAGCATCTGTACTTCAACTTTTGCATACTGCAAGTAGTTTTTTTTCTATTTTATAGTAAGTCAGTTTGAGTAGTTTGAGTTGTGCTTTTCATGCTAATCACTCAAGTTAGGGATTCTCAAACCATTTCATAATGACATTCAAGCATGATATGGATGGACCGCAATTTATTCATGTCATTTACTCAGTGTTCAGATTCGATAGTTTAAATTGCATTTAAGCAAAAAAAAAAAAAAGTAAAACCAGTTTTTACACTGTACAGTTGTTGTTGGTTTTTTTTTGGTTGGATTCTGAAGGGATTAAAGTAAGTTGGAAAACAACATATGAAATCTGTTATTTACCTATAGCTTCTGTTAAAGTCATCATTATCAGACCCGTAATCTCTATGAAGTGAAGGAGATGAGGAAAAATGAGGTTCCGGTACATTTTCATGGGAAGAAAAAGATTGACTTCTGAAAATAATTGCAAGAATTGCACATTAAGAGGAATACAAATGATTTCAGGCCTTTGAAAAGTATTAATTAAAATTACTTCAAATGAGATGTTAATAGAAGTATCTTAACTTTATTAGTTCAACATGTCAAAATATTTCTTGGTAATGATACACTGTCCTCTGTTTCACCTCTACAATGAAAACAAATCAGGCTTTACTGGCAAATATCTGAACTATGTTCTGAAAGGTAAGAAAATATTTTTAAATATTATGTCAGAAACTTAACTACTGAATCCAGCAGGTTTAGTAGTATGAGAGAATATGATGCAAGTTCAGAAGCAAAGGGATTTCTAGGAAATTATTAACTCATGAAATAAGTGAAAGCTAGACTTCCTTTTAGTATTAGTGCTTATCTCAGTTTCACTGAGGACATAAATAAAATTTAATGTCCTTTTCTGTCTTGAGAATTGCTGTTTACATCTAAGTTTCCATACAAAACAAAGTGGGACAAAATTTTGTTTCGAGCTAAGTCTGAAAATGCAAAACATAAGCTTTAATTTAAAGAAATATAATCTTCTAGTTTAGGAAACATTGGCTTTTGAAATTACAACACTCCAGCTTAAATCAAATTCTTCTGTAAGTCAAAATGAAAAGACTTAATTAACTGATCATTCATATATGATTTTAGAAGTATTATTGTTTCAAATTTTTTTAAATATATTTATATATCAAAGAACTATTTTGAAATTTAATTTAAAAGTACTTAGCTCTACACTTTTTCTCTTTAATCCTGGCCTTACAACTGAAGTGTGATTTACCTGTCTGAACACCATTCATGTGGCAAGTCATCGTGACCAGGATGATCATGGAAAGGTCTTGGCCTTTGTCCTTGCCCTTTATTAACATAATCAAAATCTTCTAACTGAGGCTGTTCCTGTACGTCATCATAAGGCTGATGGTCATGAAAAGGTCTGCGCCTTTGTCCAGGACCTTTATTATCATAATCTTCTAGTTGCATCTCTGTTTGCAAGTCGTTGTGCGGTTGGTGATCACGGAAAGGTCTCAACCTCTGTCCATGAGCCCGATTAACAAATTCAAAATCGCCCAGTTGCACCTGTGGCTGTAAGTCATCATGGGACTGATAGTCATGGAAAGGTCTTGGTCTTTGGCCAGGACCTTTGTTGACACAATCTAACTCTTTCAACTGCATTGGAGTCTGAAATTCATCATGAGATTGGTGGTCATGGAACTGCCTTCGTCTCTGGCCACGGCCCCTGCTACCAAAATCAAACTCTTTTGACTGCGTATCTTCCTGCAAATTGTTGTGGGACGGATGGTCAGGAAAAGATCTCTGCCTTTGTCCACGGCCTCTGTTAAATTCAAAGTCCCTTGAATGTCTCTCTGCTTGTAAATCATCATGGAACTGGTGTCCATGAAAAGGTCTCAACTGTTGTCCAGCTCCCTTATTACTTAAGTCTAGGTCCTTCAGCTGCTTATCTTCTTGGTAATCATCATAAAACTGGTGATCAGGAAAGGGCCTTCGCCGCTGTCCTGGTTCCCTATTGTAGTCCCAATTTCTCGTCTGCATTGGTGCTCTTAAATCATCTTGAGTCTGATGGTCATGAAATGGTCTTCGTCTTTGTCCAGCTCCCTTCTTAATGAAATCAAAATCTCTCAATTGTATCTGTCCTTGCAAATCATTCTGAGAGTGCTCATCATAAACTCTTAATCTTTTCCCAGACCTGCAAAGAATTTATTTCTTAAATTGAACATCTGTACTCCTAAGTACAAGTTATTAATGAAAGTAAGCTTTTTTAACTAAGAATTGATATGAAAGACATTGCAAGTAATATATATACACGTATCACAGCTACTAAGAATCTAAACAGTAAGAAAGACTACAACTTTTAAACAATGTCATAGTAAAAACTGTGACAAGCATTCAGTTGTACTTCTATAGCGCTTGTTCAACAGGCAAAAACAGTGATTCCAAATTAATTAAAAATAATTGCAGACAACTGCAGAATAATAAAGAAGGAACTCTAAAATTTTCCCAAGTAAACTAATTACTCAGCAACTTCTAATAACACACATTCCCTGTCTTCCCTTTATCTTTTCTTTTTTTTTTTTCATATTCTGTAAATATAATTTGCATGAGTAGGCTATATTCATAAAATCTCTTTTAAATTTGAACATTTATAGTACTTCCAGTGTTTCAAAACATCATACCTAGTTAAAATCAGTTGACCTTCTTGTAACATTGTAATGAATTGCTACTTTAAAAACAACACACAATAAATAATTATCTTTCCCACTCTGGGGAGTTTTGGCTTTTAATTTCATATTTCAGCCTATTACCCCTGAAAATCTTCATGTGGGAATCGTTCCACAGGTCCTTCCATGGCATGTGGAGGAGGAACAATATCCTCATCTGAATCCCATACATCCATTCCAAGGTTACTAGGAAGAATAAGAACAGCTCATATAAGCTCCTTTTTTTTAAATTTTATTTAAACATACTACTGAGAGAGGAAAATAACAGAAAGATTCTTCGGTTGAGAATTACAGCAATTTTTGGATGTTAAATTAAAGTTACAGGTATTCATGATTTTCTTATAGAACTTCAGTCTTGTAAAACTACCTGGGGGGGTGCTGCAGAGAAAGCAAAAAGAATACCTGAACTTCATACATTTGGGACAACATCCAAAATATATGAGACAAACACCATACCTATTTGAAAATATTATATGGGACTAACTTAATCATGAAGTCTATAAAGCAATGATAGCATTAAAACAAGAACAAAGGGCATTCAATTAAACTAGGACAACCCAAATCACTCATATATTATTTTAAAATCAATTTAATGCTACAAGATATCATTGGTACAAATAACTTAGTAAGATGTAAAGGTTAGCTCTTCTTAGGTACAGTAGCATGTGGATGTGAAAAATAATTTTTCTTATGCATCAGGATAGTCTACTACTAACAATAAAGCTGAGAACAATCTGCCACTCTGAGTAGTTTTTCCCATACTTTATTTTCCCCCTAGAACTGTTGTATTATTTTTTTAAATATCTGATTCTACCAACAACAGCAGGCAGACCCACTCTTGTACTAAAATCTTTGCAGTGGCTCTTTTCAATTTATAATGACAGAATACAGACTCAGTATAGTTGGAATAGTACAATACAACTACAACAATGCTCAATAGTACACATCAGATTACAAAAATATTTTGAACCTCAAAATATAAACAAAGGAAGTACATTGTATTTCACGTTATTCATAAGTCTTGCAAAATATGTGTGGTTGTATATTAAATGTTTAAGAGGGGATTCATTCTGGCTTATGAATGTAAGTGAATTCTTCAAAATACCAGTAAACGTGCTGCAAAATCTTAAGCAGTAAAAAAAAGGCTTAGCTTACCTTCTCATTGGTTGTGTTCTGAGATCTGTGAGATATACAAGACCATCTATTCGATGACCTCTAGCATCACCAAAAGCTAAAGAAAAAGAGATGCAAGTCTAATGAAATGCAAGCAAACTGAGCCATAAAAATATGAAAAGACAAGTTTATTGTTGACCACAAGATTCTGAATTTGAATAAAGTAATTTGCATTCATACTAATGCTGAAGTATTTAATAGTGTAGCAAGCTATGATCATTATAGCTTTTTTTTTTTTTTTTAATTTTACGTTAAACAACCAAAACTAGTAGTGGTAGCAACCTATGACTGAAAACCCCTTCAAAGCAAAAGCAAAAAAAAAAGTGTTAAGCAGCTGAAACATCTTCCTATGGTGCAATTTGCTAATGCTCAAAACTTGTTTGGAACAGAATCAACAGTCAGAGAAATCTTCTATGGAGGTCAGCACATGAGATAATTCTAAGGATAGTAAAATAGAATTATAGTATTTGTGAATACGTTTGTAGTTAATTGTGAATTACAACTCGACATTTGCCTTAGTTCAAAGTGTATAAAATACCTTGGATTGCTGCCTCTGGATCCCAGCCTTCAACATCTATAAGATATCTGAAGAAAAACATGGTTAGATTATTGTCCCAAAGGGCTTACACAACAATATAAAGCCACTATCTTTTTTGAACACCGATTTTTGCTTTTATACAACCCTTACCTACATATAAGGTAGCCGGTTCTATTAATTCCATTAGTACAGTGGACGCCAATGAGTTTCTCTATCAAAAAGGAAAACACAGGCTTTAATAGTTCAGAAAATAAATTTCCTATGAAATTAGAACAAGACAAAAATAAGTACTTTTCTAGTAAAGCAATGATAAATAATGCTTGCTATTTACAAATTGATACTGTCACTCCTGTAAAACAACAGACACATGGAGACAGTCTGCTGGACCTCTAGCAGCAGTTAACTCTATTTCCAAACCTGTGAAGACTGAGATTAACTCTGCAGACCATAGGAAAAAATAAAGAGGAAAGATGTCAGTGAAAGCTGCAAGCCTTCAGCCAGAACTTATCTTTCTTGAAAAGTTTACACCTATCATTTATAGACTATAAGGAGAATAACTTATTTCTATTAGGGTGTTTCAATTGAGCTATTTCCAACAGAAATAGGGCAAACACTAATGCAGTGGTCATGCAAGACAGTGTTAAAACCTCATCCAGAGTATCCCACACATCAATGAAAAAAAATTTCAAATTAAAATTTGTAAAGAAACGGCTACTGTGATTGTAATAAACATACAGCCTATTTGATGCAAAAGGACCTAGGAAGCTTATCTTATTTGGTATGTAAAAACAATTTTGAGATATTATTTACAATACCAGGGGATGGAGAGTAATACTTAGAGCAAAGCTGGTATAAAAATGTAAGAATATATTAATAGGTTGAGAGTTTTGGGCGAGATTTAAAAAGACAAACATCAGCAGAACAAAGTTCGGGCAGGGACAAAGTACTTAAAGAAAGTCTTTGACATGGACTTCGATAAATTTTTGAATGAGATACTCTATAACTGTTTGCCACAGAACAGGACAGTAATGCTATCACATAAGTTTGTTCTAGGTTGGTGCCCTAACCCTTCAGAACTTATTAAAAATTATTTTTAAGAAGAATCCTTAGAAATGTTAGGGGTAATATGAAACAGAGGGCAAGTTACAATGCACAAGGTAACATAAAAACCAAAGTTCTCACACCTCTGTATTTATATAAACCCTGCCAAAACAGTCTTACTAGCTGGAACAGTAACACTGATTCTCTCAATTCTGAGAATAATAAATAATTCGATTTAAATACAGACTATGCGTTGTCCCATTAAAAGAATCACTGGATCAAAACAAGAAGGAAAAAAACAATTTCAAAGTAAGTTTCCTAAGGCCAAAAAAGAGCAAAGGAAGAACTTGCACATTAACTTTCTGAATAAGGACAAAACCATCTTCTTATGCTTTTTAATTTTTCCACCACTTCTAGTTTAGGCTCTTATACCTGAGATTTAGGTCAGAGCTCTTTCATCCAACAGAGCTGACCTTCCACTGCAAAACAACAGCTACATTCTGCAGCAAAAACTGTATACACTTGGAAATTTAAACCATATTTTCTCACAGAAAATGCCAGAGTAACCATAGCAATTAGCATGAAAAAAAGTCTGAAGGAATGGTTCTTCAATATCAGATAAATGAACAGTTAAAATCTGTAGCAAATAACGTGAGAAGGTAAAAGTTGCAAACAGGCTGTGGCAAAGTGCTTGCAAATTCATTTCCCTGAAAAGCACTTGTATCATTCCAGGGAGAATTGTACTCATGCAAAAAAACTAAAACGGCAACAGATCCACACTGTGGGAACGCTGGTGTTGTGTCTGCAAAATGATTTTTAAGAATTGCTATGATATGAGGGCAATAATGGGTTCATAATTCAGAAGAATGCTATGTGAGACTAAATAGGCTCCATTAGGTCGCCCACAAATATCAGTGCCCAGTGCCAGAGAAACTCTGTGCTATTTAAAACATCCATAAAGGGCCAGCAGTCGTGACACTGAACTGATGGAGGACAACTTGAGTCAGACAGATAAAAGTCTTATTTCTACTGAGTACTATGTCAGCTAGGTGGAAACAACAGATTTAAACCTTGTGAAATGGGTACTTCAAAGGTGGAGTTCAGGTGAGGGCATTCAATAAGCACTGGACAGGGAAGACTTCCCCAGCACAA
Source organism: Nettapus auritus (assembly GCA_011076525.1). NCBI lineage: Eukaryota > Metazoa > Chordata > Aves > Anseriformes > Anatidae > Nettapus > Nettapus auritus. The sequence continues at coordinate 21,175,840 of CM021770.1, forward strand.
TTAGAAAAGTAAAATAAAAAAGCATAAATACAGCAGCATCAAGAGTACAAAAAGGACAACCCTAAGATCCCAGATATCTTAAAGAATCTACTGTAATTAATACATGATGCAGTTAACACTGAAATAAAAATTTTGGTCTTTGACAGCTTAAGATGTTGATATTTACCATTTCCTGCATTTTCCCACAGGAATTTTCTGACCCACTTTTTGAACTGTAGGATAGTAGCATTATCAGGGACTTCAAGTCCAACAGTGTAAAGTTTCTTGTACTGCACACTTTTAGGTAAGTCCTAGCAACAAGAAAAAAATGGTGAACATTACTGACATCATGCATCAAGGGAAAACCTTAAGCAGTATCTAAAATAATGGCCAAGAAAAACAGTTCAAATGCCGCGTAGAAACTGAAAATGCTCTTGACGTGACTCTATAGAGATGTGCTCTCAGAAACTACCGTTTGCATTTCTGTTGTAAAGACCTAATCTCAAAGAAGACTTTCTACACAGGACTTACTTATCCCTGACAATAAGGCAGAACATTAACTAAAGAGAGCAGATTCTTGTAATTCCATTCTAGCACACTTAACAATTATTAGCAATACTTACCCTTCCCATCAACGATCATATACACACATATCTGCACCCTAAGGACGTCAAGTCGATGTACGTTCAAAGATTAACATTCAGTTATAGCAATTCTATTTATTTTCTTTTTCAGTAGAAAGCAATCAAAATTGTTTGAACTATACAGGTAACAAATTTGAAATGAAGTAATTTTAAAATGCATACTTTTTAGTGGTTTCCACTGAAGATGAGTAAAGAAACTACTAAAAAAGCCCACCTTAAGCATAGATGAGAATGTCTTCAGGATACAGGCTACAAGTCTTCAGCATCTTTTCCATAGTGCTTAGTGCTGAAGCCTTTATCCATTATTCTAAGCAACCTTAATACGAATAAGCCATAAATGTAACTAGCTAGAGGAGAGAGTTACTTCCTCTGTGATAAAATATTTGGTTTCTATTAGAGCCGCAAAGTAAGTTTAGATGGCTCAACTTGTCTATTCAAGATGAGCAAATGCATAAATACTTTAAAACAAACATGGCAGCAGCTACTTGATTTTGTTATTATTCTTGCATTACCTTAACTTCATAGTATCGTGTGGTATATGTTAAATCAATAATTAATCCAAGCTCCACATTCAGGGCTTTCATTGCAGCAATTAAGTCTTTTGGTGTAAATTTCTGGGTTGGGGTAAGCCTCTGGTTAATTGCCTACAATGAAAATGGAAAAGAAAAATTTGCTTAATTATCAATAAAAAAAAAAAAACACATCAGTTTATAAAAGGGAACATTTACACTATCAAAACCATATGCATGTTTTATACAGATTAAGAAATGAAAAGGAACCAAAGAGCAAGAAATCAATAATTTGTTCCTATTCAGATGAAAAGGCAACAAAATGTGGAGAAAATTCCATTTGCACAACATTAGCAAACATTATTTAAGTACTGATTTGACAGTATTACAAAATGCTGCATATATATATATCCTAATACATATATATTATAATACATCCTAATATATATAATTTCCTAATTTTTATATATATATACGCACACACACACACTGATTAAGTAACTAAACAGGAAAAAACAAAGCACCCCAACCCTTTTCCCCCAAAACCTATTGTACAAAACAAATGTTACAACAGCACAAATTTAGCTATGTATTTCACAAAAAAACATTGTGATAATTTGTGATATCAGAGTTCAGTTATTCTAAAGGTTTTAACTTTTTCCCCAGAAATGTTATGCAGACATTTTTATCCTCGCTTCATCTCTTGGCAGAATGTATTTGCATGTATAGAACTGGAAAATTATTGCATGTGTAGCACTGGAAATATTAAATAAGACTAAAATACAGTGGCTAAAAAAGCTGCATGTTGGTGAAAAATGAATAATTAATTTCATTTGACAGACAGTGGAAAAAATGTTTACTCACCCTATTGTAGCTCTGGTTTTTGAAACGTGTTCTCCATTCTAGGTATGAAAATGCCTCATGCGCAAAACTGGATTTTCTCTGAATAGTGTGCTGTTCACTGTGAGAGCCTTTTGACACAGGCTCTTACAACCAATAAAGACAGTGGCAAAACAGACGCAGCAGCCTCAACCACCTCTCAGTTCCTTTGTCAATAAGAAATTCAAGTAGACTGTACTCAGAACTAATGGAAAGGAACGCAGCCACAGACCACACACCTCTCAGAACCACAGATGCAATAGGGTAACTAACTATTCCATCTTTTGACTGTACAGATTCTAATTTAAGATGCTAGCAAGCAATTTGAGTCAAGTTGAGAAACAGAGGCAGGAGTTCTAATTAAAGAATAAACAGCAGGACATTCCCAAGCTAATATATGATTAGGAAGCTTGAGCTAAAAAAAGTAGCGTAGAAAGCATATCTAGGTATTCAGTCCTAAGTATTTCAAAAATTAGTGTACTGCTGAAAAAAAAAACAGTGGAGGTTGTCTAAGTTCAAACAAAATGAAGAGCAGTCAGTTATCTCTCAGCTACTCAGCAGTGTTTAATAAAATTTGCAGCTGAAATTACTAACTTTGAGGTGACAAAATACGAGTCTGCAAAAGTCTGTGACAGAACTTGAAAGATTTTTTTCTTTTACTACGTGAACCCACACTTAACATTGAGGGGAAACAATTTAAAAAAACTGAGACACTTGTAAACATATTGCTTGGTTGAGTAAACAGTCAAATGTGTTATGAAAGACTATGCATTGAAAGAGTATTAGATTTTCTGAAAAACTCATCAAGAATTCTGCAAAAATGTCTACCCTTTTATGATCTCTGGCTTATGAGCTCCTTCCAGGCTATCACAGAAGATACAGGGGAAGAGTGGGCTACAGGGGAAGTTGGTGATGAAGTATCTTTCTCTGAATCTGGAGAGAGAAGACACTTGAAAAACATGCAGTGAAAAAATCCTGCCTAGGGCAGTATGTCTATGCAAAAAAATGGTGCTGTGTCAAGTGGAATTACAGGAGCTGCTGATGCAAAAATCTCTCCTACTTAAACAGCAAAGAAGCTAATTATAAATCTACTGAATCTTATATCCACCAGTGGACAGATCTACCCTCTGGCATTCTCTGATAGAAGACAGGTGGCTGCTGTGTGATCCATCAGTACCATGGCGAATATGACCAATATCAAGTCTGAGATCTTTGGTGTGAAAGCAATAAAAACATCATATTAAAGCTGTGTGAAAGCAGCTAAGGAAGCTAACACTGTGAGCATTCCACTTCAGCCATTGTTAACAGAAGTGAACTGAATGGTGACTGAAAACATAATGGGCACGAATATACCACAACAATATTTTTTTGTGTGCGGGCAAACTGCAGACAATAGCTTAGACAGAATATTTAGTATTAACTGCTAGGATTATGCCTAGCTGTTGGATGTTAAAAGAGCTTAGAAACTCCTTTCCTACTTATCTGAAGCAAGGACTTGTGAGAAGTAATTTGCACAGCACTTTTAAGTGTTAATTTATATCGAAGGGCAAATTTGCAACCCTATCCCTCAGTCCACCAAAGAACTGATTAATCAAAAAAAAGACAGCCTTTTGTCCTGTCACACACACACAAAAAAAAATAAGAGAACTGGCTCAGTGTATTTAATAGATTAAGACATTACTCCATCTTAGTAAGAATCTAATGGAGTTACTAACGCATTAATCAAATAAATCTACAAATACTGTATTTCTCCATATCACTAAAAGTTTTTGCTTACAGAACTGGTAGTCTGGATCTCTAATCTTAAAGTACTGCAGTAGCTGGTATCTTTTAATACCCTGATTTCTGCAAACTTGTATTTGGGCTTATAATGCCTGAACTGTTATTTGTATCATAAGCTCCTCCATAGTGATAATTTGACTTTTCTCACAACAGTCAAGAAAAGATGTTAAATAAGATCATGACTTTAGGCCACTAAATTAATCAGTGATCAAATCAATTTTGCTGATTGGCTAGAAAAAAGACTATGATTTTCAGAAGAATAAAAGAGTAACAACAAATACAAACTTTAAAAGAAAGAGAAAAAAATATATTATGTACATAAAGCCATTGGTAGATGACTGAACTGATTTTTTAAAGACCAGAAGATATTTTTTCATAAAACTTTCCAGAAGCTTGCATGAATATTAATGCTATTCATTACTTCTGCATTGTATTTAGTACAGACATTCTGTAATTACTGTTTATACATACCCCTTTTAAAGGTACTTTAAATGCAATAAATCTAGTTCCTGGTATAGGCTGTCCAACTGGTGTCAAGCTCCGCCATCTGCAATGAAGTAAACATTTACTTTAAGTATTTTCACACAACATGATTCAACAGAAGATGTGTAGCTCCATGTAAAACTTCTAAAATAAAGATATTTCCTCTTAGGATTAAAACTTCAGTAAAACAGTACATAAAAATTATACCTCTTTAAAATTATAATAGTTATTTCAAACCATGTGTATCTTACATATCAGGAAACCCTGCCATATTTAACACAGCTTTAATGTAGTAGTTATTTAACACTTTTCCAAACATAAATGATAGTTGTCTTTTTTTTTTCCTTACGATGGGCCATGCAGCCCACTAGCATAATATATTAAGCTTTAGATTTCCAAACAACAGGATCCAATAGTTCTTAAATTCCTTGACCACATAATCAAGCAGTTGTAACTGATGTGCACAGGAGTTTAAAAAAATGGCTACTGTAATCCTTATAGATAAATAAAATAATTTTTAAAAATCCATTATCAAATAGTAACCTGTTTCACCAGGAAATTAAGATCTTTTTAGAATCACTATAATAAATATTTATTTTGTTATGGTATTACATATTTGAATACAATTAATAGATCCGCATTCTTCAGGGATAAATGAAAGAGAGTTGCCTAGAAGATGTCAGAAGAACATCAACAGAGTATTACTATTGGACTGATCACCTTATTTAGCATACCACACAATTCATGTTAAAACACTTCTATCGTTTGCAAATCTAAAATCAGGAGCCATAATAGAAATAGTCTTTACTGTCCATAAAGCACTGTTATAAAGAAAAGACTCCAAACATACATTGTGCATGACTGCTGTTATCATACAGTAGAGGTATGTCTCCAACTCTGCACTTATTCCACGAAGTGGTATTGAGATAGTGTCAGTACATTTGAAAACAGTCTTTTTCCTTCCTTCTTTTTCAACTTCCAGAAAGCTTCATCCCCTCAAAAATTTAGAGTAGGCCTTACAAACAAGTAGTGTCAATATAAAGTAAAGGGTATGGCTCAAAAGGTAAAAATAAGTCTTTTCTATCAGTTGATAAAAGTTTTTCAATTTGGCTGAATCAAACACCTTTAAAAAGTTCCTTAAATAACAACGTTAGTTACTATTGTTAGTTAGTTAACCAACAATGAAATGCTGTTTACTTTCACTAAAAAATACAAAGCTAGATTTTGCAAATGTGTTCACTTTGTAATATGTTCCTTTTTCAAAGCAACATCCTTCACTGCACTTTCTTGTGGCACTTTGCAAAATACAAAGAACATTGCATCATACAAAAATTTAGCAAAAATCACTTTTGTAATATGAAGATTTATGTAAGAACACTAGAAATGCAAGTAATTCCAAAATCAGGAAGAACTGGTCTTCACAAATTCTACAGTGCTCTTGAAGAAACCCTGGATGTATCACATTTCAGAGATGCCAGTACTTTTAAGAATATGAAAAATTTTATCTGAAAAATCAATTAGCAGATCAATTTTACCTTCATTGAGGTGAATTACTAAATTTAGTTGAAAAATGAGAAAAACATCTGAAACTGTTTTACTTCTCTTAGTTTAAGAGAGAGAAATTGTACATGAATCAATTAAGATCTTGAGAAGCATTAATACACAGAAAATATTACTGAATCTAACAAAAACCACAACATAATTGTCACAGACAGACACATCGATTTCTGTGCCTTGAAACAGATCTAGGCATTTGCAATTATAGAGGGCACAGCTCTGTCCATAGAACTGATGGCATTCACATTAGAAAGATGTTGTGGTAAGATGGAATCACGTAACAGTTACATACTGTGCACACACAATACATTTATAATTAGAGCATTATTTCTTTAAGTTTTCAAATAGGTAACCAATCCATGGACTACACACAGATCAAGATCTGAAAGGTAACAAAATGTAAATTATTTAATGATTTGCCTTTCTCAGTTTGGTATCACGTGTTGTCTTCATCACCTCCCAACTACCATCAAGTATCACAGAACTGAGGCAGAATTTTGCCCATACAGTTGTTTGCTTAACAATTCAGGTGTTTCTACAACTCTGAAGCCTGTTATGAACGTCTTATGATTATGAACCCACCTTGGAAAGTGAATTCCTAATCATTCATAAAGGATAGTACAGTAGTTGTAGAGAAACTTGAGTATGAAATACCAGGAGCTGCAGCAAGACCATTTAGAAAATACTAGTTGCAATCCCTCTTCCTTTTTGGCTACTGGCACTACATGATATACACACAGCTCTATTTTCCAAGTAGCTTCTATAGATACCACAACTGATAATAGTCTGTTGAAGAAAAGACTCCTCTAAAAGGTCTATACATGCTTTCAATGCACTGGTCAAAAGCAGACAGAAGAGAATATAGAGAGCTGTTAATCATCTATTAAAACAGATTTCTCCCTTTGCTTTACTTTGGCTTGTGTAAGTGGGATACAAGTAAGTCATAGCTTGCAAAAAGAATAGTGAATATGGATGTAAAGCACAGGAGAAAAGTCTCCTTCCTGTATCGATAAGTAATGGCATAGCTTTGCGCTTGTGGTGGTGTATTGAAACACTAAAGCCATGCCTAAAGACCTGTATGGCAATCATACAATCATTAATCAGGTATTTTAAGTAGTTTCTTCCAATACTACCATTTTAAAATGCAAACATGCCCAACAGTACAAAGACCTTTTACTTTACAATTAAACTCTCACATTACTGTAATCTTTCTCTCCCATCCACCCTTGACCAGGCATTTCGTAGACTAAAATACAGAATCAGTTATGCCAGTCTTTAACACTGTTGTAAATGAAATGCTGATGTTTTTAAGTCTGCACTAGAATAACTCAGTTTAAAAAGTATGTTCACAGTGTATAGGCAAAAATAATTCAATTTTGTCCTTTTAATTAAAAGACCCCACTCCTGGGATTTTTTTGACCCTTTAAGGAAAACATACAATAAGGTGGCATTTCTGCAGATGCTTTTCAAAACTAAAATCTGACTTTATTAAATGATACTCACAGTAGGACTTGGGATGCTGATGCACACACATATATAAATCTGTAAAACCATCACAGCATTTTGTGATAGCTCATTAGATGGCTTCAACTCCCTCTACTGGCTAGTTCTCCCCTAAAACACCATCATACACAACTAGTTAAGGACAACACTGTTTCGGACACTGAGTAACTAGAAATTGACACTGGTTGAAACTGCAGTGGAACAGATCACTTGAATCCCTCCCTTATAATACATCTCATTTTGTTATAAAATTATCTCTCTAGTGTGACTTTATAGGACTGAGACTGCAATGGATAGTACACACCTTATCTCTGCTCCGAGACTTTATTGGGAAAAGGGAGAAATAATTTTTACTACGAAAGAGTACAGGAAGTCTTACTTCCAGTCTACCTCCTCCTCCCACTGCTGGAGCAAAGACTGTGCAAAAAGCATAACATCAAGCAATCAGGGCTAGGGCAGAGTGACAGGGACACAAGAACAAGACTTGGCCAAAAGAAAAAGGTGTATGACTTGTACTGCAGATCTAGTGGCGAAACTGACTATTAACACTTCCTTAGGTGCTGAGTTCTGATACCAGCAAGGTTGCTCAGTGCTGAAACACAACCCTTACCTGCACGTAACTTTAGTTATGCTGCAGACGTTGTATTATAAAAGGTGTCAGTAATTGGCTTACAATTAAAAGAAAATCTATCAGTTCTTGTTTAGTTGTGCTATCTCTGGCTAACTTACGGCTTAAGTGAAACCTCAAATTTACTGTATTAATGAGCATAAAGGAATTTGAATTAAAACTGTTAAGAACTGCATACAGAATTGAGGCAGTAATGAAAGACAATCTGTAAAAATGGCTATGCGTAGACTGACTTTCTTTTGCTTATCTACTACAGGGTTTCTCTTGCACTATTATTAAAAACAACAACAAAAAAATACTGCTAGGTTTACTGTTATTACAGTGCTGTGGTATGATTGAGGTCTTATCTCCATAGTAAGATACTGTCTGAACTGGTCCCTGTCCTACAGTGTACCACAATCTCACCTCTTCCAACAACTACTTCTGGGGTGAGTAAACTACATGTGTAGCATCACCTAGATTAAAATTAGGTTTCCTGCATTGCTTTTCCAGGGCTCATTGCTATTTTTTTCCTGCTCTACTAATCTAATTCAGAGACAAAAAAACTACAACACACTGGTAACACAAGGATGACATCAATATAGTGCTGCATGAGATGTGCAGACTGACATATCCTTTAACTTTACTGCCCAAATCCTCACGCTATGGATGTCTGGCCTGATTTGTTAATAGTATCAAAAATAAGTATCTGAGTAAGTTGAAAACACTTCAGTATCATGGCTAATAGGAGTATCATCAGTTAATTCTAGTTTTACAACCAATTACTCTACAGCAGACGTTCCTCTCCTTGAAAGAGGCACAGGTGTTAGTTTCTAAGCACAGAAGCCAAAAGCAGAGTCCACTGCTTCCTCCATACTTACAGAAGAAATACATACAGCCTAAAAGCAGCTCCGGCTCAAACACAATGGGAAAAGAAGGAATAAATAAGCACCTGATGCATGAGAAATGCTTCCATAATAATTTCTGCATATGGAGAAAACAAGCCCGAAAGTTATTATTTCAGGCTTTCTCTGTTAATGCTTGCAAGCCTAACCCACTCCACTCTTTTGTGTCCAATTTCTAACTGAATTTTCATAGAATCTTAAGTAGCTTTCTTAAATTTTATTATAATTTTAATCTCTGAGTTTGCCTGCTATGAAAAAAAATCAGAGTTTAAGTTTTGCCTTTTCTTTAAAAAAAAACAAAAAAAACATAACTTCTGTTTCTACTCTTTGCTTTTAGACCACTTGTATTTTACAGGAAATCATGCTTTTTGTATTTTATTGCTCCTCCTAAGCACATTAATAAACTCTCCCTGAAACCTGGATAATGCCCACCATTCTTATATATATATATATATATATATATGAATTTTAAGTTATTTTTCCATTACAATGTGCCTATCTCAACACATAAGTCTACCCAACAAGTTCGTACCGCTATCAGCAGTAACACACAGGTTCAACTTGTAAACTTGGTCTTCCTTTGACAATTTTTTTTTTTTTTAATAGAATTGAATAGAACCATGTTTGCTTTAAATGAGGCCATTTTGTGGTCCCCGTATGCACTCCCACTCAAGTCATCAGAAAGACCATAGAATAGTGCTTTTTTATTGTAATTTTCACTGATCAAACATTTTTGTTGTCCTCTTGTATAACAAAACAAAAAAACCCTACTGGATTGTCTTTCTGGACCTGAATGTTCTTGATCGCATGCATGCAACCACCTGCTCCCATCTTATCTGCTCTTTCCCCACTCTTGGTAGCAAATGTGCGTAAGGACAGACTACACTCCAGTACCCCAGATAAGTATGCGCCTGAGGTTAAGGTTAGGAAGAAGGGACTCCATTTGGCCAATGACGGAGATGTGCTCACAGACAGGTTTGAGCATTATACTCACCTAGGGGATGAAGGGCTGGGCTGTCTTGGAGAAGATACCTACCTTACCTGGCAGTTAGTGGTGAAGATGCTTGTGGCAAGAAAGCGCCTGGGGCAGCGAGTGCCCCTTCTCTGTGGGCAGGACTGTGCCTGCTCCTGCCTCTCTTAGTGTGAGGGATACTTACCCATCGGGGATAGTGTTCTTCTTTACCATGCTGAAAGCAGGAGCAGGCAGAGCAGGAGACAACGGTGAAAGTGCGCACTGCAGCAAAGGAGAGAGAACCGCGCAGTTAACACGGTGCTAATCTCTTTCTGCATCAATGGGCCTTTTCACAGAGCTGACTCTCAAGGTAAAATAAACGCAGCTGTCAGCTCGAAGCCATCCTGAACGAGTTCTGCCGCTTGCAAGCTAGCCTACTTTCTCCACTGCTACAGTACAAGAGGGAAAGACAACTCACCTCTCCTCTCCAGGAGCCCAAAAGAACCGGAGAGGAGAGGCGGCAGGTTGCTAACTCCAGCAGCAGCGCTGCAGGGACGGAGATCTTGCTGGCAGCCCTGCTGCTGCGGCTCGGAGCAGCCCGCTCTGCCCCGGAGCTCCCGCAACGACAACTCTCGTCTCAACGAGCAGAAACTCCGGGCAGCTGCAAGAGGCGAGGCCGGCACCTCAGTGAGGGAAGGGCGAGCGCCTGCCCCGCTCTAACCCCGGCGGGGCCGGCACCGCCGGGTCCTGGGCACCGCCAGCACCCGCCGGGGCCGGGAGCCCCCCCTGCGGCGGAGGGCCCATGCCCGCCGCTCCAGGGCGGCCGCGGCTCCCTCCTCAGAGCCGCCACCGAGGCGGGGAGCCCCGGGCTGGGACAGCTCGGAGGCGGCTGAGCCGAGGGGAGGGGAAAAGGAAGAAATAAAAAAAGCGAGACGAGGGCAAAGGGGAGGTCGCGGCCCGGCGGCGGGGGGGGGGCTGTGGCGAGGAGGTGGGCTGTGAGGAGAGAGGCACGACTCGCTGACGGGGAGGGCCCGGGCGCCGGGGAGGAGCGGGGCTGCGGGCGGCCCGTACCCTGACAGGATCCCCCCGGCGCACGAAGGCTGGGCCGAGCCGGGCCGCGCTGCGCCTTCCCCAACGGGGCGCTACTGCGCCTGCGCGCCGCCCGGACCGGCTTCGGCGCGGGAGGGAGGAAAATGGCGCCGGCTCCGCCGCAGCCGGGACGGCCAATCGCGAGCTGCTGCGCGTGCGTGGCGGCTTCGGGGGCACACGGGGGGAGAGAGCCGCGGGGCGCATGCGCGCCCCATTCGGGGGTGGTTGAGGGTGGTTGTGTGTCGTATCGTGGCATGTCGTTTGTCGCGGGCTGCCGCAGCTCGGAGGGGACTCTGAGGGGACGTGGTTCTGGGCTTTTCCCCTCGTTCCCACCGCGTCTGCTTCGCCTTCTCCTCGTTTCCTCCCGTTTTTCCAGTGACCCCCTGCTGGACCACCCGCCTCGTACGCAGCCTTGCAGCTCCCTCCAAATGTCTGGTTTAAAACATGTAGGTAGTTGGTAGCTTGGGGTTGTTAGCGTACAGCGCTGCGAAGTGATTTCAGAGTTTCTGTTTGCTTCTTAATAAGAGAAGTAGAGTCTCCTTGTTAGGAGAAGTTCCTTACCATCCATCCATTTGATGAGTCTGCTTCTTAATTGCAGAGCTGCAGCGTAGAATGAAATTGTGCTGGCGGTAGACAACAACACAGCCCCTCTATTTCTGTGTGTCAAGACAGTACAAATATTGTTAAGACTGATATGTTGTGTATGTCAGCAGTCTTCCTATAAAAGATTAATGTACTGAAGAAACAGCCATCATTCTTTCTGAAATGTACGTGTTAATTTCTTATTGTCACTTTCACTCCTTTGTTGCAGGCTTTAAAGCATTGCTTATATAGCTTCTGCTTTGTTTACTCAGCTGGATTGAATCTGCTCTGAAGCAGTTGTCCTTTTTTGACTGTACATGTTAAACCACGTTTGTTTTTTAATGCATACACTTAAAACAATGGGTTGTGAGCAGAAAAATGAAAAGTTATGTGGTAAAATAATTGAGGGGAATAATTTGAAAATAAACTATGAGATTCAGTATTTTTTTTTTACTAATATAAATAAGAATTAGAAAAGTATATAGCAAAGTGTGAATTCCACAAGTGTTTTGTTATGCAAGACATCTTTTCCACTTTTTTCTAAATGCACATAGGAAAGGTTTCACTTCCAATTTTGCTAAATCAGTGGAATGAGAGCAGAAAGTCTCCAGCTAATGCTTTAGAAATAAAAGTTCAGGTTAGAAACATGGCAGTAATCTTCTTCTTACACACAAGAATAGAAATAGTTTCATATTCTCTGAAACAAAAAGCAGTTCCACCCCTAGCTCTTCAAAACTCAATATGAAACTGAGAGACTGTGGTATTATCCCCTGTTGAATGGTCAGTCTTAACTAAATCTAACTGATGTACGCAGGGAAGTAATTCTTCACTACCCCTGAGGCATGACCAGTTTAACCAAGCAACTATGCATTGCAACTAAACGCTTGGCTTTCTGCACTGCTGTGTAATGATGTCTTAGCATTTGGCTCCTAAGCTAACTGAAATATTCCAGAGTGGAGTGGGCCATAGGGTGCCTTTTTTTTTCTTCTTTTAGAGAAAAATATATAAGGAAACTGAACTGTTTTTATGAAGTCATTTGAGTTGCAACTACATTGCAAGGAAACAAGAAGAGGTTGTATCTGCTGAGAGGAAACTCACTTTTAGAAAATGGCGTATCTTTTAATTAGTTGGATCATTGCTGGGTTATGTAAAGCATATGTTTCTCAGAGACAATTATGATGATTTACATGCTTACCATAACATGATTGTAGAAAGGTTTTTTCGTAGTGATTTCAACAATTGGGAGTACAAATGGTTTTCTTCATAAATTGTTATTTTTTAGTATAAAACTTTTATTTACATCCTGAAAATAGTAGAATGCAGGTTATATATTGGATTTTCTTCAGGTTTGTGAATGTTGTTAATGCTGCTCACGTTTTAGCCATCAAATGGCATGTAGCCATCCAGGTTTCATGGCATTATCAAGAGTTGTTGCAACTCTGGATAGTACTGTGCTGTCTCTTTTAGTCCTAGAAATGGACAGAAAAAATCCCATGCCTTCAATAATGGAAATATACAACTTGTAGTTCTAAAATATTTTAATTTGAGGGAAATCCTAAGACCATTGTGCAAGTCACCATTGTTTAGAAGAATCGTTTAGAATCATGAGGTGCTTTTGTTGAGAGAGCCATGATTTCTTGAAATTCTCATGCTTTGTCTTTGGGAACAGTTGAATTTTGAATTTTTTACACTTAAGTATTCTGCCTAAACCTAGTGCTTTAAATGATAATTTATATCAGTTGTTTAGCATCCTCTTTAATTTGCTAGAAAACAAATATGCTCCTCAGTAAGATACGAATGCCTCACTTATAAGCAAGGCATGATTTAGTGAATGCCATCAGTTCATTGCCTAATAAGTTGCAAAGCCAAGATGAAAGGAAAAAGTTTGACAACATATAGTTAGATTTTAAGAGATATAATCTTCAGAGCTGTAGAATAAGAAGGCTGATATATTTGGTCTAGCAAGTAGTTTTTAACAAAGAAATTTCTGTTCTAATTTCTGGCTCTTCTGAATGTTTTGCATAGGATGCTTCCAGGGGTTGTCACATTAAATTAGAGAGTAAAATCCTGGAGGCAAACTAATTAGCAGTCATTCAGCCAGGCTGTGCAACTAAAGAACAGCAAAGACAGTAATGAGCACTTAGCTCCGCAGTTCTGAGAGAGTACATCAAGGCACTGGTAGGTTTGTGGGGACTTGTGAGCTCATATGCTTGCGTGCTATGGCAGTGTGATAACAACTTTACTGTAGTCTTCTAATATTGATGCGTATTCTGTAGTCAGTAAGCATATATCCATCTCTGCAAAACTAATTAGCTAGAAAGAATAAATAATCTTGGGGAAAAAAAATCTTTGGGAGAGTTAGAAAGGTGTTCTCGTATTGTTACTTTTTAATACAGTATAGCAGAATTTTGCTGTGTGAAAAGGCAGAAACACTTTTTTTTTCATTCCTCAGGTAATTAAGATGCTATATTTCATATATGTAGTTTCAGAAAGCCTTATGCATCAGCATGAATGACAGCAGTTACATAAACAGTACTAATAAGCAGCAATGCTCTTCTCTAGTAGCTATGCAACTTTAATACATTTTAAAAAATTTAATCTTGGTGGTTTTATGCCAAGTTTTAAACTGTCAGTTATAATTCACTGAAAACATGCATACTATTGCCAGTTTCTCAATGAAGTGTAGAAATATGTGCTAAAAATAGAAGTTATAACTGTTAGCAGAACTGTGCTCTAAGGAACTGAAGATTAGAAATTACATGTCACGAGAAAATACTTTTGTATCTTCTAAAAATAACTTTCTCAAAAGTGAAAGTCATTGTATTCTTGTTTTACACAAACTTTGTTTAATCATTCATCCTAAGTTTTTCAGTTTTGAATTTTAGTCCTGTAGTCTCTATTTGTGTCTCTCAGGAGACAGAGAATCCACATCTTCCTCTTACAGTTTATACCCATTTTTAATTACTATTACCTTAACATACTTTCCATATGGTTTTTATTCAATTTATTGGTTCTTTTTATCTTTCTGTACAAGAGCAGTGATTCTGGACATGTGAAGTTCTTTCAGTGTACTGAAGAAAACTGAATCATGGCATAATTTTTTTCAGTTCTCAAATCCTTCTCTAAGAGCTTTTCCAACCTTGTAATAATTACCATGGAGCTTTATAATGTATTGTTTCTTGTTTTCCTTTGTAATGTTTTAAAATGGGGACAACCAAAATGCGTTACAATGTGGCCAGGTCAGTACTGTATAAATCTATAGTCCCTCTGCATGCTTACGTTGTCACTGTTTATACAACCACAGATCATGCCTGCTCTTTTTGTTGTACATTTACATGGAGTTTTATTTGCACTCTGATTTTTGCTAACTTCTTGATGTATTTTTTTTTACAATGTGATTATTTTTTCAGAATAACTTTTGTAGGTATGACATATATTCCTTGCATAGTGCAGCTTTATTAAAGCATGTCTTGTAGCAGCGTACATGGTTTGTAGAATATGCATTACTTTTCTTCTGTTAGGATTTACCATTCTTGCTTCAGTTTTGTTCTGTTAACCTGTATCATTTTTCTTTGAGATTTCATGTTTTCTGTCTTTGATTCAAAAAAAAAAAAAAAAAAAGGCATTAGTCTGTGCAGTAAGCCTCCTTTATCTGTAGGTTGCAAAGTTCAGATCAAATTCTGGTTATTACAGCCCTATTCAGATGCAGTTTTCTGGTAGTAGCACTAAATATACTTTGAAATTATGGTGCATTCCCAAAGCTTGTGCTTTTCTTTGCTGTCACTTGAGTTGTAGTGTCAGATGCAATAGCAGTGTAGATTAAATAGAATATCTCCTTCACAGTTAGAGCTAATGCCAAATTCTTTCCTAACTAGCTATTTCAAAATAGACCACTTCCTTAATCAAGGATGTGTGAGTAACAAAGATCTAAAATCAGCGAATCATCTTGCTCGCTTAAGCCAATTTTGTTGTTGGTGGTTTAATGTTTTTGAAATTTCATTGGGTGGTGCTGTTTGGTTTGCTTAATTATTCCTGTGTGCTACCCCACACTAACTCTGAGTTGTAGTCAATGGATGACAGCCAGAATGGCTGTCGCTGCTAGAAGTGTGTTCTGAAAATTTAAACTGTGATTTACACTGAAACAGCTGTTGTAATGATGGTCCTTATAATTTTCTTATTAATATATTTTGATATTCAATTGATACTTTATTGTATAGCATTGATCAAGGAGCATGTACTTTAAATATTTTGAATTTGTTTGTGCTGTCAGATTTTCTTTCCTCAGAGATATTCTTCATGATTGTCCTAGTAAGTGCTTTCTTGCTGCAGTTTTGAGGTGCCTCATTTATGAGATGTAAAAATACTCTTTTTGTCTACTGTCTCTAATGCATTTTACATTGAACTATTCTTGGCTTTCAATACAATCTAATAATCAATTTTATTATTAAAAAACAATACCTGCTAAATTTGTTTTATGTTTATTTTACTATAGCTTTTTTGATTTCATTCATAGTTATTAAGCACCAACTGGGCCCTTAAACTTTCAACTGAGTCATTCTTTGAAGTTATGGAGGCTTTATTCTTCTTAATCAAAGATGAATCTTTGGGAAATAAAGAAGAATTGAAAAAATACAGCATACAAAATGTACTGTGAATACATTCTGTTAATAGCTATGCTGATACAAATCTGGAATAGTTATTGCTTTGTTTTTGAATGCAAGTGATGTGGATCTGCATCAGCATAGGTGATAAGAGCAGTCAAAATTTATTTTCTCTTGAAAAGAGAAAATTTGCATCCTGTGATTTGGCTTGGATTTTTTCAAAGGAATATTTGTGTATTTTTGAGTGATGTTTGTATGCAGTTTGATTTATTGCTAGACTGAAGGAAAGTCACATAATCAACAGCTAAGGCATGCTGTAAATTTTCCGCAGGTAACTGACATTTGGAACAAGTTGGAAACAGTCCTCTGAGCAACTGCTGTGTTCTCTCTTTAATGGTACAGTGTGCTACTATCCAATATCCCTGTTTTATTTAATGTTAAATACTGATTTGAATGTGATGTATTCTTTACAGAAGTTTACTGATTATAGATCTCTCTTCCTTTCCAGTATTATTATTTCAATAAACATACAAGCTCATGCTTTAGTCTGATGTTATTCATTCTTCTGATCTTCGGTATTTTTTAAAATATAATCATGAATCTGAAATAGTGTGGAACAACTGAAACATCATTATTTTAATTTATAAGTTGCTAGTCTCTATTCGGAAAGAAATAACAGACAAACAGGCTTTATTGTATGTATGCTCTGAAGCATGAACTTGACCTGTAACCACCAGAGGGAGCAAATTGTATGGTCAGGACTTTGCTAAAAATGTCTTTGACAAAAATGACAGACTAGAGACTACTAACAGATTAATTATTTGCATTCCTCTGTGTTTTTTGTTGTTGTTGTTTGGTTGGTTGGTTTTTATTTTATTTTATTTTATTTTTTTTTATATTTTTTTTGCATTAGGAAAGAAACTGTCTGGGAATGAATGATCAATGTTATATCTCAGATATTAGAAACTTCATATATATATTTCACTTTAACTTTTTAGTATTTATTTCATAATACAAAAACGCAGTTGATCAACCAGTTAACATATGGGGGGGAGTGGGATTTACTTTTCATTTTAAAACATGAAAAGGCTTTCCTGAATTGTTTTCCATAGTTTACTGAAGACATTGCGTGTGTTGGTAGACCACAAATAGAAGAACTTGTAAATCAGATCCTACAGGAAGGTAGTACAATAAAAATACTTATTTACATACTTCCTGCTATTGTGCAGCAAAACTTAAGCAGTCAGCTAGAAGTCTGTTAATTTGTATTTTTACGTGCTTACATTGAATAGTCCCATTGAACTCTGTGGCAGTTCCCATGGTTTAAGGTAGAGGTTCCTGCATTTAATTTCCTTGTATTCACTTACTGGCAGTGATACCAATGCCAGATGATATATGAGGTCTTGTGTATGAGGAGGGATGCCCCCAAACCTCTGTAAATACTTTCACGCCCTTACGTAAGAAACCCATGCTGCTCTTTCCTGTCCCCATCACCTCAGCCTCAATTTTGCACCTTCCTAAGCAGTGTCAGTTCAGTAACGGGAGATCACTGGGTGGACACAAGGTCTGGTGCTGTCTACAGAAAGAAGCTGCCATGAAGCTTGATGTAGCAGAAGTGGCTTTTGGAGAAACTTACTGAATGGGTTAGGTTCAAGCAGGATTGAGTTGCATAGACCTGCCACTTTGAAGCGGTTTGTATATCACAAATGTAACTGACAGACTAAGAATGATGTATTTCCGTACCCTGCTCCCAGCAGAACTTAAGTACCTAAGTACAGGGGCCAGTAGTGTTTGTTTAGGTTGTGAACCCAAGTACTATTTTCAGGATGTGTTGATTTGGTGCACATCTTTGTTGTGGAAAAAGGGCTGCTAATACAGTATTTGACTCTGAAGTTGACAATATAGAACCTAAAGTGTAGACATGTTTCAGTGATGTGAATCCTGCTTTATATTTTAAGTGAATGGTAATTTCAGATGCACAAATGTCATATGCTAGTTTAGCCCCTTAAATAGTATATCACTGTTTAGATAGGGAATTAGCAGACTGTAATAAAAGCAGGGCAAGGTTTACAAAACATACATCTTTTCAGCTAATGCCTGAAACTGGTTGTTCCTGCAGCTATTTGCCAGAGTATTTTGTTAGGAGTATAATAATAGACAATAATTGATGTTGTGCTGGAGAGGGTAGTTTTTAGACTCCCTGGTTTGTAAAGAAAAGTTTAAAATTGTTTGAATGCGAGTAAAAATCCATCTGAGGTAACTTTTTTAAAACTTCCTGATGTGGCATTGAATTTTGGGTCAATATGGTGAGGAAGAGTTGTTCCTATCCTTTCCATGTAGTTTTTCAAACGATGTCTGCCAAGCTTATATCTCAGTAAGAGGAATTGAGAACATCTTCCACTGCACTGATTTCCATGCTGTTGTACTTTGACTTGTCTTTTGCCTGTTTAAAACTGATAAAGATGTTTTCATGCCAGAAGTCTAACCCTTGTTATGACTGCATTTAAATGTACCTATGCATTTTTGTGACAAATTTACATGGTAGACATGCTCAGTTGTCTTACAACTATCTTAAGTGAAAGTCATTTTTAGAAGTGAATGTTCTAACAAAACACTGAATGCTACAAAAAATAGGAGAAAATTTGGAGACAAACCAAATAAGAAGAAAAACTCTGGAAGAATGGCACATAAGGTTTGAAAATAATCAAGCTTACTATATCTAGAATATATTACTTTCTGCTTTCATTTTTCAAGACATCATTTGTTTTCACTGTATTTTATAAATACTTATGACTAAAAATACAGAGGTTATAAAAGATTGTAGATTTTCTTGGCTTAATTTAAAATGAAAAATAACGCTTCATGAAATTCCTAAATTTTGTGTGACATTATCCATGTATCATTTCATTTTATAAGCAGTTGCTGTACGTACAGTATATATTTTTTTTCCCTAATAAAGAAAAATGCAGAGGAGTAACAACTCCCATGCTTATCTCACCATTGGATGTTGTACCTCTTAGGGTAATGAGTTAATTGTTTAAATTTGACTGACAATTTATGGCAGTTTGCTCAATATTAAACTGGACATTATACTCATCTAACCAAGAACAGTAATTTCTTAAGTGATCACGTGGTGCGATTTGAATATAAGGCTGTGCAACAGGTATTCATGCAAGCTTGCAGAGAAGAGTTTTCACATGGAAGCAATCTCAAGTGTGTATCTCAGAAATATGTGCTTGAAGCACAACTCTTCTATTGAATATAAATTCACTGTAAAATATGCAATTATTCAAACAGTCGACATCTCTGCAAATGGGCTTCTGTAAGGTGTTACCACTTGTTCAGATATAGTTTCAGGTGCGTGAGTTTATATTACTCAAAGTAAGGTATCATTTTAATAAAAATAGTTGGTATGTGTATTGGCTAGAAGTGTTTCTCTTCCTTGGAACTTTGTTTCCTCAGATGAATTTAAAACTCAGGAAAAAGCAGGAAGCTCAATTCCCATCATTATTGTTAAAATTTGAGAGAGCGAGCTAGGGAGCAGTGCAGTGACTGGTGAGCAGGTGAATGGGGGAACACAAGGCAAAGTTTGCTCACAGTCCTAACTGGTGCAGAGGGATAGAAGCCAAAGACCCAATGTGAACATTGCAGAAGGTTTATGTGACTAAGCAAGAAAATGGCTGATGATGTGGATAAGTGCAAGTGGGGAAATGATAATTCCAGCTCCTTGTGCACAGTGTTAGTCCAACAGCTAGTAAAAGTTTCTCAGGTTTTGAAACTTTGTAGTTACATTAGATGTTTGAGCATGAGATCAGTGCTCAGTGGTGATCAGAAAAGAATGAGTACTATCAATAACTAGGAAAGGAATAGGAAATAGAAGAGTATTTTGTTATGCCACTTTATAAACCTGGTCTGCTCCACTTTTTTAAATAGTGTTGCAGTTCTGCTATCTATCCCATCTCAACAATGGAAAACTTCCTTCAAAATTAAGCAATGTACAGAGAAGGGCAGTGAGATGAATGAAGGGCATGTTCCTGTATGAAGAATTACTCTTGATTGTGACCTGTACACACTAACCTGGAAAGGAGATGGCTTAGGAGGGGAAGGAACACGATGGATGTCTATAAAAATTTTAACTGAATGCACAAGATGAACAGTGCCCAATTATTTACGTCCTTCAGACAGAAAGGTTGGGCAGGCTTTGTTACAGGAACTGTCAGGGCCAAGTTTGTACTGACCAAAAGGAGTCAGTCCTTCCCAGGATGCATTGTTGAGATGAAGAAAGGTATTGTTAGGAATAAAAACTTATACAGATTCAGAAGGGGACTGAATTAATGAATGGAACAAGTCTGTTATAAACTGTTACATGTAAAGGTACTAACTTTTAGCAGGTGTGGGAAATATACTGATGCTGAAAGAGTACTCAGGGAAAGTTTTATTTGCTTGCTTCGTAGATGTATCTTGTTGGCTATATCAGAAATAGAATAGTACCTAGAACTTAGACCTGTAGTCTGACCCATTATGGGTTCTATTAACTTTTTGTTTGTTTGTTTGTTTTTTGTTTTTTTGCTAATCTGCCCCTTACGCTGTATCATAAGACAAATTGTTCTGCTAACTGGAAAATCCAGTCTAGTGTTTATGATTTGCATGTAGTGACATTTCTATACATTGCTGTACGCTTTTGACTAACATATGGAAGAACTAAGTTTTTTTTAGAATATATAATTTATTTCCTTACTGATCTCAGTAAAAGAAATTGTTTAAATATTTAAGAATATTATCAGATAAATAACTGGGGGAGAGCTGGGGAAGTATATGAGTAGTTAGTCACTCCCTTGTATTGTCAGTAGTCGATGTAAGTTAGACAACTAGATGTCCTGGTTCTGTTCCAGCTGCAATGTGACCTCATTTTAGTCTCTCCAAGTGCATGTTCACAAACGAATTATCTGTCTTCACAATTCCTCTACTCTTAGAGCAAGTCAAAGATTACAGTGCCCCCTACAGCAACTCTGTGCTTTTTCCTTTTTTTTTTTTTTTTTTTATTTTTTTATTTTTTAATTTTGGGTCAAGCTAGATATAGATACTTGCCACTGTTCTACCTAGAAGCAGAGACCAGTAATAAATAGTGGCTTAGAAAAGTTTTTTTTAAGTTTAGCCTTCAGCAATTTCTAGTTGACTTTCTCCCACTGCTCAGAGGTTTCCATCCGTTATGCAACTATTTGTTTCTGTTTCCTGACTAAATCTCTTCCTCTCGCTTCCTCTCTAGCTCCTGTGGATTATAGACCCTGTGTCTGAGCACAGAATAACTGGAAATGAACTCCACAGTTTGATTTATGTCTTGTTCTTTCTGTATTGGTGAAGAGGACTGTTGTAGTTACCTTCTTGTTCATTTTTCTGCATGTTTACTATGTCTGGAATTAATATGCAGTAGTAAACAAAGTAATCATACTATGGTTACTCGGCAGCCCCAAATCCTTCAGAGTAGAACTTAGTCTTGACTTTGTGTACTTTACATTTACATGTGACAAACCAGAGAATCTTAATGTCACAGGGATTAACAAATAATTTAGGAAAACGCTTTCTCAGGTTCTCTTTGCAATCAATGTAAAGTATCATGTCTTTGTTTATTTTTATGAAAGGGAAGTAAAACCATGTGTAAGTTAATTTATCTCTTGTGTTAGAGAAAGGGTTAATTTGTCCATCAAATTATGAATGAAAATCAAAAGGAATGTTTGGATTCATTCCAGAGCCATCCTAAAGTGTGTGATTCTGATTAGGTTTCTTGCACAGAAATTTGTGGGCAAAAAGAAATACCGTGGCAAAGGATGCCCATACTTGTTCTTGTTAGTTTTTCTGCCTTCTGCCTTTTGCTATGTACAAGAGATGTGAAAAGAGAAGTAATAAAGTACAGAAAGAACAAGTATTTTTATAAAGATAATTTAAAATAGAAAGCAAGTCTCCAGCACGTTGATGTCTTCCTAATAGCTGGGCTTTAAAGTAGTACCTGGTATAAATATCAGATACTACCAGCATTTGGTTTAGATTGAAGGTACAATTATCTAGTTTACTTCACTGTGAATATCTCTGCCATGCATAGCCCTGTTATAACTCTGTAAAGTTCAGAGAAATTGAATTAATCCTCAAGATTTTAAGCATAACTAGTTCAGTCAATAACTGAAGAACAAGAACATGATTGGTTTAAGTGATAGAAATCTGGCTTGAAAAAAAGTCACTTGAATTACAAACTTGGTTGATAAGATCCATTAAACGTATTTTCAGAATAGTAATACATTAATATCAGATAATAGCTCAGTAAAAATCAGTGTTACAGTATCAGTAGCCATACATTAAATATATTAAGATTTGGATAAAATTTAGACTTGAAAAAAACTGTCAGAAAGTAGATAAAACGTTACCATATAGAAACATTCTCAGTGAAATCAATAATCTTGAATATTTTTCAGTAATGGTAAATTTCATCTTAACTTTCTCCTCAGGCATTTGAAAGCAATATATAATCATTGCTGAGAGCATCTGCTGCTGGATAACAGCACCTGTATGTAATGATGTAGGTCTTTTCATGACTTAGTTATGAAAATGCTCATTTACTGCAATTAAAAACCTTCATTAATGCTTAAAAAAATAGGGGTGCATTTACAAAATGTGACTTTGGCAGGTATTCTGAAGTGAATTTGGAGATCAAATTAACGTGAGTTCCACCTTCAATGTGACAGTAAAAGTGGTTGATGCTGTTAATAGTACTTCCTTTTTCTGTTCTTTGGTACTGAAATGACTTAGTAGTACTTCTGGGCTATTATTGGAATAATCACATGTGAGGTTGTGAAGTGTCCAGATGCTAAGAAAATTGTCACCAGATAAACTGCTCAAAATTCTTAGCCCTTCCCTGTAAGGAACAGTTAGTTTGTCGAACAACTAATTTTTCATAGTGTAAGGTTTTTGCTTGAAAATGTATTATTATTATTATTATTATTTTTTAGCTTCGTCTATCAGAATCTGAAGTCTGAGAGCAGTTGTTATCAGAGAGTGATTTACTGAGGAGGTTGAGGTGGCTGTGATTTCCCCTTCCCTTCTTTAGTATCGCTTATTGAAGCACATGCTCCCAACATGTGATGGGGGCATAACTATGCAGCTCTTCCACAGTTGCTTAATTTAAGTGGAGCAGGAAGAGAAACCCAGAAAAGAAAAGACTGATTTAAATTAAGACAACACTGGTGCAAGAGCAAATGTCCACAAATGTGTTAAAGCTGACAAACGTGACTTCTGTGAGCTTAAAATCTCAGAAGAACTCAGAAGGTTTCAGAGCAATATAATAAAAGGGTTTGTGACATATTTGCTTATAATAATAAGATATTGAATTTAATGATCTGAATATCTCCTCCAGCTTAATGTCTTTTATGAAAGCTTCCATCTATAAGTCAAGAATTCAAAGAACTTCAAAGTTCTTTGAAAATTTTTATGAAAGATTTCAATCCAAGTCATTTTCCTTGGTTCATGGAGTTCTGCAGTAGTCAGTGGTAGTTAAATCTGCTTTTTCCTCCAGGGGTTCTTCCAGAGACCTCTATGGATTGAGGATATTTTTTCCTTAACATTTTAAAGAGAACTGTTTGGAGTGAAAGCAACATAATTTTGTAGTAAAGGTGTCCAAGTCCTGAAGGTACTATTTTTTGAGTAAGTCATAAGTAATACATCACATAGTAAGTTATAGCAGGTGATAGCTTAAAAGAAGTAGGTGAAGTCTTCTTTGGGATCTGAACACCATTGTTATCATCCTGAAAGATAATACCAAGGGATTTGTCACTTTTCTAGGAAAAACAAAACAAAAAACACAAACTGATTTGCTGGAGTGAAGGGACAGGCTGCTGATGCTGATATATACCTGTTCTTGTCTGGTGTATTTTTTTTTTTTTTTTTTACTTGAATTATGTTTTCAGAAGGTTTTGGAGAATTGAATGTTTCTCCTCCACTACCTCTAATTCAAGAAAGCAGCCTCCTTCAGGAAGACACTTAGGCACATGCTTATCAGCCATTCAGATGTTAGAATACAAGTGAGGTGTTTGTGAGTTAGAGAAGTATACATTTTGTTTGAAAGATGTGTAGTTGCTATGACCAATTAAAATTAAGTGCATGCATGGCTCTGGTCTGATTGGGGGGGGGGGAGGGGGGATAAAGAGGAAGCTGACCTTTCAAATCTTGAACTTTCAAATATATTTCGAAACAAGACTGAATAGTTTTTTCTCTTCCATCAACAAATTTTGACTTACATGGACCTTTCTTCCTTGATGAAAAGGAGAAACTTATATCCTTTGATGTTAGGCAAACTCATGCATGCTTTATCCTGGGCAGCTGATGAAGGAAGCATTTTCCTGTTACACCTGTTTCTCAGCCAGTAAATTCTGCTTGATGCAGGTGGTAATGAATCATATTTTTAAGGGTTATCAGGATTCTCATCGGTTAGCATTTCATGTTCAGTGTGATGACTTAATGTTTTTTGGTGTTTTCTAGTTATTTTTTTTATAGCTATAACGTTAAGTCAGACAACTTGGTTAATCTGTCAGAATTGGAAATTCATTCTGAACACCATACACATTTTCTGAGATTACTGATACAATAAACACCCGCTTCTTTAGGTGCTCTGCAGTTAATGCTAGATGGTTTTAAATTTCTTTGGCTTCAAGGTTATAAATAACAGCAACAGAGTTAAGGCTAGTTATGTTTAAAAAAATAGACAAGAGCAAAGCATGAGAATAAAACTTGAGTTATCATAGTTATTTAAAACCCTAATGCCGAACTGTTGTCTGAGATCATTATTCCGGTACAAGACCTAAATCCAAAAGAAGAAAGCTGTATCTTTTTTTGTGGCTTTGTAAAGGTCACTTCTGTGACTGGAATAAAGATCCCTTCCTTTCCAGGATGCACAGATGGCTCATGCATGCTCTAACTCTGGGATGATTTGGACACATTCGCTTCATTGCTGCGTGCAGATTAACTCCCGAGAACACCGGATGGAATTCTGATATGCAGGAGGTGTGTTGGTCTTGTGCTATGTACCCTGTATTGTTCGTTAACTGTGCTCCACGCATCTGATGCATCTAATAATTCTAACTGGGACAGTAGATATCTGGTAACACAGTGAAAAGGGGAAGAAATAAGAAAATTCTTTTTGCGAGAATCATCTTCAGTTTACGGTACTACTCAGGAAAGTGCAGTTGAATTTTTGTTATGCAGAAAAAAATATATAAATTTTAGAATATAAACAAGAACAAAGGAAGTTGAACAAGCATTAATATATCCTTTTACTTTTAAAAATTCATTCCAGTAAAAAAGTATGGATTTGTTTACCACTCGAAACCATTAAAATTTGTCCTGATAAGTAAACTATGTTTAGATAAGCCACAAACTTAGCATAGGCTTATACTGTTGGTGCTAGTCAGGAAAATACATTATCAGAAATCTTGAGGGAATCTGTATAAAGGTTTAGAAGTTAATTAAAAAAAAAAAAAAAAGTTATTTTGAAATTGGGACAACTAGTAAAATACTCCAGCCTTGATCTTCCTTTCTCTTACAATATGCAGGGTTCAAGGAACAAACAATTCTAAAATATTTTTGTCTTAAAACACTTGCAAGAAGAATTTAAATTTGTTTCTGAAGAAGAGATTAAAAACTGTAAACGCTTCCAGCTGTTTTGATTTAGGAGTATTAGGTAGTTAAACTTTTGTTTTCAACAAGTACCTGCACTTGTTAGAAGATACCACATACAATATTATACACATTTGGTATTTCAGATACAATCTTTGTTTTAACTTGTATGTGACAAATTGTATTAACTTTAATCTCTAGCTTTTTTTTTTAGTGTCTGAATCCAACTTTCCTGTTCCTTCATATGCTTATGCAGCAGAGAATTTAGTTCATTATCGCAAGATAATAGCGAAAGCCAGGCAGATGCCCTGGCTGATTCAAAAGAGTACCTTATTGCTCGTGCAGTTCTAGCAAAGTAAATTAATTTCCCTTAAGTGAAACAGAAGTTTGTAATATATTTTGGACAGCATTGCTACTGATGTCTTAAAATATTGCTTCAACACCAGGAAATGTTTTTCTGATTATTATTTTTTTTTCTTTTCACTTGGTCACAAAATAGTGTTTGTGTTTTCCTTAAACAGTACTGAGCGTCCTTATTTCTGATCCTGGTTTTGATTGTCAGTCCTTTTTTTGATTGTTAGAATTCATTTGAAATTAAGCATAGCACAGAGAGGGAAAAATACTGAAGACATGGGCCTCAAGATAAGAAGCTGCGAGGTCTCTGCAGGACTATTGCAAAGATAAAGTTAGCATCAGGAGACAGTAAAGAGTACTATGAAGGGAAGTGATCTGTAGAAAGCTCTGAAGTGTTTCAGTGAACATTGTTTCCTAATAAATGTTGTTGTATTTATCTGTGTCTCCAATGCTTCCCCCCCGCCCCTGGTTTTCACTTTTGTTAAGTTACACTAAACTTATGGCTTCACTTGTATTTGTCTCCAGCTGAAATACTTTTGAGAAAAATCCTCGAGTGTCTCTATGTGTTCCATTTTCCTTCCACATGCAGATACCCCATTTATCTAATTTTTTAGTACTTTGTTTTTCTTTTGATTCTTCATGCTCTCCTTCCTTTTACAGAGGAGATTCAATCTAGGGACAAACTTGGCAATCAAACTAAATTAAAATAACACCATAAAATTAATTTCTGTTGGTATACTTCTGGATGCTTTTACCTTTTC
Organism: Nettapus auritus; assembly: GCA_011076525.1. Taxonomy (NCBI): domain Eukaryota; kingdom Metazoa; phylum Chordata; class Aves; order Anseriformes; family Anatidae; genus Nettapus; species Nettapus auritus. The sequence goes on from CM021770.1 coordinate 21,202,684, forward strand.
TATTCCTTATGACCTCAAATTAAGGCTCCAGGTATATGCTCTTCTTCACTTTCTCGTTTGTATAAAGTACATACCATTCCCTTCAAGTTTCTTTACTTGTTGTCCAATTAATTTTGATATTCATGTAGAATTGCCTCACTTTTTACAAGTTAGTGAAATAGCTGTGTATTTGTGTTTTTTGTTTGTTTGTTTGTTTTCTAAAAAAAAAAAAAGTAAATATCTGTGTGACTTATGTACTGATTTTTAGTTTTTTTTCTCTAGCAGTAAGAAAGTCAATTAGAAAAGGAGCCATCAATGATAGAGGTGGATTCTATTGTGGCACAGAGAATGAGCTCAGCCGGCTTCATGAGCAAGGTAATAATATATTGATGTGACAATGTAGCCCTTGATTTTTAGCTTTGTAACTTGAGATTTTAAAGAGCAAATCTGTGAGAAAGTAGCCTAGCTGTTAGTTTCACAGATGGATGCTTAGTATTTACTTGATGAGTGCTGATTTTCAATCTGTATACACTAGTGCTGAAATTCAGGTAGTGACCTAAACTTAAAAAGCATCTGTTACCAGCCATATTTATGCTGCAAAAGGGTTGTAAGTGGACGGTATTAACAGTGCCTTAATTTTAGATATCCACCTGTAATTTCATGGTTATGTTAAACTTGTATAAAATGGCAGTGCTGCTGAAAGAAGTGGCTTCTCAGCTGCTAATTTCACCATGCCTCACCCTCCCTCATGCTGTCACTTCTGGTCGTATGGTCACATCATGGATCAGATAAGGGATTAAAATCATCTCAGCAAATAAAAGAACACCTTGATACGCAGGGAATTGTTGTGAAACTGGTTGTTGCAACCAGTCGAGACAGATCAGCTTCACTTGCTATATCTGGCTCCAAAAAGAAACTTTTTTTTTTTTTTTTTTTTTTATGGTAACATATGGAGTGGTGGACACAACATACTCCTGGCACAGTTCCTGGGGCCCCCTGTTTCTTGTCCTGTTTTATGGTGAGACAGAGACCCCAGTGTATGTTTTCACTGAGTGTACCACATAATGGTCCCATTTATGGCTCCTTCTGAACCTTCTGCTGAGTTTCTGGATGTACTTCTTCCAATGCTTCTTCATTTAATTCTTCTTCCTCTGAGGCCCTACTAAGTTGCAGTCCTCCTGGCTCTCACCATCCATACTAGCAGGAAGAAGAAACTCAGTGAGGGGGAAGAGGGATCCTGACAGTTCTGGGTCCTTCTGATTGCCTGTCTGCTCACATTTGCAATCAGATTAACTTCACCGGATATTGTCCTTTGGTTCCCTGAATGTCTTCTGGATTTTGGGTACAGTCAGAGGTGCACTGCTCATTGCTTCCTCCTAGAGAGCTTGACTCTCACATTGCTTGCCATTTATTTATTTATTTATTTATTAAGCCATTTGGTGTCTTCTATAATCAGTTGTTTCTTAGTTTTGTGCTTCTCTTTTCACTTTATTCCACAGACTTGATAGTTTGGTTGAAGGTGAAATGTGACCTTAGAGTAATGGGAGATCTCAGTTCAAAATGCTCACTGAACTTTTTTCTGTCCTGCCTTCAACCCTCAGCCTACATCACAGGCTTGAGCAGGACTCAAGTGGAATTCCAGTTTGAACAGCCCTCAGTTTTCTAAGCCCAAATAAGGAAAAGCAAATAACGTAACTTAAAATCCAAATCTCTTAAATTCCAGTTCAGACATGTATGAGTCAAATTTTCCAAGCTACTCAGGTGGTATTACTTCATCAGGCCTTGAGTCACCTGTGCCTAGGCTGTGGATTTACAATATGAGCTTTAGTCCTTGTTCTGCACCCCAATAGTGTAAGTCTGCTGTTAATGAGGAGGGAGATTCTCATATCAACTAACTAAAGGCACCTAAAGGTATAATTTTGAAAGCTGTTTGAACTGATGCTAGCTATTTCATATATAGAAATGATGGGATCCAAATCCTTTAAGAATTTATTCTACCTTTTGAAATTTTACTCAAAGGTATTAGGGCTAGATATTATCACAGTTTATACAAAATAAAGCTGTTTTCTCCTTCATTTGTCCTCAAAGGGAAGCTATGGGATAAAACCTTACAGTGTAGTTAAAAGCTAACTTTTATATTAAAAACTGCATATGGTATGCTGATTTTTGTAGACTAGAAGACTTCTCTCACACATTCTTTCTGGATCAGACTATATATCCCATGAAACATTGTGAGCCCTCATGCTGAACTCTCAAAATTTATCATGAAAGATGAAATTTTGAGGCAGAGCAAGAGTCAGCATAGGTAGTGGCACCCAATAGAGAAGTACAGACTTAATTCCATTTAAATAGTTCTTATTTAGGAAAAATTCTCGGTTCTTCTAAGTGTTCAGCTTTTCAGCTACTATTAGAAGTTTCCAAAGAAACTTGACCTTGTGTAAAATACCTTTGGTGTTGAAAATCTGGGTTGACTATGTTTTAATAAGCCATCAGATATGAACTTGTCTCTTCCTTCATAAAATATGTATATATAAAATATATCTCTCTTTCAGATAAATTCATTTTAAGAATGAGATATCATAATCGAATATGTATCACAACCCTACAAGAGTTGTCCTAATAATTATTTACTCTGTGCTTTGTTTCTGCTATGTATATCCAGTTTAAGTTTATCAAGATTCAACTTCCTGGAATTGTTTTTTTTAATGCCCATATCTGCTTGTTTAAGACCCTATTTTAGTTATGCTCTTGTGCAGACACTTACACTGTTGGTAATACTCTCTCTATGGTGTTAAATTGAGTTTCTTCAGTCTGTCTTTAGAACGTTAGATTCTTGTAACTTTTTGAATCTTTTACATTCCTTAGATTCATAAATTAGAGATGTTTTTGTAATACATTAAATATTTTCATTGTACTTTATTCCAAAATTAGTGGTGAATTTCTCAGTACTTAAACTTTTATACTGAAGATGGGCGTAATTTAGGAATTACTAGCTTTTTGTAGTCCATTTTTATGGTGACATTCTGGAGAACCTCCTGACAGCGCATATATTTTTCTTTACTGTTGCCCTGAGAGTCAGGAAAAAAAAAAGGTGTGGACTCCTGAATCATACAGTTAATTCAAATGGAAATGAAGCCTGTGTTATCAAGCACTGATATAAACAACTGACACAAATATTTATACGGAGTTATAAACGACTGACACAAAATAAGATTTTTTTTTTCTTATTTACCTAACAAAACTATACAGCACCTGAAGTGCTTAACAGAATCAAATATATGTCTCTGTCAAAAAAAAAAAAAAAAAAAAAAAAAAGATTAAAAATAACTGCTTTACTGTATCAAATCTAGAAAAGAGTCCTTTGTTTTCCACATTTAGTCAGACCCATTTGCTAAGTGGAAGGTACAAGAAATCCTTTTATAGATACCTATTGACTGATTTGCTTTAAGAGATACTTCTTTTTTACCTCTGTTAGTATTGGCTTAAATCCTGAATGATTTTGTTATCTTAAGTAAATGCTTCATCTCTTGAAAATTCTGCTAAACTCTGCCTTCGCTGAAAGCTCTAATAATTTGTTGTAGTTAATTTTGTATTTAAATATATTACCTTTTGGTTCCAGTAAATGTTCCTCATTTTTCCTTCTGAATAATGGAGAGATGAATAAATAGCAATTTGATCCATTTAGTCATGTTATTTCACACCCTTCTGCTGTTTGCTCTTACTAGTTTCTTCTTTAAGCCATACCTTTTTTTTTTTTTTTACAGTTTACTAGTAGAGTCACTGCAACTGTATGTAAGGTAAAATTAAATACTTAAGGGAAGTTTGTGCTTAATCCTATTTTTTGTACTAACATATCAGTGTATTTGAGAAAGCTATAATTTGTGCTGTAATTATTCTTTCGACATATGAAAAACCTTTCTGAACTGAACATAAAGTAGTTTATAAAAGGTTGCAGAAGGAAGCACAACTTTAAATCCATATGTTTTATATTCTTACTGCAAATACGTGAGAAAGCTAAAAAAAAAAAAAAAAAAAAAATTCTTTCACTGGAAGTGTATATCCTTGCTGATAACTGTTTTGTATTGCTATATGGGGAAAAATGGTGTTTGTACCAACTCTGGAAAACACTGTCTATTTCTTCTGTAGTCTCTTAATTGGGCTATATTGCCAGGGGTTACAATGCAAGCAGTTCAATATATTTCGTCCCTTCCACAAGGTTGGCTGCTTAGTCAGTGGGGAGAATGTAAGAAAGCGACGTGAAATCAACAGGGAGGTAGAACAGTTTCCTGTTAAATATAAACAGATCAATGTGCTAAAATATAAACAGGGACATATAAGAAGGGAATGGCTTATGGAAACAAACAAAACAGAGAAGGTGGCAATGAAAGTTCCTCTGTGCTGCTTCAGTGCTCCTGCAATGTTGAAAAAAAGATTCTTGATGTACCTTCAGCCTTTGTGGTCTGTCCTCCTAGTAGTGTTGCATGCTTGTTACCTTTATACCAACTAGTTCTCCTAAGTCTTAGGAGGCTTAACATGAGAATCCTAGAACAGATTTACAATGATCTCAGTGTTGAGATTATGGCTCCAAAGAGAACATCCCTGAAGCCAGGTACAGAAGTCTGATGAGGACTTTTCTCCTAGTAGAGAACCTGTTGCCCAGTAGGATCTTATCCTATTTTCACATTGGTCATTGGACAGTCTTTTGGATGCGTGAATACACGCCTGCTCCTTCGTCTGTCGATGAAGATAGTCTTCTTGGTATTCATAATCTTTGCTAGAAGGGTATGGAACAGCCAAGTCTTTACAGATGATTGTCCTTATTGCTCCAGAGTGAACATGCACTAAGATGTGATGTGAGTACCAAGATGTAATGCTGTACCAGAAGCATGGAGCCACTCTCCATGATATGGGCACTTTTCCTGAAAACTTCATCTCTGTGGCATTTCTGAAGAAATTTTGTATCTCCCAAGGTCTGCAAAGAGGCCATCCAGAGTACTGTTCACCCTTCTGCAAGATCTATGCATTTAAACATACAGTTACACGTAGCAAACCATTGTCGTAGTCATTGTTACAAAAACAAACAAGCCTACAAAGCTCTCTTTTAAGTAACATGATTGGTAACGGGTTGAAATTCAAAAGTGTATATGGATGACCTTTGTAAAAAAGGTTAAAGTAGAACACCATCCAGCAAAAGCTTTCACTATGTTGCGCTGACCACAGGCAGGTTTACGGTTCGCTCTCTTCAGTTGTGGAGTCTCATTAATAAATCTGAGGATCTGGAGGCTGAACTGAAAGGAGGACAAGTCTTCAAATACTGGTCTGATGGGCTTGAGCACTGGAACTTCAATAGTACCATGCAAAGCATCTTTTTAGTACCGCAAGAAATAAGCCAGTATTATATGTTGTTAAACTTCATTGTAGGAAAATTAGAACTGTACATTTTCCACTGACTCTCCACCGCTTCAGACTTCTAGTGTTTGGCTAGATAAGATGTTAGACAATCTTGTCTAGGCCCTGTTTTTACTGTGAATGGCTGGACCCAGTGATATCTGAGGTCCTTTCCAACCTGGTCTTTTCTATTATTATACTACAAATTGGCATTCTAATGACTGTTAATCTTCTTGTAATTAATTACCGGTTACAGTAATTAATTACAAGATTACAATTTTCCTATAGAACATACAGTCAGTGCTTAGAGTAGTCATTTAAGTGATTTGTAGAATATAGAAAATGCATCTTTTCTTTCATGAGAGCTTCATGAATTGCTTTCATGAAAGAGTTATTTTGCTGTTTCAGGAAAGTAAATTCAGGTGTTTCAAGAACAGCAAGCAGCATTTTCAAACAACTGTAGAAAGCATGTACTAGCTAGTACATACAATAATGATGCAACCGACTTGCATGGTGAATACAACTGTTATGTATGACTGCTCATACTGAATCTCCAGCTTGCAGTTTCAGTACCTGTAAGTCTTGCTTAAGCCTCCTTCCTCTTTGTAGGAGGCTGGGGGCAGAAGTCCACATCTGTTGCTGCACTGAGAATTTTTAAAATCTGGAGCTACTTTCTATATAGATACTTTTTAATTATTCAGTTGTAAGCAGAAGAATTTTTTTTTCATGCGTAGTGACAAGTGGCTTTCCTTGTCAGAATGTCTTGTTTATTGAAGATGTATACATCTAATTGCGGGGAAAGATCAAAATGTGTAAATGTAAACTAGCCAAATGTGTGTGCGTGGGCCGTGCCTTCTAAAATATCACTGGAATATAAATTAAAAATAGCAGTATGGTTAAAATAAGACTGCTAACTGGGCACTTGTGTCCAGTCAGATAAGGCCTTATCAGCTCAAGAAGCTAACGTTCCTATGAGCCTTCAGAATGTAGAACTAATAAATTAATTATTGAGTAAGGATGCCACATTACCTTCTGGCTTATATATACTGGAAAGTGGTGTTACAGTTGCAAAACAATTATTTTTGGGAGATGTGCTAGTCACCAAAACTTTAACAAAAACAATTTCATCTTCTGAACTAAATTTTGCACTGTTGGCAGAAATTAGGACTATTTGATGTAGATAATGAATCTGGATCATGAGAAGCAAAGACAAAAGAGATCTAGATGGAATTTATTTTTGCCATTTTAAGGTTAAGGACAAAACTTTGTGGATTGAAGCACTGATGTAGCATATATGCTACCTAATTTTATAGGAATGAGAGTGAGTGGCCTACTTGATTTCTGGAGGTCTGTGTCTTAAGTGTGTACAGTATTAGTAAATTAATTATCAATTAAAAATTGTATTACCTTCTGCTACCATGGCTATCGTAATAGCCTAAGAACTTACGGTAATAGCCTTTTGCCACAAGCCAAGCGGTGTCCTAATTGATTTCTAGTGTTGAAAGGATTACATATATCACTTTTTTTTGAATGAGAATAAAATGAATTCAGTTCTGAATTGAATTCAGAACTTAGTTCAGTTCTTAGAGCTATGCACTAGATCTAAGGCTGCTGAAGCATACAATGTTGAGCATTTGCTGTGGGTGCAATTAGTTCTACAGTGCCTTCCTGCATGATTTCCTCCCCCCCCCCTTCCCCCCTTTGTTTTGTGGTAGCGTCAGTGTTGCTTAAGCTTATTACAGCGTCACAGAAGTAGGGGGTGAGGGAATAGAGAAGTTCTTACATCTTCAGCCTCTACACAGGGATGGTGGAAGACATATTAGGATCAGTTTGTGTGTGCTTGTTTTTTAAATAATACACACTGTAGTCTTCTTACTCAAAACTAGTTTTATTTTTTAAAAATAAATTGAATGCATAGCACTCACAAACATTCCATTGTTTTGGACATTTTGCATTTAGGAGCACCATTTTTCTTTATGCCATAAAAAACACGTTTTGGTTCTAATAGTAGGAACAGTGTATTTTTAATGTACACTGCTAAAGCCCTTTTAAATAATACATTGAAACTGTTCAGTGTACATTTTCTGTAGTCATGGTGAAGCTGTAGTGTCAGAAAAAAAACACCTCAGACTAAGTAATAAATTAAAAACAAATAGCATGTAGTGGATCTTTTTACAGTTGATCTAACATCTTAAAAATAGTCAAATAAAAATACCCTAATAAATGTAAATTTGCAGTATTAACTAACTGAATAATCCCCCCGCACATTATAATTCCAGTGTTAAGTATTAGTTAAACTTTTATATATCAAATGCCTATGGGATAACTTTAGTAATACTCCAAAAAAGAAAAGCCTATACTGCTGCATTACAAATAAAGATGACAAGTTAGCTGACAAAGATTTTACAGAAAAGTTTGCTACAGGCATCTGCTGTTATTTCAAGTCATGGTCTATTACAAGACTGTACATTCATAGTTATCAGAGGTAGTTAGAGCACTGAGGACTTTGATATATAGCACTGAAACAAAATGAAACCTGCAGAAGGAACTCCGTTTTTCTCTCAAATGGGTAACAATGGTGAATAAAAAGCATGGCATCTTATGAGGTGGAAAAATCTCTACTTAACACTACTCTCAGACCTGGGGAAAGATTCATTAAGAGACAGAAATGAGGAAAAAAATTTGCACTTAGAGGAAGTAAGAATTTACCACACTATGCCTATTTCAAAGTTGATTCTCTAGAATAAAACAGAGAGGGTCATCTCTTTTATTCACCCTCCTATCCCCTCTTGACTTGGACATATATGCTACAAAAGCCCACAACAAAAACTGGGATTTATGCAAAAACAAAACAAGTGAAACAGGATTTCTTCTCCTCCACAATAAATAGGGTTTGTAGCACTTCATCACTCAGCTCCAGGAAGAAGAAGCACAGCCATCCTTCCTCCATTCTGAACATTAAGGTAAGGCCCCCTCTCCTGTGACAGAGTATTCATCTTAACATTGGTAACATATTTTAATTGCCCCTACTTTGAAAGCAGTAAGATTCACAATACTTGAGTTTCATTAGGTGGTACACACTTGTAAGTGCTGCCACTAAGACAGGTGAGAAGGTGGTAAAAGAACAAAAAATAAAAAAAGCCTTAAGCCCACATACTATAAAGATATTTTGAAGTAGTAGGAATCCTGTCATCCATACCTCCTCCCATATTCTACCACAGGAGGGGCAGGTTTGTTTTTTTTTAAATCTCCAATAATATCTTTATCACCATTTTCATCCAAGAGTTGGATGAGTGAAGCTTTTTACCCTCAGACTATCCACTCCACAGGAGATAGTGTAATTTCATCAAGTTACATAATTAGCACCTTAATTGTGATAAAGCAGTTCACTCTGCAATATATTTTGATCCACCTGTTTAGAAGAGTAAATCTCTGCATTTTCTTCTGGAACTCCCAAATAGTAGAATAAAAAGTTGCCCCTCTATTACCTGAGAATTTTCCTCCGTGTAAGCCTGACATAGAACTGGATTTCTAGAAGCGTTTACCTGTTTTTTTTTTTTTTTTGCACAATTGATGTCAGTACAATTGGAGGATGCTTTCTGTTGGTTAATAATGTGTGTGCACTTACATGGAAGAATCACAGCCACTGTAGTAGTTCTGGTACAGTACAAGTTAAGCTGAAACTTTTCTCTTTACTTCAATTACTCAATACCACACTGCTGGGCAGTAGTTCACATCTATGTTCTGTGAACCCTAACACAACCCTTTGGTACTCTGGATACAGATGCCCTGAATAAAAGCCCCTCCATTTGCTATAGCCTCTTCCCTTTCAACCCTTCTCCCTCAGGCTACACCCAATTAAGTGTATAAACCAGCAGCACAAAGTAATGAGTAGAAAATTCCCTGAGTTAGTATGAAAGAGTTACTTTAAACATGAAAGGGATAGGGAAGAAAAAAAAAAAAAAAGGAAAAACAGTGTCCGTCCTGTGAGGTACAAAACTTGAACTATCCAAAAATACCACAACTCAAATGCCTTAGTCTAAAGCAAATGTCCAATACAAGTACTGAAAAAGGGGCAAGAGTACAGAGTTATGTAAATTAGATTTGTTTCTTCCTGTGGTCCCCACGTATCTGGAGAAGTCTGGCATTCTATGGATTCTTAAGTTTCAGTAAATTTAACGTAAATGTTAATACTGTATGGTGGTATTACACAAACATCTTCAAACTAATACTGCATATCTCCTTCATTAAAACGTAAGTCTGTAGTTAGTCCACAGCCATTTTTCTTTTGGCTGATATTTCAAAGATGTACATTCAAAGCACAGAGTATTCCGAGTGCCTGAGTCAGTTGTTACTCCCAAGTACATGCATTCTTTCAGATGTTCTGTGTGCTTATTTTTTGCAGTCTCTACTTGAGCTATGGTACTGATGGCCAATCCAGTTGCTTTTTCTCTGGAAAGACACTTTTTTAAATTCAATTTGTTGCCCTCAAACTTATTTGAGGTTAAACAAAAAGCAAACAAAAAAAAAAACAATTCCCCACAATGCAACTTCCTGCCCCAAATAAACAAGCACAAAATAATTTTTGTACTTATCACCTCTCAAAGCAGGGAGTAACACAGGAATATCGTCCATTCACCTGGTAACTCCGGTTGTAGGAGATGCTGATACATGGCTTTACTTCTAGCGGAACAGCTAGTGACATAGCAGCGCCAGTCTGTCCATGGCCTCGAGCCTGAACACTAGACTGTAAGGCAGCAGGGCAAGTCTGAAGTGGGTAGGATGCTGTGTGATTAGCTGATAGTATCTGTTGACAGTTCTGCTGTTGTGATGTCTGATGGTGATACTGTAACGAAGGTTGATGAGCTTGGAGATACTGGGGTATGTGCTGCTGAATGCTGGCCTGCTGGGGGGCTGGAGCCGAGGACTGAAATACAGTATGTTGAGCAGACTGAGCATGTTGTCCTTTTTGCTTGTTTGCTTCCTTCACATCGTTATCATGCGCACTGAAACAAATTGAGAAGACAGAATACATTAAAACAGATATAAAGGTCATTTTAATTACTTTGGATTAATTTAAGAGCGCTAACAAATGGTCCAGTATTTCAGAGTGATACTGAAAACACTTCTACAACAGCATGGACATGCTTTAGGTACTATGCCTTTCACTACATACATCAGCTGCAAGGCTGGGGTTTGCTGAAAGAACAGAAGAGAGGTTACATCAGATGGTGTTTGTTTTTTTTTTTTGGGGGGGGGGGGCGGGGGAGAACAAAACAGTTATTACCTAATACCTAGATATAGACAAATTGAAATAAATTGCTTACAAAGTTAACAGCAATTAAGCATACCAATAGATGATCAGTACACAGGCTTAAAAAAAAAGGCAGCTATTAACTTACATTAGTAGTCGCTCAATACATGGCACCAGGAAGTCCCAGGAGTATGCAGTGAGATGATGCAGTCGAGTAGGCCATGTTGGGGAGAGGCGCAAGATAATCCTTGAAGAAGCTATGCATGCAGTGGCAACTAAAGAAGGGGCATAATTTAAGAATGCGTGATCTAAAATGAAGGGAAAAGAAAAAGATTAATTTAAGTTGGACATGGTCAGCTAAGAAAACAAAGGAATCGTTACCTGAAATTTGTAACTCACCTTGCAGTGATACCTCCAGAAAGTAATCAGCATATTTTGCCATATATAACTTAGTCTTCTCTAAGCAAACCATTGGCCAGCCATCATGAAGATCAGTTTCATGGACAGCAATAGAAAGATAATAGTCGATGAAATGAGCAGCAGTTGGGAGGCACAAATTCCACTGAAATGTTTCTAGCAACAATAACTCCATATGAAGCAAATTCTGTTTTGTTAGTACCAAATTCATGTTAGTCATACAACCCAAGCTGTTCAACTGTTCAAGTTTGGGAACACTGTCTTCCTTTTCTTCAAATTTACCTTCAGATGAACAGAAAGAGGAGGGAAAAAAAGGTTCAGCATGAGTGAACAAATTGCATCTCATGTCTGCATTGGTCATATTTCAATTCTACTATGTCAAACAAGTTTGAGACTTTCCCACAGGTGCAAAGATTAAATGGAAGATTCCACTGGAGACAAAAAGGAGCATGTACTATAAAGGGCTAAATTTCAGCAGATAACATCAAACTGTGTTGGATAGTGTGCAGTGGCGTATTTCTTGTTGGTTCTTCTGCCCATGCACGCAGATGCTGTTTGCCAAGAGCAGAAGTGAGCTGTATTATGACATCTCTGGTACTGCATACATTTAACTTTTTGTCACCAAATTGCTGTATAACGTGCTCCCATCATCAGTGATGTGACTCAGTGTACTTGAATCACCCTCTTACCGCTGCACACCCTTTTTGTTTTTAGAGTACAGCTCCATCTCTTGCCAATGTGGCTGCTTTTATTGCCTGTTATGGTAGGCACACTTGTAGATGTAACTGATAAGTTGCTCCAGCATTTCAAACAAGTGGATTTCAGCAATACATCTGAAAATCCACAGCGCCTTATATACTGTTTCAGCTCTTAACACTGCTAGTAGCTTCAGCGTTCCCTGGACTTTAACTTGTCAGGCCTGTATGTTTTTAGCCTGAAGCAAAATTGTATATGTAGAAAACCCATTAATAAGGGAAACAAGTGTCACATTTCCATACAGTTTGCCATATGGTTGTGCTATTTCAATTTCATTGCAAATTCTTTCCATCTTACACCCTCTATTCAGTACTACATATGTTGTAACTGCACGTTTTTGGAGACTTTTGCAGGACTGAACGTACTGATCATTTGCTCCCCCCCAACGTTGGGAGCTACTTACATCAGGACTTACTCCAACACCAACCCCAATGAGTTAGTTTTTGGTTCCCATGCTCTAGCAATTACAGAAATAGAAGTTTCAGGGGTCACATAATAATTTATCTTCTTATTTCTACAACCTTATTAGATATATCAGTATGATTTGTCCAACTCACTGTATGGCTGACTAAATTGCTTGTTTGAGCCATAAAGGACAAAAGTTTGAGTATTTTGGTTTGTGCTTTCTAAACTAATTCACACGCTACTTCTTAGAAGGACAAGGACACCAGGCTCTCATAAGCTCTACTTGCTGCTTGTTACAAAAGATAGCAGAACTGATTTTTTAAAAATAATAATACTCTTCAAAACATGAATTTCACTTGAAAATCTGGCATTATTTCAAAGACAATCCACTTTCTTAAACGGATCAGACTGGTTTCTGAGGTCTGTTTTTTATAACCAGAACCCCATGCTTTGGGAAAGGTGGCTGGTGACATCTAGTCAAAATTCACCTCCCAGAAAAATCCAAAATAACTCTTTTCTCCTTTACAACTATTGAACAGAACAGTTATTGGTGGAGACAAGGTGCAACGAAAGGAAGCCGCATACCAAAATAGAAAACCAGAGTGCTGAGGTGTTGACTGGCAGAGAAGGCCTAGAGCTATAACACAATGACCTACCCTTGTCTGAGAAAGTGAAAATAGACTCAGAAAAAAATGGATTAGCAGAAACTGAACTAAAAGTTAATTCTGCTACCAGAACAAAGCTTGGACACTAGGTTGAAGTACAATCACCAGCAGGTATCCTGCGAACTACATCCATATCTCTATGGGGACTTCTGACAGGACTCCATAAAGATGAACATACACCACAGGAATCTAGCTGAGGTCAATATAAGCAGTGCAGTTCATAATGAATGTCTGTAATTATTTCCATCTTCAGAGTACTACACAATCACCAATGTATTCACCTGTGTTACATTTTGGATGTGACACAATACAGAATTTACATTAGTCTTAGCTTGCATAAAGAACGCTTCAATTTATGAAATCTGAAGTATGCCAGAAACATCCAGGACAATCAGCAGGGTTCAGTACAGTCTACCTATGGTTTATTTAGTTTCTTCCTTTATCATAGGTATCTTATTATTTTCAGCACTGGTTCTTCCTATTCTGACATTTTGGCAGCCTTTCTATTCCTCTAATTTCCTGCTAAAATTCATGGTAGAATAATTTGTGTTTCCAAGAATAAACATTTCTTTTTAATTGCAGTTCATTTTTTCTTCTCTGTTTTATCAGGTGCCAACAGACATCAAAACAACAGTCTAAAGAAACACACACCAAGTGGTCCAAATTTAAGTACACTAATCTGTCTACCTTTTATAACCACTTTGTTTCCCCTACCTGCTGTATCCCATCAAGTTACTCCTTGCATTTGGCAGAGGAACCTGTATTGCTCTGGTTAAAGTATGGTGCCACATACTTACTTGCTAAAAGTAAACAGGAAAGAGCAACCACATGCAGCTGCTGTACAGATATGTCATAACGATCCATAAAGAGGTCCAACAGATACACAGCTAGATGTCGTGCAGCAGGACAGAGTCTGAACCGATTGCTCACGATGGCAATCAGATCTGCAAAGTATCTTCTCAGATGTAACTGGGGAGATTGGCCTTTGTAGGAGGGCAGCTTCAGCTCCTAGATGGACAGTAGCACGTAATTTTATTACAACCACCATTTAGTTTGTATTGCTATCAAGCCAATACAGCCGATATTCCCACACTTATCACGGAATTTTCAGTGTTTCTCCTCCCCTTCTTTTTCCTTTTACATTCCTTGCATTCCTTTTACAGAGCAAAACTTGTTTGTTGTAGTATAGAACTGATAAATAACTTGGTTCTGCATAACATCAGTATAACTTAATTAACGTGTTTTCATTATACAATCAGTTTGAGTGACTTTTGTGCAATCAGTTAGTGACTTTTTTTTACCACCTGTTATACCACCTCTACTGCAAAGAGCATGTACCTCCCGGCAGGGAAGCAGCAACGGTATCCAAGTACTCCTCAGATGCTTCAATGCAAAGTCCAATAGCTTAACTCAGCCCCGTTCTGCTACAGTTTAATCTGAGCAACCAGACTTTGTACTGAAGTGTTTGCATGTCCCGGTGCTGCTGGATCTCCTGCAGGTGCCTCCAGGAGAAGGGCACTAACGGCTCGCTGAAGGTAGAAATGTTAGGAAGAGGAAAGGGGGGTGCAGGGGTGTCACTGCTTGCTACATGCACACGTCTGTGTGCATGTAACCCTGTAACCCATCTGTGTATGTAACCCTGGCAGTCTGTTCTCACCCGTGTTGCACTGACGCTGATTGCTGTGTGCTCTCAGACGTTTAGTTAAGTGTATCCAAACCTCACACCATCTGCGATTTGGGAGAGAAGGAGGACACAAAAGCCCTACCAACACCACAGATGATAAAAGTCTTTGGCATGATCTGTTTTGAATACAAAACTTGGTCTGGCACAAAGAGCGTTCCCCAGGCCCCTGCCTAGCAGCTACTGTCCTCGCCTGCATCCAGCAGAGCAGCGCGCTTCTGTCGCCTCTCACCCTGCAAGTTACACTGCGGAGCCTGGACTAAGCAGGATTTTGAGTGCAATTAAATCTCCATCGAAACAGGCTGGTGACATCCAGTTAGAAGTCAGGCACCCAAAATTTTCCAAGTTTTAACATCAAGGCAAGCGGCTGCAGCATGTTACTGAAGTGGGGGAAACAACTGACAAAATAGCCACCCGTACCGACTAAACTGTGCAATTTGCGTCTCAAAAGAGAGTTAGCTTTAGTAATTGTACCCTTGGAAGCACACAGATCACCCTGTTTTTCTTGTGTTCCTCCCTCACCCCCCTCAAATAAAAGTTGCTGTGGCAGTCACACCTCCAAGGAGGAAAATCGGCTCACCACTGTAAGGCAGCAGGAGCACGTCTGTAGCAGGCTCAGTCGCTGCAAACTAATTTTTGAGTCGAAACAGTCGGTGTTTGGTACCCAGCCATCCCAGCGAGCAACTTCAAGTTAGAGCTGAAGCAGCTTCGAAGAACCCGAAGCCCTGTGCTGCTCTGCTGTCATTCCGCCCGTAGCGCAGCACTTTTTCCCAACTCGGCTGTGCCCGGGCACCCGCGCAGAGGAGCCAAGCGCACCCTGACCACTTTGAAAGCGCGGGGTGAGCGCGGCCGGGCCGCTGCAAGCTGTCAGGACGGGGGCAGCGGTCCGGGAGATGCCCTTCGGCCCCCCTTAGAGGCGCAGCCGGACCCCAACAAAACCCCAGCGAGCCCCTGCCCGGGCAGCCCCCAGCCCCGGAGCCCCCCGGTACCTTGTAGCGCAGCGCCTGGTGGATGTCGGCCGCCAGCTGTCCTGTCCACCACTGCGCCTCCAACTCCATCGGGGGGCGGCGGCGGCGGCCTGGGCGGAGGGGACGGGAGGGGAGGAAGCGGCGCTCGCTGGGGACGGGACCGCGACGGGAGCGGGGCGGGCGGCGCCACCCTCGCCCCTTCCGCACTGGCCCCTAATTAAACGCGATCGGCCGCCGCTGCCGCTCCCGCCGCGGGGCCCCGCGGCCCCCCGGCCCAGCTGGCCGGCATGCGGGGCACAAGTGCGGCTCGTTAAGCCGGGAACGGCACTGGGCGATCGCGCCCCAACAAAGGCCGGCGGCGCTGTTCCGCCGCCCCCCCCCCCCTTCACCCTACGCGGTGACGGGGTCTGGCCCGGGGCACGTGAGCGCGGCGCGGCGTGCCCAGCGCTCCCCCGCCATCACGCGGCGCCGCCCGCCTCGCCCATTGTTAAAGGGCCGAGCGGCCCGGCGCGTGTGTACAAAGGCCGGCAGCGCCCGCACGCTGCCGCCACGCCGCCAATCGCCAGCCGCCTTACAGCGCGGCCCGCCCGCCGCCAATCAGCAGGAGGAGCTCATGGGGAAGAGGGGAGAGCGCCGAGCTCCGCAGCTACGCGCGGGAACGGTTTGGGCCCGCGGAGCTGCCGTAGCCGGCCCCGATAAAGGGCTGGGGACGGGGCCTGGCCGGGCCCTTGTGGGCTGTCCTGGCCGTTCCTATGGGGCCTCGCCTCTGGGGGCTCCCCGCTGCTGGCAGCGGCTTGGGGGACTCTGAGAATTTCGCTCGCGGGGCGCTTTGCTCGGCCGAAAATGTTGGTGTGCAGTTACACCTGAACTGAGTCAATAAAGATAGCAAGCACGTCCCCAGTGCAGCTGACAAACCACAGCCTGGCTCTTTATTTAATTTCCTTTCTCATCGCCCTGCTCCACCTGGGGGCTTTTTGGTGCCTGGGCTGCTCCTGTGAGCAGCTGTGTATCACTGAGCTCCTTCACACCACACAGCTTTGCTTCAGCCTGCTGGTAGATGAAATGGCTTGGTGGGCTGCAAAAAGCCACGAGGCTCAAGTACAAGGCTGATTTTTGCTAGTGAATTCTTGCCCACTGCTGGTTAAACTCTAGCAGAAAGGTTTGCAGTTGTAGGCATCCTTTTAAAGAGCGTGCACCTGAGTGAATAAGCTTCTGCCTTCCCAGGGGTTATTACCAAAAAGAGCTCCTCCACAAGCACCTGTTTCACAAGGTCTTTTCCAAGCTATTTTGCCCCACTTTGTAAGGCCCTCCAAAATAGTACTTCCAAAATACTTGATGCTTTCTAGTGGTTCACATCTTTAAAGTGCCAAACAGCTGAACAAATAGCTAATGAGAATATAAAACCTAGTACAGCAAGTATTGCAAAGGAATGGAGAAAAAATGCTTTGGATACATTTTATGGTGAGGAAGTAGATTTAATTTTTCATTTCTATCCATGCTCAGGCATGACTCTTTAATTAAGAAAAGGGAAACCAACTTTTTGACATAACCAGTTTAATGACTTTGTAGCCAGGGCTGTAAAAGTCTTCTGCACACACGCATATCTAACTGGAACGGATAAGCCTGGGGATTTCACTGACTTTTTTAATCCGAGGAATTGTGCTAATGTGTGGAAGCCCTTGTTTTCAGGCTGTATTTCTCAAGACTGTTTCCAGTACAGCAGATTTTGTTATGTAGTGGAACATAGCTTTCTGAGGAACAAAAATGTTTGAGAGGAGATGTTCATATCTTATGTGCATGCATATGTAATTGAGAAAATACGTCAGCTATCTGAAATCTATGGGCTATTGAAAAAACATCACTTTGGTTTTCTAATGGCTTTTATTCTCATACCTCTGCATTGTCTGATAGGCAATTGCATGCTCAAGCTGATTTTGATATTTGCAGAGCAGATATACTGTTTTTAAAATATTTATTTTTAAAGAAAGGTAATGCAAAAAGTGTAAGATATATCTCAGCAACAGATCCCTAATGGGGACAGTCAATGACAACATCTTTATGGCCTTCAAAAATGCATTGCATGCTTGAAGAAGAGGAAACTAATAAACACCAACGTGCTAAAACCTTGCTACCATGGGCCCAAACAGAGAAATGATGTTTCCACTCTTGCATATTGGGAGAAATTACTGTAATTAGCACCACTGCCTCCCCTTAGAGCTTTCTAAACACCAAGTCAATTAGTCTGTTTCTGTATTGTTAAGTAGGAAAAACAAACAAAAAAAAAACACAAACCAGATACATGCTGGCTTATTTCTCAGATCTATCTATGTACTTGTCTTGCCTGTGTAGGAAATGTCATCCTGATAAAGCTGTGTACTCTAAGACCTATTTTATTTATGTGTCATACTTGGAAAAACAGTGACTTGTGGTTACTTGCCACGTTGCAGAGCTGAGCTGTGGATTGCTTTCCTTGTAATGCTTTCCTTTTTTTTTTTTTTTTTTTTTTTGCACTTTTTACTTCCTATTTTAACTGAGTTGTTGATCTTGTAAACTGTCACATGTCTGATTTCCATGTGATCAAAAGCTAGGTTTGGGAAGAGCCTGCCCAAGGCCAGGATTGCTCCTGGCATGCATTTTTCTTATCTTACAGACAATAAAAAAAAAATCACAATTTCCCTGAAGAGTGTATGCTAGTGCTTCACTGACCTTATTTTGAACACTTTGTTAATGTTTGGTATACACGTCAAGCATGTTACTATCTATAAACCACGGACATTGAGAACTGATAATTGAAGGCTGTGTTGTCATGTCTCCCTTCTGCCGTTACTTCAGGCCCAGCATCCACAAACCATTTTACCTCTCCTCACAGGTCATGTTTTCTAAACTTGCAATTGCTGTTCTTTTCTAGACACTTTTTAGATGGTTCATATCTATCTTAAGTGCATGATCTAAGCTAAAATGCAGTGAAGTTAGCTCAAATATGTTTTTCATCAGAGGTGGCCTCTGTTCTTTTCCTATAAAATCATCCTATTGAAAGAGCCAGAGTACTTCTGTACAGCTACGTTGTTACCTGCAGGAAGCATACATCTCTGCACGGTAACTCTTGACTGGAAGAACTGAGAGTGTTCATGGAGCCTCCAAACTTTATTAGGTAAGTGGATTCGCTTTTAAGTTTAAGTGGGAATGGGAATAGTACAAACAAAATGTGGACAGATTAACACAGTTTCAAATTTTATCAGCTTTTGGTGGTCAAGGCTGTGTACAGTGCTCTTAAGTATTCCCACCTTAGGCCCTGTGTGTAAAGAATAAAGAAAAAAACAAAAAAACAAAACTTATTAATTCCTTAGAATAAAGAGAGGATATTAATGTTTACTTTCATGAGGTCTTCATCAGGTAGTTAGGTTTTCATTAGCAAGAAACTGGAAGCGTGAAGTTTTCTGCTTAGGTGTAGCATATGCAACCTGAGAGAACAGAAAGCAAAAATAATTGTTATGAAACCATTTAAAATGCATATCCTCTTTCTGTGAATGGCCATGAATCACCTAAACAAATTCTTGTGTCTCGAGAGGGAAATAAGATTGGCTGTGAAAGCTCCTGTCTGTGCTTTGAAAAGGTGCCAGGTAACAAGAAAGGCCGTTATTCTTGGAATTCCTCAAGAAAAATTATGACCCTGAACTACATCCAAAACAGGGTATAATGGAACCTGTGAAATCTGGACTAAAATTCTTGTAACTTTTTTTTTTTTTTTTTTTTTTTTTTTTGAATCTTTTAAAGAGAATGCTACTAGAATATATGGATCTGTAATTCACAGATTATGGTCTTAACACAATTTCAGACATGATGGGTGAGCTGACTTCTCTTTGTAGTTACTGGGAGGTTAGATCTGTAGCTCAAGAACTGAAGCATGTATTTGTGTTTAAGCTGCTTTCTCCCCCCTCCTAAATTTTTGGGGGTTCTTCTTGGCCTCTGGAAAAAAGAAATGTGGCCTTTAAAATACAAATTAAGAACTTGCAGGTAATTGCTGAGTACAGCAAATACTCTGATCTTGAGAACAACCATCTCTCTACATTAGAAACTTTTTCCTTCTCCTAATATAAAAGGATCTATTTCTGGTCTATTGTTTTCAGTATTAATGGTACATTAACCACAGAGTATTACAGTTTCTAAAGACTGACACATTGTTTTTACTTTCGTACCAGTTGTCATAAGATACATAGTTGAAGTTTGGATTTGTCTTGACTGACAGAATTAAACGAATGAGTCACTTTGACCGTGTAAATAGAGTCCAGGTTAGAAACTGAATTCTGAGATGACAAAGCACTGAAAGAGATATTTAAGCAAAGATTCAAACACTATGTTAATTGTATTGGTTCTTACTTTTAGTTTGATGTTCCTCAGTGGTTCTTATCTGAATAAAAAATGGTAACTTCTTAGATGGCATTTCTGAAGGACTGCATTTTTGGAGTTATAATCTAAGAAAATCTCAGTTTTGTTGAACTTCTTAAAAAAGAA
Organism: Nettapus auritus; assembly: GCA_011076525.1. Lineage (NCBI taxonomy): Eukaryota > Metazoa > Chordata > Aves > Anseriformes > Anatidae > Nettapus > Nettapus auritus. The sequence continues at coordinate 21,222,709 of CM021770.1, forward strand.
CTTTCTTAAAAAAGAAATATCATCCAAACTTAGTTCCTGTTTTTCTTAGGGCTGGGAAAGTTAGCTCTGTTTTTGTTACTCTACTTGTTGATCTTATTTTCAAACAAAGGCTGTATTTGATGACATTCATAGCAGTAACATTTCAAGGCCATTTAATTAAAGGGAATGAATCACTTTAAAGACAAGACTGTAACTGCTCACAGAGTTCTTTTGCAGCATGGTGGTAGATGAAATATACCGTGTCAGTTAAGAGTTGTAACACTTCAGAAGCATTAGTGTGAGGGCTGCCTCCTACTGAAAACACTCCAGGTTTGTGTTTGTAAATGTACTGAGTATTAAAGGTACTCAATGGTAAGATTTTCAAAATTGTCTGGGGATTTGGAGTCCCAGAGTAGCTACTAAAATGTGATTATTGTTTTAGAACTTAGCTGGTAAATCCTTTGGAACTGTTGTCTCTAGTTATTAATACAGCTATTAAGAGAGAAAGCCATTAAGAGAGAATTCTCTGGCCTGAATGATACATACTTTCTGTGAAGCCTTTTGATAAGCAATTTGGCTTTAAGTGTTTTCCCATCCTCTGGGAAGCAATTTTAAAAATGTGTGTCCATGAATGTTTTATTTGGCATTACGATGAATGTGTATGTTTTTGGTAATGTGTTGGATGAAGGAAACATTCATATAAGTGGAATTGTACTGACAGATATAACTGTACTTAGGGGGTTCTTTTTTCTGTAAGACACACTCCCAGCTTAAGAAATAACGTTGTCAGTAGCTAAAAAGAGCCGAGGAACTCTGCATTTAAAGCATATGTATATGCTTCCTGCTTGGAAGGTTTCAGCTCATTTGACTGAAATTTAGGAAAGGTTACTTGTGCATTTAGCTCAGAGATGGAGGAGTACAGCAGTTAGTGATATGTTGTTGTTCCTGTCAAACATGTTTTGATTTTGGTTATATCCACAGAATTTAAGTGGAGCAAAAAGGCCTGTTCCTTTCAAACTGAAGATCCAAGAAAAAAAAGTTTTTTAAAAATATTTATTATTATTATTATTATTGTTATTGTTATTATTATTTAATAACATGCAGAAGGCAGCCCAGGCAGGGTACCGCAAAGTTAATGCTTTTGACTGCTGGTGGTTGCCATAGAGAACTACATGCAGATGTAGGCTTACATCCACAGGGGGACCTGGTCTTTGCAGTGCTTAGTGTTGAAGTAGTTGATACTATTACTTGACTAGCTAGTTTTCTGTACCCCAGCACAAGTGGAAAATTTTACAGATCCAGTTTCTTGCTAATGAGAACCTAGCTACTACTTCTGAAAGTACCTATTAACATCTTCTGTTCATTCTAAAGGCTTACTGAGTTTGTTCTGAGTCTGTTCTGATTTATGTGTGTGGTAAGGCAGCAGTAGAGCACTCTGTTCACTTTTACATTAGGGAAGGCTGCTATTACATCCTTCTGGAGCTCTCTCTACCCTAGGCTGAACAAGCCCAGTTCCCTCAGTCTGTCTTCAAAATGGAGTGTTCCAGTCCCCAGCCATCTTGGTGGCCATGCAATGAATTTTCTCCCTATAGTCCATGACTTTGTTCTGCTGGGGGGAGGTGGGAGTCCCAAAGCTGAATGCAGTATTCTAGACGTGGTCCGATGAGTGCTAAGTGGAGAGTAATAATTGCTTCTTTTGATTTACTTGCTATGATCCTGTTAATGCTGGCTGGGTTGCTGCTAGCTTTCTTCAGTGCTGGAGCATACTGTTGACTCATGTTTACCTTGCTGCTGTGGGAGTCTTCAGCTTCCCTGTAGCGCAGGGTGGTTTAGCACTTTCTTCCAGGATACTTGCCAGGATCACAGCATGGTTTACTCTGTATTCAAGAGGCTAAAAAAAAAAATAAAAAAAAAATGATACAGTGCAGCTAGGTGCTAGGGTAAATCCTGCCAAATCCAGCAGGGCTTGTGTGTATTTCAAGTACTGTGCTGTTTGATCCGTTACTTAGAAGTGCTGCACCCTGTTCTGTTTTCTTGGTAGTGAAGAGCTTTTAGTCTGGGGTTGTAATGTGTAGGGATAGTGTATCCTAATATGAGCATGGATCACAATGAGATCTGGGACCTGGTTCTGCAACAGTGATGACTGTGGCAAATTCTGAATTTGATGCATCAGAGCCTCTGGAAGTATATGCTGAAAGAATTTGAGATTTTTATATTTGGGACATTTTACTGCCAGGCAGATGGTCATGTATTGAGCGAACTGAATGACTATACATCTTGCTGGTGTGTGGATGCACCATTCTCAAACGTTATGGACCACTAGACCCTTCACCACTACTTAATATATTCTTATGCTATTCAGTGCATAATTACCTAGTCCCAACATGTCTAGTTGAGACATGTTTTTTCGAGACGTGAATCAGTGCTCTATATTTTTACTCACTGCATTGTGACTCATTACACCCACTGCATTATTAAAAATGCAGACATACCTTGCTCTGAATATTGTTAAAAACACTGTGATGACTTGTTTAAAAAGCATGTTAAATGAACAATCAAGTTGAAAATGTGCCCAAACATTTTGGTTTCACGGTATATTATCAGTATCACACACAGTGAAACTGTGACCCCGTTTTGGAAACTGTGACCCCGTTTTGTGTTAGGGTGTCAGTTTGGTATGGTTTGATGAACACAAGTGTTGACTTATATGAAGCCTGTGACCTTAACAGGTGGTTGGCAATTACTAATTTTATTTTACTTTTTTTTTTTTTTTTTGTCTAAAATAATCAGCACTGACTATTTCTTTAACATAATATGGAAGTAGACAGTATTAAGACAAGTTCTGCTCTAGGAAGAGAAGAGCAGTGTCCTTCACCCTGTTTAAGAGATGAGAGGAACTTATGAGTTGTAGCTCATTCTGCACCTTAAAATACCTCAGATTAGATGAAATGTCCTGTCAGAAGAGTCAGTGTGCAACTGTGAGCTCTGCTTAGTAGATTTGCACTTTGAATTGCTGTGGTCACATACACAATTTCTTATGAACTCTTATGTTTGTATTCCTGTCCCATTCATAATTACTTTGAGGACGTGTAAGAACCATCTCTTTTGTGCGGTTGGCAAATTGGAGTCATGTTCACTTAGGGTTTTGAGTGAGAAACATTGCCTATGAAAAAATTATACGAGCTTCAGTCTGAAGTTACAGATATCAGTATGGTAAATAAGCAGTATCTTTGAAACACTCATATGCTAGCATAATCTTTTTAATTTGTTCAAGATTATCCTTGGCAAGAAAACAAACTAGCACCTCATGTTTCTCCTCTCACTAATGGCCTCAGTCTCAAGAAATACCAGCTTGTGTTTTTTTTCAGTGGTGGTCCAACAATTTCAAAACAGATGGTAAAAGTCAGTCTTTCTGTTTGAGTCATTGCTTTGCTTAGTACGTGACTGTGCTGAGAGTAGTTATTGCTTGTAAGAAGTAATTTGATCAATATTGCTGGGTGCTAGTTTTGCAAAAGTTTGATACATTTTGAAACTTACTCTTTGCTTGAAAATGTTTGTAGAATTATTTTGAGTTTACTGTCCCTGATCTGCAGTTTGCAGTTTACTGTGTTACTTAGCTATTAAAGCCAAGTGGTGTTATTTTTGGTTCCTGAATGGATTTTTGTAAATAATCACCAGGTAAGTCCTCAAAGACTAATGTTCAGAGCAGTGCTCAGACACTGATATGCTTGGTTGGGGTTGCTATGGAAAAGTTGACTTTTCAAACAGTATCATTGTTCATTGCTAGATCAACACGTTGTGTTAGATCATAGGGGCTATGTATGGAAAAAAACATGTCAGTTTAGACTGATTTCCAACAGTTAGATTTTACTGCTTGACCGTGTTTATTAAAGATTTCAGATAAGAACTTCTGTGGTGATGATCTAGAAGTGGAAAAAAAACAAACAAACAAAACCCAACAACCCTCCATATTTTACTTAGATTTAAATTGATTTTATTATGAAAGTCAGAGGTATAATGTTGCACACACAGAGACACATGCTGGAACCAATTTGCATTGTGGTTTAATGAAATATTAAGTTCAACACTAGGACTCCTATAAGTGGTTTAAAAATGTGTTGCTGCATGACCCAAAGCTTTGATCCTGCATAACATTTCTCTGATACTTCAGCTTTGTTTAAAACCTTTAATTGGGTTATGCTTGTACTGGTTAGAATTGTCTATTAGTACTGCAGTTACTTTATACAAGAACAGGAATCACCTGTCCTTTAACAGTTAACATAAAGCTCACAGATAATTAGAAAGGCAATGTAAGCTCTATAGTTTATACTTTTACTATTTCAATGAATTCAAAATGTGATATTATCATAGAATCATAGAATATTCTGAGTTGGAAGGAACCCACAAGGATCATCGAGTCGTGATATAGATCAAGTCTCTACTACTGGCTGACCAGTAGTAGAACAGCACAGAGATCTGGTATTAGTGATGATGGAAGCCTTATTTTTACCAATGGATAAGAACATTTTTCATTTGTGTTTCTGAGTTTCACCTCATTGTTCTGTGAAGAAGTTAGCTGTGGTGTAGTAACTGAGTGACAGTTATGTAATGCAGTTACTGGAAACAAATAATTCTGTAAACCTAACTCATGCCAATGCTTCCACTGAAAGCAAATGAGTAGTGAGGTGGCAGGCTTTGTCTTAAAGTGTACATAGGCTGGAGCAACTATTAATGTAGTTACTGGAAACATAAAGAAAATGTAGGCTTTGATTATTTTACTCTCATGGGAAAAGACAGAAAGCAGAAATTATTTTCAGAAGATAGAATAGCCTCCTTCTTGCTTGACTTTGTGGAGCTGTAATAGTTTGTCTAAATTCAAAGAAAAAACACAGGAGAAGTAATAAAAGTATCTACTGGCTTTTGTTTTTGAGTTCAGCTTAGGTCATACTGAATATTATTTCATAGCCTTTCTCTCGTGGTTTGTGAGTACTTCCCAAAGCCAAAATATATGGTTTGGGTTGATTAATGGCCTGTGCTTAGATGAGGGCAAGCAGTGAAATATTCTGAGGTTGCAGAACACAAAGAATTGACAGAGCTCTCCAGCGTAGCTACATCCTCCTCCCAACAGGACAAACATTATTTCATTGTCCCCATCCCCTTTGACTGAGATTATGTGTTTCCCTTGAGGCAGCTTCAATCAGGGGATAAAATTTAATAGCAATGTATATTTCACTTAAGACATATTTTAGAGAAAACGAGGGAGCAAGCCAGCAATATATGATAAAAGAAATCTCCATGGATTTGAAATACTCCACAGGTCATGGAGTAGAGAAAGTAGATACATAAATGTAGGGATAGTTATATGCAGTGCAGACATCTGTTTTCAACTATTTTCAAGTTGGGATTATTGCAACATAAATATTTACAAGTGTATTGAGATTATTTTTACAGTGTCATGGAATAATCATTGTTTTATTTCACTGTATCATGAGGAGCAAGTAAATGAGCTGAACAGTAGGGCAAAAGAACACAGTGTTTACCCTGCCCTTCTGTTTTTAGCTTCTTTCTGAAATAGAGGATTAAATAGCGTAATTCTGAATCAAGATTTTCTTGTGAACACCTAAACTGCTTACTGCGCTAAGAGCTTGATATGGAGAGAGAATGCTATTTTGGAAAGTGCAGTGTAACATGGGTTATTTTTCAGGTCATTTAGGAGAAGTTCTCAGGAGTAAGATTCCAAGGTAATCGCTCATGTCTGTCAGGGGCACGCCCTGAAAGCATTGCCTAACTTTGACCTGCTGCCAACTGGCTGGGAAACTGTGGTATTAATAATAATAATAATAATAATAATAATAATTAAAAAAAAAAAAAAAACACGAAAAAATCAAAGGCTGTTTTAGCATAATTTAAACATGTCATGAACATATCACCAAAATTTAATTTGAGGGCTCTCCATAATCCAGATTTCTAAATTTGTTGCTAATCACCATAACAGTTCCATTCCCGCTGAAATCAGCTAGAGTTTTAAAACTGAGACATAAATTGTCAAAATCTGTACAGGCTTTACTAAGTATTTATTACTTTCAGCCCCTCATGCACCAGGAACAGTTAAGGTACCATTCCTGTTCCCAGCTGTGAGAATAGCTGTAGTCAGAGTGAGCAGCTGCCTATCTCCCAGAGCCTATTTATCTGGGATATTAATGATATCACCAGGGAGGTGATCATCCCCCTGTACTCTGTTCTGCTGAGGCCTCACCTTGAGTACTGTGTTCAGCTTTGGGCCCCTCACTACAAGGACATCAAGACCCTGGAGTGTGACCAGAGAAGGGCTATGAAGCTGGTGAAGGGCCAGGACCACAAATCCTGTGAGGAGCGGCTGAGGGCACTGGGGTTGTTTAGTCTGGGGAAGAGGAGACTCAATAAGAGTAACAGGAGGGAGGTTCACTTCATGGCAACTTGATGTTAGCTGCCATATGCATAAAAAATAAAGACAAAATTGGCTTGCTTCTTGAGGATTTAAGTTCCAACGGTCAGCTTAGAGATGCTGAATAGTAATCTGTGATAGATAACATTTGCCTGTCTATGTAGGTCTGTGTAGGCTCTTGATAATACAAAGTATAATGTGATTTGAAACTGCTTGCCCCACTGTAAAGGAACCTTCTATGTACTGTGGCCAGAAACATAATGGGGTGGTTGCTGTGAAGAAGCACGTCAGGTTTGCTTATGTGAAAAGTATTTCAAAGTACCTCACTCAAAACAGGGTTACAACATACAGAACACTATTTTACTATACACACTTTTTAAATAAATGGAAGTGATTAAACATTCCCAAGAAAAAAGTAATCTGAACTCTGAGAATGTATGGAAGTGCCTTAGATTCATGATCACCTTCATGTATGAGTGAATTGGTACATTCTTGAATCTTGTGATTATTCTAACAACCAAACCTTAACTTATATTTATGGACTTTTAAAGTATGCCATTATGATTAATCATTTCAGCTAAAGGGCACTGGAGAATTTTCTATTTTCTTATGAATTTAGCATGCAATAGTCATCTGCAATTTTGATACTTCTTTGGCTGTGTTGAAATTGTATTTTGTGTCTATCTTTCAAACTATGGAAGCCGGGAATGTTTTACCATTTATACTTTTTAGAAGCTGTTAGGATTGTTTTGCAGTCTTCTTTGTTTGGGATTCTTCAAAACAAGCTGAAGAAATGAAAAATTATATGTTCATTGGTATTATTCTAATATCTAAAACACCCAGGGCACTTTTTATTTCTTAGCATTTTAAAGATATTCCTTATTGACACATTACCATCTTCAATTCCTAAATAAATTAAACCAAGGCAGAAAGTTGAGGCAGCTGTCTAAGAGTTTAAGATGAGGGAGATGGAAATCAGGGAGATTTTTTTTGACTGGGGGGTGGAGGGGGGAAGTGGTGGGTGACTCAGATGCCCATTAAATTAAAAATTGCTGACTCTTAGTCTCAGTGGTTTGGCCTCACCCCAGCTAATTTAATGGACTGGCTGAGGATCACTGAATCATGCCTAGTCTGGCAAGAATGCCTGAGCCAATGCTGCCAGCCATGTGAGCAGAGGCCATGGGATGCTCTGGAGCATAATGTCTCAGTGGCTTTAAAGCTCCTAATGGTCATTAGTTAGGGAGACTCCTTTGGAGCTGGGTGAATCCATCATCAGACCTGAGGGTATGGGGATGCCCTGAAGACTTGTGTCTGCACTCTGGGCTAAATTCAGGGAGCTGCCACACCAAATCATGGAAAACTGGCAGGCTAGGTTAAGAGAATTTTTTTTAAAAAACACTTAAGCTGTGTGCATAAATATTCTATTTTGCTAGCTAATGAATCATGTTTTGGCTTGAGTAGGCTGGTGCTGCTGTAAACCTCAGTTGGCTCCAGAACACTTATCCTGGAAAGTCTCCGGTGATGCCCAGACTTACTGGGATCTAGTGAAGGGCCATGGTGAGAAACTAGTGCCGATGCCAGTGACTCAGGTTTGGAATGATGCAGCCTGTGACTAAGTAGCTACTCTCCCAGGTAGATTGCCAAAAGCTTGTGAAGCACAGTGCAAGACACTGCTCCCAGGCTTCAGTCAGCTCTACCTTCTAGGTTTGTACGTGTACATTTTTTTTCAGTACCAGTCACCAAGGATCGAACTCAGTTGCTGTGAAATGCAATGGTAAAATCCTTTGCAATTCCCCTGGGTGCTCTGCTTATTTAAACTGCACAGTTCATCGGGTAACAGTAGCTGACAAGCTGGTGGCTTAGAGCTCCATTGAATGGGCCAGTATGCTCAGCAGAAGGCATATGTGTATGCGTGTGTGAAATTGGGTATGCACGCTGTGAAATGCTGCCAATCAGCAGCAGAGCACTCCAACAAAGAGCTTTTGTTGCTCTCTCTTCTCTTGAGGATCTTGTTATGATCAATATGTAATCACCGTGAGAAAGAAGCAGAAGATTCAGTCCTCCTAGAATTTATATATTTAATAATAGAGCTGGATATCTTTCAGGAGTCTAATTAAATTTAAGTTGGATGATATATCAGTGCACATTGATAATAAGACTTTTAAATTTAGTTAACAGTAGGTATTAAAGTGTTTTTAGTTTTCCCTTCAGTGTCTGAACATGAAAACGTGCATGTTGATTGTATGCAGGGATATAAATGTGTGGAGAAAAGAAAAAAAAAAAAAAAAAAAAAAGAAGAAACTTGTCAACTATGAGCATTCTTAGTGTATTGAAAAATCTTCAGTCTGGGGGTTTCTGGAGCTGGAAACAAGTCAGAGCTGAGTTCAGCTCTTGAGCATATGCTCAGCTGACAGGTGTGTTAAGCTGCAACAAATTGATGCATACTGCAGCCTGATAATTTGTAGTAGGTGAATCTCAGCCTAAGACCTGCCTGGATACATGCCATTGTCTCTGAACTCCTATTTCAGAATGCCAGATCGGCAGGGATGGCTAGGAATAGCTTTAGAAACAGAATTACCGTTTTTAACCTCTAGAGGGACCACCAGGACCAGAGATGAAGTCTGTTGTAGACTGGCCGTCAGCTCAGCCCATTCCTTTTTCTGCGTTACCTGCACTGTCAGAAGACAGCACTCTATCCGATCAATAATGAAATACTGGGAGAGGAACTGCGGGAAGTGAAATTTCGTCTGCAATTACTGCCTGCATCTGCTGGGCTGTGTTCAGGATAGTGAGAAATCCCTTCCCGCAGTGCCCTGATGTTTCCAGCATCATCCTCTCATCTTCCTCATTCAGAGAGGAAAATGTAGGCAGAGCATTGCACTCATTTGGGTTATGACTCTTTATTGTTAGTAGTTGTGGTTCAAACCACTTTGAACTACAGTCCCTCTCCAGCCTCACTTCTGCTGTTGCAGTCAGGGCATGGTGAGCCCTCAGAAATTTGTGGGTTATATGTCATCTGGACATTCCTGTAATCATTTTTATCTCTGTCTCTGCATTAAGTGGTTGCACTGTGAAATTTCTTGTATGATCAGTTAGGGTAGAAAGCTTAGTGCTTTCACTAAAAATGAGAAATTACTCATTGGCTTCTTGTTGCATATAAATCAAGGTCAACATGGTCTCCTTGATTCTGTATCTCCAAATTAGTCTGAACTTGCTCTTCAGCATGACTACACTCCTTCAAGCAAATTTCTGCATAGTTTCTCCTACTCATAGCCAAACACATCTACACTAAGTTTCTGATTTATTTACTTTAAATAAGTACAGTGAAATGCCTTGACTACATTTAAAACTTTTTCATCTTAAATCTCCATTTAAGGGGGGGGGGGAAAGCTTTAGATATGCAAAATGGGCATATTGATAAAATGTTGTGTAGCCAATTAAAAGACTAAGTGGAATGAAATTTGTGTTAAACAGAGTCCTTTATTTTCAGCGCTCCAGGTCATGGTCAGATGACTGTGCAATGCGTGTTTTTCTCAATTACATTGTTCTGTCCTGACTGTTGACATAGCTGTGATCTACCTACAGTGTCATAATGTTGTAGTTAGTGATATTTGCAGAGCTGAAACTTCCATTTTCTGTGCATGTTGAAAGCCTGGACTGGGTATGATTCTTTAAGTTGACACTGAAATATGCATCTGTGAGCCCTCACAAGGGTCTGTTTACTGTGGCCTCTCTGCAGCAGACTAGAAAAGAGAGGGATGCTTGAAGAGTGGAAGAAACTTTTTGCAGCTCTCCTGCACCAATTCTTGCTTCAGCTCCCAGAGCTGAACTGTTAAAATAACTGAAGGGGAATCATCTTGTTATTAAGTTGTTAGATTGTTAAAATGATTATTTAGGTTCATGTTAGCTTTGCAAAATATTACTCATCTAACCCATTTAATATCTCTGGAGCCCCATTTACCAGCACTACAGTAAAAATAATAATACTTATTTTCTGCCATCTCCTTAGCCTTTCAGGGTACTGATTGTGTAATAGTTTGTGAATGCAGTCCGGCTGCATTCACTAGTCAGACCCATTCTATTGTATGTGTTCCTGCTATGTGTTTCTGTATGTTTCTGTATGTGTTTCTGTACTGTGTTTCTCTGGAGGGAGGGTGACCAAGGGGGAAGGTGACTTTCTGGAGTGCTTTTATTCCCATTTCCCCTCAATGGATAACTAAAATTGTGGAGTGATAGCCTAAGGTAGCAGGAGAGCAACTGCCTGCAGGGGACTGTCTGCTGCTTGGTGGTTACAAAATGGATGATCAAAAACAACCAACTGCAAAATGTGACAGACCCATATGAAATTTAGGCGACTCCCCAACTATAGATTTTACTGTGTTGGTACCAAAGTCCAGCTGCAGTCTGTGGGTCTAGACAGTGAGGTTCATGTGCTTTCACTAATTTGGCTCACATCCCCGGCAAAACCTCCTCTTTGAGACCTGTTAGGGGAATGGGCTCTCTCTCCCTCAGGCTTGCCTGGAGGCTTCTCAGCTCCTCTGCAGTGGAAAGATGCAAGCAAAGAGAGAGGGGACAGTTACATAAAGTAAGGGCATCACTGTGGCTGCAGGAGAGAGTTGGTACCCCTACTAGATTGCCTATTTTGAAAAACAAACTCAACCCTGAAAAAGAGAATTGAATTGGCCATAGAGGCAGATCTTTTAGGGCAGAGAACTGGGCAAGCAGTTTACAGGTACAGCAGACCTTCGGAGTGCTAACAGTGTGAACTATTAGGCTAGTAGTTCATTCTTTCCTTCTGCAATCACCTTGTTTAACAGGCATCTTGTTTTTCTATAGGCCTGAGGGAACAGCAAGGCAGTTTTGTCTTGTTTGCTTTTTCTGCTTGTTGGAGTTCTTTTTGCCGTAGCTACTGTGGTCACAAAGCACCTGTTTTTCTTCAAGGCAGAGACTGGAGGCTGAAAAATCCTCTGTGATGATTATTTGGTGATGGTTCGAAGAATTTGCACAATCCTTCAAGAAAATGAGGCTCTAAACTGAAAAACATCCCACCAAAAATAAAATATCATACACTCTGTGTATTTATTATATTTTTTTACAAAATTTAAAGTTTCCCTGAAATAAAGACACTGGAAAAATTGAAGAAATTTTTATTCTTTAGACATACAGAACATAAGTTGTCTTGCAACAATAAGGCAGTTTCAATCAGTAGGGATATTTTAGCACAATTTTCTGTGTGTTCAGTAAGCAGAAGAAAAAGGTCATGATGCTTAAGGAAAATGTAGCACATACATAGGTGATTGAAGAGTAGTTGAGATTTTCTGATAGTGAACTCAGTTTGGAGGATGAAATAAAAAGACCCTGGGAAGAAAAACTTCCTTGCAATTCCAAAAATCTTGGCCCATTGAAAGCTGCATTTATAGCCCATTTCATAGGGTGGTCATTTCCTATTGCTTTTCTCATCAGGGTATTAATGTTTTCATTGTTATTTTATTCCAATAATTGTTTTTCACCTTCTTCAGTAGCTTTAATTGAAACTAGCCTTTTTCAATTCATGGTTAAAAATGTAAGGTAAGCTTTCAGGGCAAAGTCTTTGTGTTGTTATGCTCTCTGCTCATCTGCAAAACCAACCCCTATGTGCAGCAATAAATTGGTCTGCTGCCAGTTAATCTTCAGCATCTCTACTGAATCTGAAACTACCCATGGCAAAACGCTTGTTTGTCCCGTGCCAGTTTGGAGAGAGCCTCCTCTTCCACTCCCACCTTGGCTCGCTCAGATTGACAGATGCCTTTGACAGGGGGAACAGTCTTCTCTTCTGGCAATGTGTTTTGTGGCACTAACAAAGAACAGTTGGCTTCACAAAAGAATCTCTTCTCTTTTTGTCCATCTCCAAAGATATTCTTGTGGTCTGTAGTATTGAATACTACATAATAAGTCTTGCAAGACAACCTAAGGAAAATGACTTTCACTTAAATAAATGGGCTCTTACATCATGGCTATCTGTTCTTGACCTGCTGTGTATCTGAACATTACACATGGGGCAGAGAAATGCTGAGCTCCTGCTGTTTTCTGATTGGTGTAAATCCTTCTGCAATTAACAGAGAATGGCTGGTGAGCTTCAAGCTGGCCAAAACTTACTTTCTTTCTTTCTTTCTTTTTTTTTTTTTTTTTTAACCTTCCTTATTTCACAGAAAATCTTTCATACAATATAGAGTAATTACTGGCCACCCTGGTGGTCTGTCTTGCCATTTCAAACAGTGACTGATGCAACTCACCTTTTCTGCATGCCCAGGTAGTTGCTGTTGCTTTCCGGTAAGAAAGAGATGCCATCATGGAATGAGATTTGATTTCTAGGAAACCTTTGACATTGGTTAATTCCTGCTGTGAAGTATTCATCTCTCATTTTAATTTCTTCTGATCATAATGCCCAAGGGACTTTATACTTTTGCAAGCATATATGGTCTTCTCCCCACTAATTTATTTTTAGTTTATTTTAAATTTATTTTTAATTTTATTTTAAGAACAGTTCAAGGTTTTATTTCTTGAAAACTGCCTTATCCCTACTTCATGCTCCAACAATTTACTTATAGCCAGGGTAGTGCAGGTTTTCACACTTAGAAGACAGTGGTGATGAAAGTGTTTTATTTTATTTTATTTTTTTATTTTTTATTTTTTTGGTTCCTGTCCTTGCATCCTGTAGATATAGAGTAACCAAGCAGCAGGAAGCAGTTTCATGGCAACAATTATACTCCTGTTTTAAGCTGTCGTTGCCCCAAAACTCTATCTTTTTTTGGTTTATACAAAAAGAAGGTAGCAAAAACTTGCAGACATGGCCCTGTGTAATGCCTTTGTTGTTCTCCAGCCACGTTATCTGCAGGGCTTCTGCTCAGATAAATGTCCATATGTTAGAGCTTGTCTGAATGTTGCAAGTCTCAAGTACCTGGTATATCTATTGATGATATGTTGTACTTTTTTAGCATCTTCTTTTTCTTCTGCTTTTTCTGTCCATCAAACTCAGAGAAGGAAGTAAGACCAATTTCTAGAGGATTTCGTTGTTAGATTGAGAAATACAGCCCAGGCTGCTCCAGACTGAAGGAAAAATGGTTCTCATTGTTTTGAAGTTGGTAAAACGAATGGTAAATACCAGTATCTGGCAACCTGCAGAGATCCAGTGGCTTGTCTCAGGGCTCTCAGCAGCTGTTGGTGTCATGTAACCTAGGAAGTCTGTAACATTTCTGGTTGTTGTTAGAGGTCGTTTCTGAAATTCCCCATATACGTAAATATGTGGCATTGGTAGGGCTGAGACTCTGAACCACACTTGTAAATTGTAAAAATCTACTGTCATGGGCAGTATTTTGTCAGTGGTTTCTCTAACGGCGGATAGCAAACGTGACGCCCATCTACAAGAAGGGCCGGAAGGTAGACCCAGGGAACTATAGGCCTGTTAGTTTGACCTCAGTGCCAGGGAAGCTCATGGAGCAGATTATCTTGAGCATCATCGTGCAGCACTTACAGGGCAACCAGGCGATCAGGCCCAGTCAGCATGGGTTTATGAAGGGCAGGTCCTGCTTGACAAACCTGATCTCCTTCTATGACAAGGTGACACGTTAAGTGGATGAGGGAAAGGCTGTGGACGTGGTCTACCTTGACTTCAGTAAGGCTTTTGACACCGTTCCCCACAACATTCTCCTCAAGAAACTGACTGCTCATGGCTTGGACTGGTGTACGCTTCGTTGGGTTAAGAGCTGGCTGGATGGCCGGGCCCAGAGAGTTGTCATGAATGTAGTCAAATCCAGTTGGAGGCCGGTCACTAGTGGAGTCCCCGAGGGCTCAGTACTGGGGCCAGTCCCCTTTAACGTATTTATCGATGATCTGGATGAGGGGATCGAGTGCATCCTCAGTAAGTTTGCAGACAACACCAAGTTAGGTGTGCGTGTGTCGATCTGCTCGAGGGTAGGAAGGCTCTGCAGGAGGATCTGGATAGGCTGGACCAATGGGCTGAGGCCAACTGTATGAAGTTCAACAAGGCCAAGTGCCGGGTCCTGCACCTGGGACACAACAACCCCAAGCAGAGCTACAGGCTGGGAGATGTGTGGTTAGAAAGCTGCCTGTCAGAGAAGGACCTGGGAGTATTGGTTGATAGTCGGCTGAATATGAGCCAGCAGTGTGCTCAGGCGGCCAAGAAGGCCAACAGCATCCTGGCTTGAATAAGAAGCAGGGTGGCCAGCAGGTCCAGGGAAGTGATTGTCACCCTGTACTCGGCTCTGGTGAGGTCGCACCTCGAGTACTGTGTTCAGTTTTGGGCCCACCACTGCAAGGACATGGAGGTACTCGAGTGAGCCCAGAGAAGGGCAACGAAGCTGGTAAAGGGTCTAGAGAACAAGTCTTACGAGGAGCAGCTGAGGGAGCTGGGACTGTTTAGCCTGGAGAAAAGGAGGCTCAGGGGCGACCTTATTGCACTCTACAGGTACCTTAAAGGAGGCTGTAGCGGGGTGGTGGTTGGTCTGTTCTCCCACGTGCCTTGTGACAGGACGAGGGGGAATGGGCTAATGTTGCACCACGGGAGGTTTACGCTGGATGTTAGGAAGAACTTCTTTACTGAAAGGGTTGTTAGACACTGGAATAGGCTGCCCAGGGAAGTGGTTGAGTCACCATCCCTGGAGGTCTTTAAAAGTCGTTTAGATGTAGAGCTTAGGGATATGGTTTAGTGGAGGACTTGTTAGTATTAGGTCAGAGGTTGGACTGGGTGATCTTGGAGGTCTCTTCCAACCTAGACGATTCTGTGATTCTGTGATTCTGTAATACTGAGTTTTCACCACATTTCACCTTCTACAGTCATTAACACTGGTAATAGAAATCCATGCAATTACATCAGCATCTTTAAATTACAGTATGTCCTGTAAAGCAAATGGCAGCATGATATTAGATTGCAGTATGGTTTGATGGCTTTCCTTTTTGCAGAAAGGAGAGAATGTACAGGGAGTTACAGTAATTTCATGTCCATTTTAGTCCACTATGCAAAAGTAGATTGGGACTTAAAACTAGGCCCAGTGGATATGGCATTGAGACCAACAGCTTTAAAGGTGTGTAAATGCTTTTTTTTTTTTTTTCCAATCAGATTAATGGGTCACACTCTGAAGCACTGTAATAACAATATTTAATATTTAATATTCAGACTTAAGGTGCTATAGACACACTTTCACTTCGTGTAGTTAAATTAATTTCTGCATCTTTCCTAGAGGGCTTTACCTCCAAAATTAGTGCCAGAATGCAGTGACACAAATGGATGTCCGTCAGTCAGGCCTAGTGGTTCAGCCACAGGGCCTGTAACCCCAGCAGGAGCTGGAACACTTCCAGTTCACTTTGCAATAGAGGAAATCTATACACCTGAGGCACTTGCTTACACTGTAAAATTTCACCCTATTTTTTTATTTAGATTTTAGGCTGGTTCACTAGCCACTCTTCTGTTTTGTTGTTGTTTATTATTTGTAACAGAGCTGTTCCACGGCAAGGTATGAGGCACAGAGGAGAATGTCATTATGCTGGGTACTATTTAGATACAAGCTGAGAAGATGATTTAAAGAGTAATAGTACATTCAGTTTTCCATTCTTTTTCATTGATTTGAATTATATAATTAGCAAATAGCCCTTAAACCTGTAAAGGCGAAGTTTTCAAGGGAAGGGAAGAGGAACTCTGCAGTCCAAAGTTTGCCTTTTTCCTTATACAAAGTTAATGAAGTCAATGCAAATACATTTTCTATAGAGGAAGCTACTTTACTTGATGTTTCCTGATGGCCCTGTTTTCACATTGTTCCTTGTGCTCTTGCACTTGTTTTCCAACTGCTGCCTGCAGACTCCCATTTTACTTAGGTTCCCAAGTCAGCTTTTTTTTTTTTTTTTTTTTTTTCTTTCCCTTTATTCTTCTTCTTTGTTGTTGTTGGTTGGTTGATTTTCAGCAGTGAAAGCACTGCTGAAAACTTGAAAGTGAAATCATGTGTTGGGGGGTAAAAATGAAAGAAGTGAGCTAGAGTCTAGCTGAGAAACTCCACAGGCTCAGGTATCAGAATGAAAAAGTAATTAGAATAAGGAGATGATGTTAGTTGTAATTAAAAAGTCTCTCTTCTAAGTCTGAGGGCAGGTTTAAAACAACACCCAATTTCCGTAATGGGTTCTAAAGGCAGGTGGGAACAGATCTCAGAGGAGTAACAAGCGTGTCCTTTTCCCCCCAGTTATATCAGAGTAAGTAGGGGTTAGATAGGAGAGATACCAAGTCAGTTTATTAGCTTTGTCCTGTCCAGGAGTTGCACTTCTGAAACATGAATTCCCACTCTACTAAGTCTATTTTCTTGTTCTTTTGTAAAACATACCATGGCTCCTCTGAAAACATATGAGAATCCTTACTGTTTAGAGTTCCTAGATGGTATTTACAGTGCTGGAGAAAGAGAGGAGAAGAAATGGTCAGAAAAGGGATCTGGAGAAGGAAAGTCATTATCTGAGTGTCCTTATGCTGTCTTTTCCCTTTCTCATAGCATCAAGCACAGGGCGCTTATCACAGATTAGATCTGCATGCCTCATCACAGCCCTGCCTGTCAGCCATCAACCACCACTCTGTTTCTCCCATGACATTTTAAATTCAGTGACTAATTTTCTACAAGTCCTTTTTTCCTCTCAGTGCCTTTCCGTACTGGTGAAGCATCTAACAGCTCACTCACATTCCCACATTACCTTTCCAAAAATGGCTCTGTACCAGCTCTGTCAACAGAACCAAGCAACCTGCATGTTATGATTTCAGCTTAATCCCCTTAATTCTTTCACTGTGATGTTACACTTCCAGATCCTCTATTTTTCCCTGTTATGTTTTGTCACAGACTTTGGCTAAATGTTCAGGGACAGGGACCATCCTTTTGTAAGGACAACAAAGGCTTATAGAAATGCTTATTGATTCAGTACTGCAATAGAAATAATAAGCATTGATTGATAGAATTGTTGTAATCATAATAATGGAAAAGTACAGAACTAGGGAGGATCCTGAAAAACAAGGAAAAAAAAAGTGGAAACTGAAGAGCCAGGAAAAAAAAAAAAAAAAAAAAGAGAACGACACTGAAATGAAGAAAAATATCCAAGGGAAAAATGTGAACAGGAACAGATAGAAAGTAACAAAATAAGGTATGGAAAATTTGCAGAAAAAGATATGAGAGGCAAAAAGCAAGAGAAAGGCCTGAAGATGAGAACAACAGCAGAGTTCTGACACTTCTTATTTACACAAATTTTTAATGTCTTTTCTGTGAAATATTAGGAACCTGGATTTGAACTCTTCATACAGATAAAGTGAATGAATTTCAGATGAGGATGGTAAATGTTTGCCACAAGCATTCTCTGCAAATTTTTAGCATTTCTATTAAAAAAAAAAAAAACACAACTTTTTGTTGTTTCTAAGTATATATTTATACAATTAACATGTTAATTACTTTACAACAGTGTATTTGAGGCTGCAAAGTCAAGTTCTCAAAAGTTAGAAAATATGAGGATTACTACCAGAATTTTTAATAGGCATTCAAAGAGGGTCCCTCAGTAAAGGCTCTTACAGGATACTGAGGTGTCCTGGGGTGAGGTCCTAACTGTCTAAATATTAGAAAGAAAGAAAAAGTAAGAATAAATGGTCTGTTCTGTCTGTGGAGGGAGGTGAAAATTGGAGTTCCACAGGGGGTTACGCTATTTAGTGTATAGACAAGTGATTTCAACAACACGAAGAAAGTTTGCTGATGGTACTGAGTAAAGAACAAGTAAATAACAGACCAGAGGGTCTTTTAAAGAGTTAGAGAAAGATCTCAGGCTATTATCAGGCGATTAAGTGGTCGATGAAATTCACGTAAATACTTGTAAAGGCAGTGTACCTGGAAAAAAACTGTCTGAACTTTAAATACACAGCGGTGCATACTGACCTAGCTGGTACTGTTCAGGAACTTTAATAGGCAAGCCCATAAGAAAATGAAGTTAGTGCTGACTAACCACTGAAAAAGGAGATAGAACTTTAGGAATTATTAGGAAAATACTGAAAAGAAAATGAGAGATTGTATATGAAGAACAATTAAATAGACCGTGATTTTTCTGCATAAAGACAGGTGAGGAATATGATAATGACATGAGTGGCACAGGAGAAGGGCAGAAAATGATTGGTCGTTATGTCTAACAGCTTGGTGACATCAAATAAAACTGTAAGTAGAACTTTCAGGCATTCGAAAATGGTCAATGCAGCCTGGAGCAGGACTGACTAAACCTCTCTTACAGGCTTACTTTCTTTCCTACAGGACTCCTGCCTCCTTCAAAACACAGGAAGAAGAGCATTTACTTACTGAATAGCTCTTCATTGTGTTGTTTCTTTCGCATTGTTCTGTGTGAAGCTTGTACCTGTACCTTGTTCACTGCAGTCTGGTTAGTCTCTTTTTCGAAAAGGTCTGAATTTTCTCATGGGTCTTTGGTGGTTACAAGATCTATCTTTTCATTAATACTTGCCTTCACAAAATCTCTTTGAGGTTGTGCTGTCTTTCCCTTACAGAATTGGATCCAGGGCACAAGGAGAATACAATTGGAATTGGTGTTGGGTACCCAATTTAAGAAAACTGGAAAGCAATTCTTCAGGGAATTCAGTGTGATAGCTCGCTATGCATATTAACAGTGTTTCCCATTGGCATGGGTAGCAGATCCAACTGCTGTGTTCTTCTGGGCATTGAGACTGTGAGTAGCTTATTCAGAAAATGAAGGACTGAAATTGTGAACAGATGTAAGATGGTGTTTCAGTGCCCTGGTGAGCATACCAGGGGATTCTAGAAAAAGCAGGGATACAACTGCCTATTCTCAATATTGCTGTAATCCCCTGTGCTGTCCACTTCACGTTTCCTGGTTTCCTTCACAACGTTTTCCTTCACTACAAAGCCTATTTCAAATCCACAGTGAGCTGTTCTCTGAAACTGGAGCAAGGGCAGCATCACAGGACATATGCATAGAGAAGTTAAATCAGGGGCTCCAGAGGCAACATTAGTGCTGTTATTCTTCGAGGTTTTGACTTAGGAAATCTTTTTTAAACATCATTTCCCAACTTCAATAAAAGTCCCCCAAAAGAGAGTGATTCTATCAGATAGCAACATATCGACTTACTTGTGTCATCAGCTTGTAGTTTCAGTCTCACTCACAAACTCTTGCTTGTGTCTCAGACTCCCCCCATCTCTAGTTTCCTGCCTGTTTCTTCACAATATGAATTACAGTTTTCTCCCTGCTCCTCTGATTCTTATCAATATGTTTGTCCTCTCCTTAACATACTCCTCCATCTCTGACTCCTTGTCTCAGTGTCTTCATCTCAGTAGTTTATCTAGTCACAACGCCCTGTCACACAAACCATCTCTCCTGACCTTAGCTTGTTGTTCCCCTCTTGAATTTTCTTCAACAGTTCCCAGTCCTCCTTTGGATCTGTCATCAGTAGCTCCTAGTGGAATCTGCTTGCCAAGACAGCTCCTCTTCTTGCCCTTCCTCTTCTTTAGCACCCTTGTCACGTGCTTTATCCCAAACTTCCTTCTTCCTTGATACCTACTTCTCAGAAGCACTTACAGAATTTTTATTTTCCATTCAACCTTCATTTTACAAAGTTAACCAAGATGTTCACCATTCTAGTACCAGTGGAAGAAAGAAAGGTTATAATTGATCGCAAGCAAAATTAGGCTGGAAACTAGTAGAAAGCCACCTAGAGAGTGAAATTCCGTAGCAGCTTTTCAGAGAGAATAATTCAGTATACATATTTCTTTTTTTTTTTTTCCAGTTATATTGTCAGACTCAAATTGTTCCTTGCTTTTTTCTTGCTTTAATCAGTGACATGGATTAGGACTAAGGTACAAATTCTTTTTGAGATTTTCTCAGGTGTGGAACAAGTAGAAAACTGAGTCTGAGAGGTGGGATAAATGCTACCCCATTTTAACAGATAGCAGCTGTACCTTTTTCTGACACAATGTATTGTGTGCAGAAAGTCAGAATTTGCTGTGAAATATAACAATAGGACACCAAAGAGCAGAACTAAGATGGACTAAGGTTTGGTTTATTTGCTTGGATACATTTTGCTGAGACTTCCATAACAATGTTGAAAGTTGAGACTCTCCACATTCCTGGAGAGATCCTGTGCCTGTAGCTGTCCCCCCGGGTCTCTCAAGAATCTTTAAGTAGATGAGTTGCTGGGTGCCAAACCTTGACACAACGTATGCTTTCCTGCAGAGCAGATATATGCAAAATTTAGCAGCAGACTCAAGTAACCAACTGTAGAGCAAAGACTGATGAGGCATGAGTTGTACCAACTGCAGAAACAAAATCGTATCATACATTGGATGTCTGGTCATCATTTCTTCCTTACTTTTCCTTTGCTGTTGTAGTATTTTCATGTTGTATTATGTCTGCAGAATATTTAGGCAACCCACACATTGGCTAAACTGACCAACATACTGGGGGATCTTATGGTCCTACGTGGTCCTTTACAGAGATGTCCTCTTTGGACATAGTGTAAATTTAAAATGTTGTATAGGTGTATTGTGCTTTTGTTTAGGAGACAAGACTGTGCTTGGGGGCATGTAAGTGTGTCTCCATGGCTCTGCCAGAAAATAAACTGGTTGTAAAATATTAGCATAACAAATAAAGGACAGAACTTTCCAGCAAATTAGCAGTTATATGTCAAAAATCCCTAATCCCTCTCCCCCACAAGGCTAAATATGGCATGGACTGACACAGAGAAATTTCAAATAAATTTTTCTGTGAAAGATAGTGCACATTTATGTTGGAAAGAAGAGATCCATAGCCTAGTGAATGAATAAATACACATACTGACTCCTCCTCAGGATCACAATAAGTAATGGATATTTTACTTAAGCTTTCACATCACAGCTTTGTTGCAATGCGATCATTCTGAAATACTACATTAATTGTTAAACAGTATTGTATTAGCTACTGTTCTAATTATGGAAAACTATTTTCTCTTTTGTGGGAAATATAAAGATTTGTCAGATAATACTGTCCTATTTGTTTGTTTGTTTGTTTATTTTTAATTACTTCCATGGTGTTGCTTTAGGTATTTAATGTTTTTTAATTGGTATTTCCATGAAGCCATTTCCATGGACTATAGTGAGCTATAATGGCAGTAGTATATGAACATAACTTTCTTCCCACTGTCTTCCCTTCAATGAACTATGATGTGTGAGGCTTATATGAGGTTGTATAATTTTATTGCAGAAGTGACTAAAGGCTGAGCCTTTCTTCACAGTGCACTGTGTTCCTGTTATTTCTTTCTTTCTTTTTTTTTTTTTTTTTTAATAAATAATACAACAAATGTTGGTAGAAGAAAATTTAAGTCCAGCTTGGGGAAATCCTCTAGATACATGAAAGGACACTGGGATACACTTGACATGAGAAATTTCTTTGATGATATGAAGTTACTGGATCATTGGCAGGTATGTTTGGGGTGAATGTGTCAGAATGATATTTCATTTCAAGGATTACCAACTGTTGGACTTGCCTCTTCCAGTAGAACTGATCCCATATTAATGAACTGCAGCTAGTTCATCACAGATGCAGCTCAGAGTCTGGCTGCTTAAATCTAATCTTTCTAATCAGTTAATCTGATAAATGTCCATGCTGGAAGTGCAAGAGAATGCTGTGTGGAAGGGAACAGCTGGAATCCTTTTAAGTCTAATTGCCTCCTGTGTGCCATTATTTTATTTTATGATGTAACCAACAATTGGACATGAAGTGTAGTGTGTAGTCCACCTTTTAACATCAGTTTAGCCCTGCCAGGAAAGGGAAGGAAGGTCATTAATCCTTGTCTGTATTTACGGGCATAGCACCCCACAGACATAATGCAAGCCTGCTCACCATTATTCTAACATTCCTAATTGAGAGGAGTTCAGCAGACGTGCCTGGTATTCTCTGAGGTCCAGCTGGTATCCAATTTCCAGCAGAGTTTATTGAGAAACATGAAGGTCAAGTAACTTCCCCAAGGTTATGCCATAAGTGGCTCAACTGGGATTAAGACTCAGATTGTCCTTGCTCCTAATCTTTTACCTTATTAACCACTGCAGTCTTTTTCTACAAATACCTAACAAGTTCATATTTGTAGATTTACAAACACAATGCCACAGTCAAACTCACTTAATTTGAGGGAATCCTGAGAGGACAGGTAATGAAATAATATTGGCAAAGCTAACTTGAAAATGAAATGGAAAATAATTGACTAGATTTTCCTTAAGGGAGCTATTATTTTAAAGGCAATGTTGTATTCCTCTCCTTGATCTCTTATTTCTCAAGCTTGTGCACATCTGGCCACTCTCCCTTATCACCTGTCACATAAGCTATCAAGGAGCATGGGACTTACCAAACTCATTGGAGTCTGTATTCACCTTTATTATATCTCAAAGAAATTGGCTGACTGACGATGTAGAAAGAAACAGTAACAAGGTGTTTGTCACTTGGTTTATTCATCTTTTTGTAAAACTCTCTGTGATATAAATACTGAGTGTTTAGGATGGTAAAATTGCTATAATGTAGTTGCTTTCTTGATCACTTGTGTGGGATGTGGTACTCCATCTTTATGAGGTAAACAACCAACAGAGTGTTTAGTTAGGATGAGGAAACACCCTGATTTTCCGTATCTCTAAAAGCCACGGTCAGTATTATGGAGTGTCAAACACTTTATAGTGCCAGCTGGTTTTAATTAAAGGCTTATTTTCTCTAAAACAAAGACATTTTCTTTAATACAATACATTACAGAACAGCAAACATGTTCACACCAATAGTCTGCTGTTTCTGTAAACAGCAGGACTGGAGGACTGCTTGAAAAGTGTTATGGGACACAGAACTAAAATAATAGCTAACATCTCACATGGATTAAGGATCAAGAAAAACAAAAATGTTTTTATTGAGCCTGTTGTTAACTGCATCAACATAGTGTAACTGATCTCCAGTCATTAGGCGGTGAAATCCAAAGCCATGGGGCGCAATTAAAAGGCAACCTGACACCTGCTGTTTCCAATATATCTTCTGAAATATCCAGGAGATAATGCATCCCTTATCAAGGGATTGAGGATGGTAAAAGAATGGTTTTCCATTGCAGGTTCCTACTTCAAATTTAGCCTAGTACTATGTGACCAGGAATGCTCTAAAAAGGGAGTTTGATCTTTACTTCCACCTTTCAGAAGTTGCCACATGATATTAATAATCTCAGCAAAAGTGCCAAAGATGAATGAACGTGGAAGTGGGACTCATTTGCAGTGTGATTACAGGTGATCAGGTACAATGACATGGTTTTGGGGCTATGCAGATAAACTTCTGTTGTGCTGCTGCCTTTGCGAGACCTGAATTGCAATGCAGGATTGGCCAGCTAAAGATACAAAATGCAAGATAACCCAAAATTTAAAAACTGCTGACCATGTAACACTAACAGATTACTAGATTATAGTCACAGAGTAATGCTTTAAAATCCATTTGAAACCTCGCTGGGAGCCAATGAACGAGATTAAAACTGGATAAAACAGGAAAGACATTGGAAAAGACATTCAGGAATTTCCTAATAAATATCAGAGAAGGTACAAACGTATTGGTAGGAGTAGGGCAAAGAAATACTTTAAGCTAACTTACAATGAAGAACTAGCTCTTTTAGCACCCTCATGAACATACACCTTCGTTCTGACAGATAGATGAACTGATGCAGAGAGATTAAATGACCTGATCTGAGGTGCACATGTATGGATGTGTGCCTAGGTGGTAAAAATTTATGGGAGGGCTCTACTAGCAGATATTCATAACAATTAGAAACAGAAATGGACAGAAGTTTTGGTGTTA
The DNA here is from genome assembly GCA_011076525.1 of Nettapus auritus. Lineage (NCBI taxonomy): Eukaryota > Metazoa > Chordata > Aves > Anseriformes > Anatidae > Nettapus > Nettapus auritus. The sequence continues at coordinate 21,246,974 of CM021770.1, forward strand.
TAGAATGCACATTGTCATGTCTTATGCTGTGGCTTAGAACAAGTTTGTGAATTAAAATATTTTGGTTTGTATATCTGTAACTTCTGGAGCGGAAATTAACACCCGGCCTTGCTAAGGAAATCAAGATCAGTACTCAGGATGTATTTTGTAATGTTGCATCAGAGAGACAGTATATGCAATGCTATGTGGTTTATAGTTTGTTCGCCATCAAGAGTAAAATCTTCCCCATTTTGAGAAGGGCTTGAAGATTGCCTTTTTCCCTCAGTAACTCTGTGCATTAACAGCTGAATGCAAATTTGCATTGCTTCAAACCTTTCTGGGTTTGCCAGGCCCTCTCATGTCTCATCACGGCAATGGAGATTCCAGGTTCCTGCTCACACGAGGCTTCACTACTGATGAAAATGGCCTTGGGGTCCCTCATTAGTGTCTGCTGGTACAGGAGACACTCTTGTATTACACAACAAACCCTGCTGGCTCAGCTGTCTGTCACTGAAAGCTATGAAGTCAAGTTGTCTCCTGCAGTCAGTTCTGCATCTCTTTCTTCGTCATCTGGCCATAACTAGTTTTTTGCAGGGTAATGGTCTCACCTCTGAGCCAGCTGATTGGTGTAACAGTTCTCAGCGCATGGGAGATGGCACAGGATGCGCTGTCTAATGGCTTAATGCCTTCTAGTTGTAATTGTGCTCTGGATTCTTGCTCTTGAGTGTCAGTTCCTTTCCCTGACTAAAATCCTGACCCAATTTTCTCTCTATACCTTGTCCCTGTTCCTCTTCCTGCCTCATGCTAGTTCCTCATCCTGCCCTTGATCTGCTCAGCCTTGTTTCCTGCTCTTGCCTCTTTCTTTCCCAGCCCTAGTTTTCTCTTTGAGTTACCTTGCCTGACCTTGTTTCAGCTAGAACCACTCCTCATCCTAAAGGCACTTGCATACACTTAGACTGAAATTACAGTGAGCCAAAACTGATCTTCACTTAACCATGCAAACTATTTTGTTTTCATAAGACTAAAACTTAGCTGAGGACAGAGGACAGAGTGTGATTCGGTGGCTTCAGTATTGTCTAATCAATAAATAAATATGTGGAAGTTCTATTACTGGTACCAAGGCAAAATGCTCATGAAGATTAATCTAATCTTTGAGCAGATTATTCTTGATTGAGTTACACGTGGTAAAGCTGTAAATACAGTGATAAACTTTATTTTTTTTTATATATTTTTTTTACACATTACTAAGAATGCCTCTTCCATGTGTTGTCTGGCAACACTCCCTCAACCCCACATGATGATAATTAAACAAAAATCTTACTTTAGATAATGGGAAGGCAGAGAGATGTTTTTCTCTCAAGTTTCAGAAGACTCAGAACTTCCTAAAAACTCAGTCATACTACAGACTTTGGATTCAAGTGATCAGGAACTGTATTTGAAAAACCTATGCTGAGAATAAGTGTATGTGGGATATCCTGTTGTAACAGAGTCTCTTAACTGGATACATCTGTCTGGTGCAAGTGTTAGAATAATTAGAAAGGGGCACTGATGCACTGAGTCTATTTAGCAGAGCATTGCCTGGCCAAAAGCAGATTCCAACAGAGCTTTAGAAGAGTAGAGCAAATGCTTTTGTGTCTTTTCCCAGCTTGCTCTAGATGATGGTCATCTTGATTCAGAGGTCATAGCTTTCTTTTTAATAGTTTGATTTTTCTTCTGTGAATTCGACTTGGTTTTACAAACTCATGTAAACTTTTGGTATCCATAGCTTCTTGTGAGAGTATGTGCCCAGATCTAACTCTCAATTGCACATAGCACTCCATTTATATGTTTTGAACTGGCCTTTTTATAACTTAATGCCCTCTAATTCCTTTGCTATAAGAAATGGTGAGCTTTGACCTTTGCTAACCTCCTTCATATCACTTCTATTACATTGGCTCTTAAGTTATCCTTTCTATTGGCTAAAAAGTCTTCTGGTTTTTATATATCCAGACTGAGAAAGGAAAGCCAGAAGTACGTATAGTGTGGAAGATAAATCCATAGCAAAAATTTATGCAACAGCACTGTGATGTTTACCATTTTGTTCTCTTCTCTTTTTCTAATGATTCTTAGTATTCAATTTGCTTTTATGATTATTGCTGAATATGCACACACTGTTTTCATATCAAAGTTTATCACATCTCAGAGATGCTTCTTCTAGGTGGTATTAGCCATTGTGGAACCCATCATTTTCTACACAAAGTTACTATTGCTTTTCCTTATATAAATATTAATCGATACTGTACTGAATTTCACCTTTGAGTTTATTGCCCAGTTCTTCAGCACTACTAACACTGTTTGCAACTCTTTGCAGAAAATTGTGAATTAAATGAATTATTTTAATCATCAAATTTAGCCATGGTGCTATTTCAACCTTCTGCTCCATCAGTATACTGAACTGTGTGGGCCTTAACAGAGAACTTTGTGGGACTTTCTGGTAACTTCCAAGAAAATTGACTTTAAATTCTGAATATTATATAATAAATCAATATATTCAGGTATTCTATGCCTTTTAAAAAGAGTTTCTATCAGTTTGCTCTGTATGGAAATCAGAATTATTAGTTTATAGCTCTCATAAATCCTCTAAAAGCTTGGGGACCCATATATCTCTTCTGGCACTCTTGATTTTAAGTGAAAAGTTATACCTCAGGGTGGCTCTACACCTCATGTAACTGCTTCATTCTTTATTCCACTAGAATGCCTGGTTCTGGTCTTACTGACTTGGTTACCATTCTTTTTGTTGTTGTTCTATATAGCCTTTTCTGCTGGCATTTGGAGACAATTTAAGACACTCTCTTACAAATATTATGTAGAGAAACTCTAATGCAGAAACTTCTACAAGTCTGTTCTTGCAGAATGCAAATAATTCATTTTGGCTTTCTCATGTGGTTTGATCTTCTGAGTGCTCATTTTATACCTTGTTCACCTTGTTGGCTCTACAGATTTTCTGGAAGGCTTCCTGTTTCTGATATTTTTCTTCTGATGTGGGCTAAAACATTCCTTATTTATAGCAGACAAAATCTGAAACACTTTTTGGCTCTTTGTTAGTAAACCTTAATCTCATCCATTTGTCTGTTTCACCTTTTGATATATTTCTAAGCATATGCTTTATAAAATGTAATGCATTAATATTTATTTCCTGCCTTGTCTGTAATGAGATTGTACGCCTGTGTTTAAGTTCTTATGTACTGCTTGACAGTATCAGCTACTACTTTGTATCATCAGAACAGTGCAAGTGATTGGTTGTTTTTCCAAAAGAGAAGTTCTGAATATGTTCATGGAAAGTATAGGGAAAAAAAAAAAAAAAGGAAAAAAAAAAGTGTATCTGCATGGTACAGTTGGGTGGGCAATATTACAGGTAGCAGAGGGGGTAAATCCTTACAGGAAGAAAGCATGTAATAAACATACTTAGATGAAGAAAATTTATAGCTAGGAATTGACACGGCAGGCCTTGTCAACATTGGCTGGTCAAGTGCCTAGGAGCACAGTCTTTGAACTAAGAGAAGAAAGAAAAAAACAAGATGCCTCTCCTATTTGCTATTTCTTTTAAGAATATCTAGTTCATAGAAATCAGAAAAGCTCTGTTGTGACTCCAATGTCTGAGCCAAGTAATCTTACTGCTAAATGCTTGTTTTAAATCCTTTTATGACCTGTAAATAGTGTGATCTGACAGGTAGACAACATGGTATAAATGGAGGGCTCAAAGAAATTACATTTATTCTGTTCTATCCCATACCAGTTCACTTGTTAAGGGTGTTGACTAATGCTACTTTTTTTTTTCACTACTGTATTCTGACATAGGAGCTTTTTAACCAGGCCTTTTGGGTTTGTTCTTCAAATCTACTGATCATACTGATCTGCTTACAAAAAGCTCCAGACTGTGCTTGTTGTTAAAATAAATGCTACATTGACTAGGTGGAGTTCACTTCATTCATAAAGTACCGTATATGTGAAACAATGCTTATATGAATGAGCTGCATCATGATTTTAAGAGATGTTCTATATATCTTTCTGTGAGATAAAAATATCATCAATATATTGTGGAAATAAGAAAATTGCCTTTTTAATGAGAAACTGGTTTCTCATATACAAGATTATTGGCTTTGATGATCAAATATTTTGCAATGTACAGTCTCCTATCCATAACTGTCAGCAAAGGAAATGAATATCTTAATTTTGCCTCTGTGTTTTTGTTTTGTTTTGTTTGATTTTTAACAATAAATATCCTGTTTTTATTTTATTGGTTAAAACAGTAGGAGAGCATAATGGTAAGGTTTCCTTTTCACCATACCTTGTCTTGTAAACACAGCAGTATTAATGCTGACACCTAATGGTATCACTGTTAATATCTGAACATCACTGAATTCTCATTATTGATTTACCTTCACATTCACAGTGACATTGTAACAGTGAAATAAATCAATAGTTTATCTTTCTTAGTGGTTCCCATGGTGTATTTGGTCTCAGAGCTATCTAAACCATAACCATTAATACTGCAAGTTTAAATGAAGACACCTATACCATTGGTAACATTTGTAAAAAGAGAAATTAATTTAAGTTCATGAAATTGAACAATAAAATGGGAGAGAACCAAGACTAGAAGATCAAAAGACTTCTTCAGATTGCTCCATTTTTTTCTACACTTATCAACAAATGTTGGTATGTGTAGAATGTGTTGTCAACCTATGACAAATAGGAAAATGTGAATTAAATGATGTTTTTACTTTTAGCCAGATATTTCCACATTGTAGTTCAAACATGGAATGCACTGGCAGTAACACTTTGTTATTTTTTCTAGGTCAAAAAGAAGCTCTTTCACGTCTGTGACCAAATTCAGGCAAACAAGTAATCAAATTCTCATTTAAAAAAATGGAGAGATCCTTAGCTTCATTTTGTGATCTGTGTCTGGTGCTTGCTTCAGCACAGACTTCAAAATTTATTTATTTATTTATTTTTTTTTCCTGGAGTATTTTTGATGAAATCCTTAAGTCAGTGCCAATTATTTGGTGTGGATTCATTTCTGATATAAGTAATTTCTGTGACAGTCCAGCAAATTAAACAATAAATTGATCCAGTCCTTCCAGCTACTCATAAGTAAGCTGGATACTTAATTGTGATATTCTCATTGTTTGTGGGACACCGATGTATCTGAGGAAAGGACTGGGTTTTGAGTTTAAAAAAATCACATACACAGAACTATTAGCAACAATAACAAAAATCCCATTATGAAGGCTGCTTAAATGGTCATGTTAACAGCACATGAGGTTCACTAGCTTTTTCACAGATACCGGCATCTGATTATGAGAGGCAGGAAAGCAAGAAAACCCTAGCAAGAAAAGGGTTGACTCTGGCATGTTTCCAAACGGGTTTTGAAGGCTTCATAGCCTTAGCTTGGGAGATCGTTTTCATAATGGTTTAGCTGTTGATTTTGAAATCTTTCTTAATGTTTGGCTACAGTGGTTTTCTATTCTATTTGCACTCAATTGCCCTACCCATTTATGCCAGACTAATGCTAATGACACATGTAATGGGAAGTCCTGGAGCTGGTTGGTATTCCAGATGCAGAATAATTGTAATGTAATGAATGTACAGTGGGACAGTACAAATACTGTTAAAGGTTCCAAAGTACTACACAGCTTACATATGTTTTTGGGGACAACAGCCAATGATCCGAAGAAAAAAACTGGCTGCAGATGTCAGAGCATTTTTTTTTCTGAAAAGTAAAACCAGTAATGGAATATTATTTCGTGTTTCACAGAGCACAGACTGTTTTGCAATTGGAAATCTTTTTCACAGGATCTCACATAATAAAGTGGATCAAATTAAACTTATCTTCTGAAAAAAAGAATAAAGGAGTGAAATTGTCTTATGTGGATTCAGTCCTTGATTTTTAAGAACTTGGGAATTTGCCAGTGATGCGTATGTATCATGCCTAACCGGACGCACTATGTGTGATCTGTCTTCAGGAAAAAGAATACAAAGACCTTCTGGTTCTCGTGAAGCACTCCTTGGTTGATCCTTGAAATAGGACAATAGGACAGTGCTTGTTACTACTTGAAAGAAATCATATTGTAAGGATAACACTTCAGTATTTAAAAATACCGAAGTTTGCAGTCATGCACTCTGCCACAATTCACGCCTGATGCCACATGGGGTTTGACTGCTAGCATCAGGATACTTAGAGAACATGTGAGCTCTCCACTTCTGGGCATTGACTTCTGAAGCACTTGAGATGACTACAGTTAAGATTTCCTTGATGGCTTTTGGTTTAGTTTCTACTCTTGAGAGTGGTAGGATGGCACTTGTTGCATTCATTGGCCATGTCCTTAGTGGTGAGTGCATGGGTTCGGAAAGATCTTTGAGCAAGGTGCCAATGTCATGGCTTGTAAGGTGTTCTCAGCACTCCTGCAGTTGGGAAGGCTGTAGACAAATCCTTAGAATTTTTGGAGGAGGTTTTCTGGATACTGACTCGTGTGACTAAAGAGCTCTTTAATTAATTTTGGGAGAAGCTATTATATAACATCAACCTTTTTGGTGTGTTTGACCATTTTTGCTGTTTTTCATCAGATTCTTACTTTTTTTTTTTTTTTTTTTTTTTTTCCCCAGACAAATGTATTGTTGTAACTTTGTGTTTTGAAGACATCTTTTTCTGACTCTTCCTGTGCTGCAAACAATCTCAAAGTATAAGATAAATTAGACTGTATTCTTTCTTTCTTTTTGTGGTGTCATCTTGCAATTTTTTTTGTTTTGTTTTGTTTTTTTTTCCCTCACCTGTGCTTGACATCCATATGTGGTCTAAATTTGTATTACTAATTGATATACTACAGATAAAATGTTTGTTTCTGTGCTTGAATATATATATAAATGAAAGGTTGGGTCTCTCTCTCTCTCTCTCTCCATTTCTTTTTCTCCAGTTGCGGTTAGTTTTCAGATCCTCCAAAACAGTATGGGCACATATTTGCAATCACCAATTCTGACTATTTAGAAAAACATCATGAATTAGAGGCCAGAAGAACAATCTGAAGACTTGCATGCAAATCATGAGTTCATTTCTTTGCTTGCTTTTGGCACAGACCGTTTCATTTGGGTGTAGTAGAACCTTCAATGATATAATTCTGTTCCTGAAGATATTATTTAGGGCCAAAAAAAACCCGCCCCCAAATGGTTTCTATTCATTTTCTCTTAGTCAAGGACACAAGGGAAATAAATGATGTCATGCTGAATTGAAGAATTAAAAATATGTTCATTTTAATGGATCCTTAGTATACACACAAAGACAGAAACATTCTTCCTTGTTCTTGTATTTAATCCTGAACAACAAAAAATGTGTATTTCTTAAACTTTATTATGATTAGTAAGATGTGACAAGATTTCTGGAGATGAACTTCTCAAGTTTAAGCTTCTTTTGGGAACCTAAACCTTTCTATTCTTTGCTTTTGATTTTTGAATGCTCTCTCGTAAGCCTTAGAAAGGCCTTCCTTTTCAATGTCCTCTTGGCACGCAATTCATCTTTACAGTTTATTTCTGCCACAGTTCTTGGCCCCTTTTTGGCTGTGGTACATCTGAATTTCCTCTTTCACATGTACCTTCATGTACGTTGGTGATCCGCGCACATTTCTGCATGCTGTAAGACTTATCACAGAGGGTTGGTGTGCCCTACTGCTAACAACTGTCCCTCAGCCCTCTTCTCAGTGTAGGTGACCTTGTGTCGCTAACCAAGCGAATGTTCCTGTTGTTGAGATTTTCAGCTTTTTATTTTTATTTATTTATTTATTTTTTTCCAGCACATCTTTGTCAACGCCGGACATGGGCAGGGGCCTTTCGTTTAACGTGGTATGATGGACATCGGCTCTCCCTGCACGGGGCCATGGCATTGCACGCGCACTTGACCTAAAAGCAGTAACGAGGACAGGGCCGGGGCCCAGGCCCCAGCGGCCGGCTGAGAAAGAGGAGGAGGATGCAGGGAAGAGGACGGCGCTGCCTCCGACGCCCCCCGCCGCTCCCGTCCCTCCCGGGGGCGGCGCCATCGCCCCCCCACCCTGCTGCCCCCTCCTGGGCCTCGTCGGCCGCCGTCCCACGGCCCAGGTGAACGCGTATCCCTCCGCCGCGGCCGCCCCCACCGCGGTAGT
>CM021770.1:21255217-21387821 GCA_011076525.1 Nettapus auritus
GGGGCCCCCCCCCCCCCCCCGCTCGGGGCTCCCTCAGGGTCTCCAGCCCCGTGTGGCGAAAGAGCGGCGCTCCTGCCCCGTGCTGCTGGAGAGCAGGCTGAGGGAAATTGGGGAGCGTGGCTGGGCTCGCGGGGCGCTCAGAAGCGCTGCCTGCCCGCCCCGAGCTGCCTGCCGAGCCGCTGGGCTTGTTCGGAACGGTAAAACTTTATCGCAAAGGTACCTGGCGGCGGGGTGGCTCGCTCTGAGCTGTCACTTCTCTCTAGATCCAAGCCTGTAGCTAAAACCTCTTGTTTTCTCCATCTGTCCTGTTTAAAAACAAAATAGTGACATTTGGGAGGATTTTGGGGGGGAAGGAAATTGAGGCGTAGAGCCTGAGGTGGTTACTTAGGCTTGCGCTTGGTGTTTTTCTCCACATGAGTTAATTATGGCTCACACTGATGTATTTTCAGGTTTTGTATTTATTATTTTGCTTATATACTTCATATATTGTGAAAGCAGTATTCTCCTCTGGGTTTTGCAAAACTTTCTAGAGAATTCTAATTGGGCTCTTTTTTTTTGGGTGGGGGATGAGGTTGCTATAGTATTTATAATTTTGCAGTGTTTTTGTTTAAGAAAAGGTTAAGGTTCTTGTGAGTTCAAGTTTGAAGGGCCGAGGTGCGTTGCTGCTTTATGTCATCTTTTTAAGTCACTGTACCCTTTTCCTTGACGCAGTTAGGAACACCGGAGGAGCATTAATACAGAGAAGGTCAGAGCATACCTAGTGAGGAGGGGTTTGCTGCCTGGTTTTAATCTGATTCGTGTATTTGGAATTTAGATTGTCGTTGATGGTGTTACCTCCTGGGAGAGCACATAGTACATATTTACATCTTTTCAGTTCTTCAGTGCATTAAAAGTGCACCGTATGTACGATTGTAAAGGTTGTGTGGTTTTCAGCTTATTTGTTTAGTCATGACTGTATTTACACCCTTTAAAATATCTTTCTTTTTGTTTCTAGACCTTTTTTCAGTATTTCTCCTGCCCGTGGCCTTTTCTGAGTTTTATGTATTTACCTCTTCTATGTGTGTGGAAAAATATGTAAAAGGCTGTTGAAGAACTGAAGTCTTTTCTTAATGAGTAAGTCTGGCGTCTTCTTTCATAAATAAGTTTAAAGATCCTTGGAACTTTATTTTTACCAGTTAAATGTTTCTAGTCAATAATTTTATTTGCTGAGTTGCAGGTGTTTGTCAGTAGTTGCATGCTACCCAGTAATAACAGAGCTAAACTGTAAATTGTGTGGTTTAAGGAGATCTTAAATCAGGCTTAGATATTTTCACCTGAGATTGTTTGCTGATCATTAATGTTCTATCTAGTTGGGGAAGTGTTGCCCAGTTGAGAACCATGTTGGCCCTGTGTTAGAAGTGTGGTTTGTTTCCTGAAGCATGCTGCAGTCACTTGAAATTTTCATAGTGTTAATTGCATAAATATTTCAGGTTTCAGTATTTGAAGGTATAGCATTCCAGTCTGAATGATAGCTAGCTACTGTCAAGATGACACACTGGATGATGCAACCTCTAATCTTCATGTGTTGCACCTCTGTATTAGAAAAGTTCTTCAGCCAAGAAGTTCAAGTCATGTTTTGTTCACTTTATCTGGGAGTTTAAGTTGCTCCTGTTCAAATAAACGATTTACTGCTGACAAGAGAAAGCATTGTAGTACAGTACTCTTTTGGTGAAAATGGAGCGTAATGCAGATGAGTTGTTTTTTTTCTTAACATTCAAAATAGAGCACTATCCCATGTTTCAATCTCCTGTGTGGAAAACAGGACAAGTGTCATTTATTTTACATAATACATATATTATATAGTTGATATATATATATATTTATATATATATATAGTTGAATTCTCAAAACTGAAAAACAGTTAAATTTTAATCAATGTTGAAGTCTGCGTAAAATGTAGAAATGTTTTGCCTATCATTTTCAGGAATCCTGTAGAAATGCTAACAGTGTTTTTGAAGGTATAAAATAAAACATGCTAAAACAAACAGATGTGTTCTGCTTTTCTTACTATGATACATGAGCATGGCCTGGATTATTTTTTAGTCTCTGCTTTCTTTCTGTTGAGTATTGATGTGTTTAATGCTAGATAATTCCTTCTCACAGGTCTATGGGAAAATATTTGGGAGACCTCAGTGGTGATGCTTATAATGGCCTGGAGCTCTAGAAGCAGCTCTTGGACTTCATCACAGTGAGGGAGAGGATGTGATCATTCTTTCAGTTTGAATGTGAATAAATAAGATGATCTAATGAGTTCCAAGTCTGTGTTGCTTCGGGGTGGGCAGGGGAATAGCGAAGAGAAAGCTGCTGATCAGATTTCAGCCAATGCTTTACTTACTTTTGCTATTAAAGTGTAGCTTGTAATTTTCTGTTACATAAAGAGGTTTTAGTAAGAAAATGCTAGGGAAGAGACAGTTCTTATTCCTTTACAGTTTCACTTTTCAAAGTCAAATGATTTTCGGTGCTGTTCCATTTCTGCTGGTCTTAACGCTGACAAGTAGGAATGTTGTTGGAGCGTAAACTTGAGCTGCTACAAATTGTCAGTGTAGTCTGTTGCAGAAACACTGAGACAAAGTCTATATAGAGAGAATGGTGCTGACCATACCTGTTTGAGCCTCTTAATCCATGTGGAAGTACTGTTACCGGTTGTACCCCATGTTCCATAAAGATTAATTTATACCCAGGAACACATGGTGAGAAATGAAAGTTAACTTTTATCCATTGACTACTTCAGACCTTGTGTGATATTTTCTTGTGTGTGTTGGTAAAGGTCATATCTCTATTAGTGCGTTAGTTTTAAAAGTAATATTGTATTTGTTTTCTAATTTCAGGAGAATAAAATGAGGAAGTTGTAGAACACTGAGAATAACTCAGCACAGTAGTCTTGTTTGCTGCAGGAACTAAGCCTAATCTCAAGAATCCACTTAAAGAAAAAGAATACCTGTGAAATCATGCCATCTGAAAATGGGAATTTTTTTCATGATAAAAAGCAAATTAATTTGTTAAAATACAATGCTGCAAATAATCTTTATATGGATACTACATTGGAAAAAGCACTGGGGAATGATCCCTTAAGTATGATGACTCGACCAGCAATTTTAGATGTCAGTCTCTCCTATGAACTAAAGAATGTGAAGATTGATTTACCCAAAGTGAACATTCCAAATGAAGTGTTAATGAAACATGAAGTCGATAGATATAGAAAACTATTTCAGTGTAAACAGCAAACTGCAAGGAAGTCCATAAATCTGGAGAAAGTGAACGAAAGCAGTCCCATTTGTTCAGAGGGAAGCCATGTACAGAATATACCAGAAGTGCAATTTGAAGAAGGGCTGAAAACTACAGCAAAGATACTGAATTTCACTTGTACGAAGTGTGAGGATAATGTTAGATACAGCCCAAATGACCTACAGAAACATTTTCAGCTGTTACACTATGGCGAGTTGCCTTTGTATCCTTGTGAAATGTGTAACTTCTCAGCTAATGACTTTCAGTCATTTAAACAGCATAGACGCACCCATCGCAGCACTTTAGTGAAATGTGAGCTCTGTAATGATGAGCATATGTACACTTTGTTTGATTTGACAAAACACTTCACATCAAAGCATTGTGTAAATGGTCACTTTCAATGTGAAAAATGTGGGTTTTCTACCCAGGATGTGGGCACATTTGTTCAGCACATTCACAGACATAATGAGCTTCCATATAAATGTGGAAAATGCCATCATGTAAGCTTTACAAAAGAGGAGTTCCAGAAACATGTTGTTGTCCATACCAGTGTGTTTCCTTTTGGTTGTCAGTACTGCAGTTACAGAACACAACGGAAAGATTATCTTTTTAAACATGTTATATCTTTGCATAGAGACCACTTATATGCAAAAGAACAACTGGAAAAGGATAAATGTGAAAAAAGAATAGTGAAGACTCCAGCAGGTCTAAAGCTTGTGTTAAGAAGGTGTAAAACAGGAGCATCGAAAAAACCTCTATGGAGACGGAAAAAAATAATCAGTGGAAGTGACAAAACTGAAGAAAAAAATTCTCAAGTGCTAAGAAGTGTCAACAAAATTCAACCAAAATTGGATGAGTTGAACCAGTGTATAAGAGACGTGGAAGCAAATGAAGAAAAAGATCAAATTATGTATACTGAAAAACATAATTTCACAGGTGGAATGCTCTCTGCTACTGCTGCACAATACAATAAAGTGGATGATGGAACAAGCTTCAGCCTGGGATTATTGAAAAATGCCATTCCTGGGCCTACAGTATTGATGGTGAAAAACAATAAAATATCTGTTCCAGCAAATTACAGTGCTAAATTTATGGGATTTAAAATGGTAGATGGAAAACAACATATTGTTATAAAATTATTACCTACAAGTAAGCAAAACTTGCATGTGTTGGGTCAGAAAGCTCATTCTCTTAAAGATGGCTCTACAACTCCTTTGATACAGACTGATGATCCTTGTAGTTTGTCGTTAGGTGCTATACCAAATGTTACTGATCAGTCAACCTTAAAGAACAATTCCATTCACCCATTACACTCTCCTCTGTTTTCTTCTGTTCCTCCTTCAGGAAAACCAAAAGTGGAAAAACAAAATAACTCCTTATTGTATGGTAGGAGTCTTTCTCAAACTGTAGCACCTTCTAATGTAGCTGTAGGAAAAAATTCGTATCACTTGCCAATGAAGTTGGGCTCAACTATATCTCCATGTGATGAGGTGACTAAAATTGAACCTCGAAGTAACATATCATGGGGAAACTATAGTCCTCCAAGTCATCCTCAGGTATTGCCACCCACTATTACAAATGCACTTCACTATGACCATATGAAAATGCCCTTCTTTTCTGAATTGAAAATGCAACATGGTGGCCTGAACAATGGTATTGGAGATAGTGATCTCTATTATTCACCTTCAGTTGATTCTTCTAATGAAGGGTTGCTGTCTTTTCATAATTATTCTAAAATGGATACTTCGGATAATCAGTGTAGCTTTTGGATGTCAACGGATGACAAATCTAAAGAATTTATATCCAGCCAAACAGTTTCTTTTCAAAACAGAATTGAACCTGCATCTTCATATTCATATCCAGAGTCAATCAAAGGCTTAAAACAAGATAAATTTGTATCAGATGAATCAAATATTAAAACTTATGGCTATATGAACACTAAGAATAACTTTATGTTTTCTAAAGGCCAATCTAAATGTGTTATTGACAGAGAGTGTTTTGTGGAAGACCAGCGTAATGGCCAGCAGTATTTGGATGCTAACATACATCAAGACTTTGAGAACGTAGCTGAGAAATTCCTAGAAAATGGATCTGATTCTGTTAACTCGGTCTTAATGCCTAAAATCACATCTGTTTTTTCATTGCAGAGTGAACAGGCAGCTCATTATTTATCGCCTGAAATAAACCAGTTATTGCAAGATGTGTTAAAAGTGAAAGCAACTACTCAGCAAGAATCCCATGGCAAGTCAAATAACTGCATAAAACTTCATTCTGACAAGCTGCTTTCCAATCATGAGACAGGGAATAGAGCCTTTGCACATTTAAAAAGCTCAGCAACCGCATGTGGTTTTCAGAGGCCTCCTATTAATGCTGGTTTTCATTTATATAAGAGAGAGTTGAACACAAGCTGTAGCACAAATGAAGGTATGCGTTATAGGAAAGAAGGAAATACACCCAGAACATCATTTGATTCACAGGGAGTGGATATATTATCCAGATGTCCTGGTGCTGGTGCATCGCTTAAGACTCATACAGATACAGTCATAACACAGCAACTAGTAAAAGAAGAAGTACAGTCAACAACCCCAAACCCCAGCAGCTTTTCTCCAGTTCTTCAGGAACAGAAGAAAACTGTTTTAGTTCAGTCATCTCCAGGATTTTTTGTTCCTTTGCACCTTGCTAACCACCCTGGACTGCAGGTTGTTTCGGGAAAATCTCTTCCATCAACCAGTACATCTGATAGTCATGCGACTAAAGGTGTACCTGCTTCTTTTGTTTTAAATAAAGGACCTGGAATGGTACTGACTTTCAGTGGGGCAATTGGAACAGTTGCAAATGTCCCTAGTGATAGTTCTCAGGTTTTAGGCAGTGTCGCATCCAGAGAATATGGTAAAATAACCATACCAGCTTCAAAAGTGGAGCAGAAAAATGACAGCTTCAGAAGCGTAAGAAGTTCCTGTAGCAGGAGAGCACATCATCCAGCGAATGACTCACTGAATAGCACATCATTCAAAGGACCTTTTGTAATTACAAACTCATCGGAGTCATCTATGAAAGGAATTTCTTCTGTGAAAGTGTTACCAGAGCATCAGGATGCTGTCTTTGATTCTGTGGAGTCAGTAAACCAACAGGAAATGAAACAGAAACAGCATGTTTATGCACTTTTGCCTGATGGACAGCAGGCAGTTTTTCTGCAATGTATGACACCAAACAAACCTGAAGTAGGTAAACATAGTGTTTTCCAGGAGAGTGCTCATTGTCAAAACTGTCAACCAAAGAAAACTGGAGCCATGCAACAAAAGCTTTTGCTGAAAATTCTTCAGCAAAATTCTTCTTCTTCAGATACGCTGACTGATACCAGTCAGTCAGTGAACAACTCAGTGCCCTCACTACAGTTGGATAGCTTGCAGTCCCTTACTCCTGCACTAGCACAGAAACAGACTAATCTTACTTCTAATGATGCCTTAATCTTACCAGGTAGGTTAATGCCAGCAAATGCCTCTTTGGCAAACTCTAACCCAGCATGTTGTATTCCTTCTGTAGAACCTGTGTATTCTACCAAACCTCTAGGGACATGGTTGCAAAAAGGTTCTGTTGAGAGTACTGCTAACAACAGGAATAACTGTGGTAGTCAGAAGTCCAAATGGAGGACCCGAAACAGAATGGCAAAAGTAAAATCTCGCTTAAAGCAAACTGGGCCTGAAAGTTCGGAAACTGTGGTTTTACAAAGAAACAATTTCAAACGGAAATGCAAGGATAATTGCAGAGAACCTCCAAGGAAGAAAGCAATGTTGCACAGAAAGTGTAAGGAAAAGAATCAAGCTGAAGTTGTTAGTGGATCAGGTGGCCCTTACAAACCAAGGGCATCAAAAGAAACTGTGAGGACTTTGAAACTACTTCCTTTTAATTCTAAACAGCTTGTAAAATGCCCTCGGAGAAATCAACCAGTTGTTGTGCTTAACCATCCTGATGCAGATGTTCCAGAAGTTGTAAATGTAATGAAAACCATTGCTAAATTTAAGGGACATGTTCTGAAGGTTTCATTGTCAAAAAGAACTATTGAAGCGCTTCTGGAGCCAGCCTACTGCAATAATTTGGATGTAACTACTGATGGTCTTTCTCAAAAGAGGCACAAGACAGTAAAACCTATTAGCCCTGTAAAAGAAAGATTTGTATTAAAATTGACACTGAAAAAGACTAGCAAAAACAATTATCAGATTGTGAAAACTACCTCTGATAATACCTTGAAAGCTAAGTTTAGCTGCTGGTTTTGTGGTAGAATATTTGACAATCAGGATAATTGGGTAGGACATGGACAGAGGCATCTGATGGAGGCTACTCGAGATTGGAATTTGTTAATGTAATGTAATGATGACCAGTGAAGAAAATAAAACTTAACTATCATGCATCGCAGCTTTTTAGAATCAAATTAAATTATGATACACAAGTTCTTTTGTATTTCAGTATTGTAGCTGAAATTTAAAAATAATTGAAAGTGTTTGTATTTTAAAAGGAAAAGCAGATTCTCTGTTGCCATTGAGCTTTTAGATACATCAAGGAACTTTGTGGTTTAGATAACTTGTAACTAACTGCAAATACAATTCCATAAAAAATATATATTATTTTTTGTTACTACTATCCTGTCCTATATTTTTATTCTATAAAATGAGTCTTCAGGGCTTTTGTTCTGTACATATTGAAAAAATCTAAACATGTAAATATTTTTATACTTTTCAGTTATTTGGTATGATTCTTGCACATAATTTTTTTTTTTTCCTCCCCCTTTTTTTCAGATCTGTGCATGCACTACTAAAAACATTTTTTCTTTTTTTTTTTTTTTGTGAACTACACAGCTGTTATCCTGGAATTTTTGTTGTTATTTTCACTTGTTAGCTTTTGATTTTGTTTTTCAGGGATTGAACACTATTTTTAGCAAGTGCCTAAAAGATGTGAAGCAGTTTACCTTATGTCAACTGTGTAAGCAGAGGTCCAAACAGGACCATTTTCCCAATAGTTTCATTTAAACAAAGCCATATGTGAATGCTTTAAGCTATATTGCTATGCACATGACACTTGTACTATTTCTGTGCAGTTTGTCTACTTTCTTAGTGAAGTATTTTTCATATAAATTAATAAAACATGTTACGATTGTGTTAATACGGTGAGCCTGAGAATGGAATCAGTTGAAAATATACTATATATATATATTCATAATGTATATGGTGTTTCAGAATGGTGAACATTCCTAATCTGTATTGATTCTGTCCCTATTAAATTTGCTATAACTTGTCTTTTCAGAATATGACTGTGAGCATTTATACAAAATACTTCTATTTTTGTTATATGCTATGTTATATGCTACACAAATCCTGTAGGAAGGCCAGCAGTGCAAGGCACCATAATGGCCTGTGCAATTACAATTTTATTCCAGGTGGATGTAATTTGTCCCCATACATGGTATTTTCTTCTGTTGCTTATTCAGATGAACCTTTTATGGTACTAGGGATTTGGCAAAACCAATGCTTCAGCTATTCTGTCCTCATTTTAATGGTCAGTAGGGTAATACTCCCAGGAACCTGCTTGTTTCCTTTTTGTAGTTTCAGGGATAAAGAAAGGAGAATATGAGTCACATTTTTTTAAAGTTTCTGTTTATATAAACAAAGGACCTTATCAGATCTATAGTAACTGAGGGTCCTTATTACTCGTAGTGATTATTACGTATAGAGGCTTTGTCCTCTGGATTCTTAATGAACCCAGAGGCTAGATTCAGTGGGAGTGCCCTTAGCACATGGCACTTGGTGTTTGTATTAGCCCTTACAAGCAGTTTGGTTCCG
Organism: Nettapus auritus; assembly: GCA_011076525.1. Taxonomy (NCBI): domain Eukaryota; kingdom Metazoa; phylum Chordata; class Aves; order Anseriformes; family Anatidae; genus Nettapus; species Nettapus auritus. The sequence goes on from CM021770.1 coordinate 21,264,316, forward strand.
AGATGAGGCACTCTACAATTTACATCTTCCCTTGTATTTGATGGTGTCACTCTTCTTTGGCCATGTCCTAAGGGCTTCATGAAAACCTTGAATCACTTACCGGTATCATTTCTGCAAGGTCAAGTGGGAGATCCTGAGGCTACGTGGAGTGATGGGACCCACCTACACAAGTGAACATGCTGCGGAAGATACTTCTATCTACCCTGTGCAATTCCAGATTTTCCATTGGTGAGGAGAGGAATACAGCAGGGTTTAATTGAAGCCAGCATTATCACTGTCAGCAGGCAGTGGCTGTTCTGGCTTTGTAGCTGAGTGCTGTGCTCAACAACAGCAGAACTGCAGTCAAAGCTTTGCCCAATTATAGGAAGGTAATGTGTTAGGTGTGCAAGTCAGTTGTGCACACAGTGTGTGCACACAGCATACTGTTGGTAAAACTGTCAAAATTGAGTACTGGACTTGGAGAAGGCTGGTCGCTTAAATCACTGAGGCTTTAGGTTATGTGCAAGTCCAGTGGTGTCTTTCTGTGCCTATTTCCATACAGTGGAAGTCAAGACTGGCGTCCTACCAGTGAAACAATTTAGTCACTTAGGGATGTCACTGGCAACAGAATTAGACTTAGATTGCATTTTAAAAAGTTAAAATGAAAATGATTTTGAAATATTTTTTTTTTTCCTTGATGTGTCTGTTGGCAGGAAGGTCCATGCCAGTTTGTAGCTAGTGAGTTATGTATGGGAGTCAACTGAACTATGGGAGCCAGTCAAGGCAGCATAGTTTGGGTGAAATAACATGCAGTTGGTGTTTGTTCTCTATCAAAATCAGCTCATTTTGTGCTGCACAGCAGGCTGGAGCTCTGATGTGAATTTGGCTAGGATCTTTGAAGAAGTCTGTTGTAGTGTAGGGGTGAGGCCGTGTGTTAGAAATAAGCAGCAGGATAAAAAAGTCTTAAGCCAGGAAGGATCTACAGGCTGTCTCAGCTTACTCTCATACATTCTGAAATTCAACCTCTGAATTCTGGATTTTGCCATAGCACTGAGGTAGAGGCTCTGCTATAGTTTAAGGGTTTTTCTCTGTATTGATGAATCATGAGAGTGACAACTGTGGTTGATGGGACTTTTTTTTTTTTTTCCCTGGAGAACCTTCAACAATACTGTGAAGAAAGAGCACTGTAATGTTAGCAAATGCTGAAATAAGGTTGCTTTATACAATATTATTTCATTGCCATGTGTTACTTTATCCACGGACATCTATCACATTCAGTGCAGAGAAGTGTTACTTATTCATAAGCAGTGATTTAACATTTTGTTTTCCACTCTTAATTATGTCCTTGTATTATTTAGTATACATTGCTCAAGTACTGTTCTGAATATAGAATTATTTTGTATGAGCTCCTCTGTAATGCTTCATTTGCAGTCATAAGAGCTTTGCACTTCTACAGATCTGCTTTCAAAGAATCTCAAGTCTCAGACTTCCATGAAATTAAGACCACAAAGATCAGCAGCAGAAAGTTTGGCTTAAGCAACCTGACCAGCATTGCAGCGGATGATGCAGTAGGAGGTTCTTCAAAAATGTGTTCAGCTGCCTTAATAATGTGAGGCTACTTTTCTACTGGCTGACTCCTACAACATTTGTTTGCACATTGCGTGTTAGCTTCAGTAAATGGGAACAGGCAACCTACAAATGTCCCACAAGCAACAGTATTTGCTTACACAGCTAGGATTTATCCCAAAGTATCATGTGTGAACCAACTGAAATATGTAAATATTTATGGTAAAATAGTAAATAATCATGTATTTGATGACTGTAATGTCTGATGTGACAAACTGAGGTGCGGGTAACTTTATTTGAAGAGTGACAGCTTATAAATTTAAGCAGTGAAAAACAGCAATCTTAAATTGTTTTGTTTGCAACATATATGAAGATAAAGACTTAACTAGACTATAGTGTTTTGGGACACACAAACATAAGTGCAAGTGCAGGGTCAGTAAGCATTTTTCCTCTGAGAAAATACTTTGCAAATATATACTTGGCCTGAAGTGTAGCCCATTGTGTATTCTTTGCAAGATGTGTTCATCAGTAAGTCATGGTTTCCCTACTTCAGCAATTCCAAAGTTTTAACCAAAAACTCATGTTCAGTGTTTGTTCCAGGGCTGTTGTCATGTGAGATTTTTTTTTACACCACTTCCTAAGAATCTGTGTCTGCTGCTGGTGTTATAGTTTGAAGGTGTGTAGTTCTATAACTTGCATGCCTGACTGCTTGGATTTTGGAGAACACAAATTCTTATTCCTTTCATGAAGCAACATTGACAGAATAATTTATAATACTCCCTGTGTTCTCCTTTCTACATGAGGTAGGCAGATAACACTTCTGCTCTTTCATACATTAGTAAATATGTTAGTTTGCTCTGAGTTCTCAGACAAGAAATGCACTTGCTCTGCTTTGATTGCATTTTAAAGCCAAGTTTTTTAGTTGTAGTTTTAATTCTTCCTTTGTTTTTTCTAGTTAGGAGATAAATTATATAATAATGTCAGAGAAATAGGAGAGGAGAGGTGTGCTGCTGTCTTTTAGAAGTCAGGCTAATGTACCTGTTACCTGATGGAAACACCTGCCACAACTAAGTAGTGGCAGCTGCTGGCAATACACCAGCTGTAAGAAAAATGGTCAGGTACAGGATTGCACCACGTTGCCATTGGTTGCTGAATCATTGTCACCAGAATTTTTAACATAGCATGCATGTTCCATCTGAGTTACTTTGTGGAGAAAGGCATTGCCTACCAATTCCCTGCCTCGTTTTGTTGCTGAAACTGTAAGTAGACTTTTGTGAGGTGCATCGTATAGATGAAATGAGTGGTGTTAATAAGTTTAAATGCTGTGCAGTACCTGAATGAATAAGGCAAAGGCTCTACCTGAATGCAAAGCAAACTAAACTTTGAAAATATACTTTTTCACAGAGAATTTTCCACTGTGAATATTGCTTGAAATAGTAATCTTCTAAAATCTTAAATATTTAATATCAGATTATATGTATAGGAGTAAATCAAGCTAGCAGAGACTAATAGGTTTGTCTTTTGTTAATTTTGAGGCCTTGACTTTACAGTATTAATGTTCTACACATTAAGCTAGTCCTAAGAATAATAGTATAACACTAATTACTAACAACTGAACAATATCCTAAGTATTCATGTAATACTATAAAGTAAGCTTACACCAGTCTGCTTACTACAGTAAAGTCTATATGTTTCTTACCCGTCAGGGTCTCATTTGCATCACCTATGGGATAAGTATTACAGTATTATCTGTGTTGCAAAGGGAAGAAACTGAGATGCAGCGAGGTAGGCAGCCATGTGCCAAACATCACCATATTAGTAAGCAGTTATTTCTAGAAGACAGGTGCATTACTTATAGAGAGAATTGCTCAAAGCTATAAGAAAGCAGTTGTAGAGTACAGCTACAGCACAGCTGTAGGTGACTCACTGAGACCTTACAAATCTGGGCTCAAGCTTGCCTTAAATACCTTGCAGGTAATCTTAGAGAACACTGCCTAATCTGGAACAAAAGAAAAGCAGTGTGTAGTACAGTGTCAGCTCTGGAAAATATCGTTTAAATGGATGAATTTTCAGGTTCAACAAAATCAAACACCTTTGGAATTAATTAAGAACTGTTCCTAAGAATTTTTGTTAGTGCAATTTATGCATTAATAAATTGAATTTTCACCACTTCATCTTTGGTGGAAATGACATTGCTGTCAATAATACAATAAGTAAACCACTGTGATAGAACAGCCTTTGATTTTTTTTTTTTTTTTTTTCTCCATTAAACCTATTATAAGAATTGAATTAGTACTTAGTTTAGCAATGAGAAGCAGTGTGTTTGGGTCTCCAAAAGTAGGTTTTTGAAGACAAGAGATTTTGAGAACTATTAAGTATATATTGTAAAACCATAAAAAGCAATGGTTTTTGTAACTACAGAACTTGTGAAAGATCTCATACAAAAATATACATTGAAGACATCCACAACAGTGAATTGATGCTTGGTTGTTAGAAGGATGTTACAAAAAGAAAAGTCTAATGGTAAAGGTAAAGAAAGGTAATGTCTCTGAACACAACTGATTTCATGGTATTTTGAATTTTATTTGCATATTTGAAAATACAAACAAATATTAATGAGGCAGAGTAAAGCTGAGGAAAAGGACAACGTGTCCATTAGTCTAAAACAGTGACAGCTTTATTGCTGTGAAGTTTATTCATGTGAAGTACAGTCCTATTTTCAGCTTGTACACAGCAGTACGTCAGGTTGAGTTGCTCTAACGTCTGGGGCTGTGCGCTTCACAAAGAAATTACTGAAAGCAGTGATCTGTGGTAAACCTAACAAGTGGAATGAGTAGATCACTGGGGGTATTTTCACTTTTAAAGTGAGAATGTCCTACAGGAAATATATTTTTAAATAGCAGGCAGAAGACAAGGCCACAGTATGCAACTGTTCACCCTGCTTTCAATACCCATGTTATCACAGATGGAAATCACAGATGATCATGTATCTGCTTTGGCTTCTTGTTCAATATGCTTTTCTGATAAAGTGATGCGGGGTTGAACTCGATGAACTGCATCTCTTAATACTCCACAGATGTTCTTAAAGAATATTTTCCATCATTTTGGATATCGTTCTTTTAATACCCCATCCACATATTTTGGGAAGTTGAAACAAATGATTAAAACCAGTCTTCATTATAGCAATTCAGTTTGATTAAGAAACTCTTACAATATATTTCAGTTTTGTTGAGTCTTTTGTGTTGTTTTGGCTGTCAATTAGAACCAGGGAGGCATGCTGATGATTCTCTACTATTTCAGCAACACTGTCAAAGCGCTGGATAGAGACAAGAAAAAATAATTAGTAGTGCCGGCTTCCTTTAACGATGTAACACTGACATTGATCACTGCATCATCTTATTGAAGAGTTGAACTATGACTGTTACCAAGTGAGACATTCTGCCTCTTAGTATGAGAGCTGATCCTGCTCTCAGTCCTGATTCCAATCATAAACAGGTTGGATTTGAACAACGGAAGATATTGCCACTAGCTTTCTCATTGCATGTTCGTTTCCATTTGTGATTGCTGCCTGCACAAGCTGAACCACTGAGTTTGTTACCTAGCATGTTAAAGTGACACCAAGTACAGATAACCCTAATCTATCAAGCTACAGACTGTTGCCATTTGCAATCTGCTTCATTTGTGGTTCAGCCACCTCTGAGTGCTGGCCATCTCCAGGAGTGGTATCATACAGACAGGTATCAATGGGCCCTGTATTAGCCATGCCATTTTAATGCTGGTCACTGTAAATTAATACCATGAATCCACTAGCTCTATTGCTTTTCCTTTTGGTCTTCATCCAAATAGAGATGTGGGACTGACCATCTTTTTCCCCCGAGGTAATTTTTGACCCTTTGTTGAGGGCCAGATTAATTCCAGGCCCATTTACTCCATTTATTCTGTAACCTAAAAGCTGTTACCTGGGAGGCAGATAATTAGGCTGAAGCAAGCCAACTTTTGCATCCCTGAAAAGCCTCCTCTGTGCAGTGATAAAAACCAATTTTATTGGTATTTGGGTTTCAAGTCTATGTGCTGCTGTCAGGATAATTATCTTTGTGGTATAATAGCTAAGCATTGATTTTTACACTATAGAACTAAAGTTTAACATAGTCTTTATGTGAAAATAGGATTAAAAACACAATTATTTATCTTTTCAATAGAGGTGGGTATTTTTTGAGCATAGCTGTTCTTCCTTTACCATTTTCCAAGAAATTTAATGAGAGTCTTATGTAGAAGGTAAATAGGTGGTAGAAGTGGCTGAAGAATTTATCCAGTAGGTGCAGTTTTAGTCCTGATAACTTTTCAAAATGGTTACATGAGCTTGTTTTATTTATTTATTTATTTATTTTTTAAATCTCTGGTTTTAATTAGTCACAATACACAAGAACTGATGTTACACTTTTTTTCTAGCTTGGTAGATCAGTCATTACATAGGGTATACTTTTATTGAGAATCTTGTTGGTCATACTGCAACATACCTTAATCCTTGCTTGTAAAAGGTAGATAACTGAAGGGAGTGTTAGAAAAAATAAAAATCTCACCTCTTCACCATTTTTTTCTCTGCCCAGTGCATATTGTCTTGTTGCTTCAATAAATCGTATAGGAATGTTGTATACTCTTCTGTTATAAAACACAACCAGCGTGTACGGTTGCCTTGAATCCTGTCCAGAACTCTTCCTTACTAGAAAAGATCCATCCTAGAAAGAAAATAATTGTATTCAGTTATTATTATTATTATTATTTTCCAAACAGTTTAATTTGGTTCTAGTGTAATGTTTTTCATCGATAACAGTATTAAATCCTTTTCTCCCATTAACAAAACTATACAGTGGGAGATAGGAAATAGCACATATTCCTTCTGTCTAACAGGAGCTTACAGAGTTTAAGTGCCGCCTTTGCTGCTGCCTGAGAAAGGAAGGAGAAATAAACAGGCAGTGGCAGCAGTCTGTTGGAGTACACACATTGTTAGGAAACGAAGTTACTGGCAGTGGCAGTGGGTAGGCAAGGAAGCACAGCAGGGGTGTTTCTCCAGAGCTGTAAGGAGCACTCTGATAAAACAAGCACCCGCAGCTACTGATGTTGTAGTCCAGTGCTAGTGGTAGCCTATGCTGCTGATAACCCCCATGCTCTGACCCTCTGTCTTGCTTTGCAAAGTTAAGAAGGAACCTCAAGAGTGAAAATGCTGCAGATAAAATGCAGGCTAAATAAGCATAAAATAATGCTGCAGATAAAATGCAGATAAAATGAGAGGCATGGCCTCTCATTTTAATGGATGCACATGTTCCATGAGATCTTGCTCAGCTCTCTCAAAGCAGTAGGTTGCTTTGCAGTGTAGCAGTCTTTGAGCTACCACAATAATTTCATGTTTGGCAGTATTTTCATGGCATGGTATTCTGACCTGTTCATTATACAACTGATGTTCTTAGAATATTTCTGGTTGTCTTTTGATATATATATGTTTATATTTATATTTAAGTTTTTCCTAAAAGAGACATTCCTTAGAAGTGACCTGCCTTGTTTGATCGGTACAGTGCATCTTCTGCCGTTTTCCGATCACAGGTAGCAGCAAACCATGCTTTACTATGAACACCAGCATCCTAGAAAGAAAGAGAGAGAGACTGCTTCACCTGTAAAATAACAATGATAATAATAAAGAATCTGGAACATGGGAGAGTTACTACTAAATTGTTACAGTTGTAAAGAAATCAAATACAGAACACTTCAGGAAACACTGAGTTCAGTTTTTTTTTTTTTTGCTAGTATCTTAAATTTACCATTTTCATTGGAAGGCTAAAGAAAAAACTCCGTCAAAACAGTGGTAACAAATGTTTGTTAGAAGGCTGATATGTGACAGAACAGAGAACCATACCCTGAGGAGAGTCTTCAGGTTCAGTGCAGGATGGTTTGGCATTTTTAAAGCAGGAAGATATTCTAGTAGAATTTAAAGAGGGCATTCAGGAATTGTTGAGAAATAATTTGACCATTAGCAATCTAAATGCTGCTCAGCTGTGGCCTAGCCCATAAAGCATCCAGATTAGGTAGGTATCTAACTTTGCGAATGAAGTTTCCCATGTACTTAGGGTGATTTGTGAACATGGTCAAAACTGCCTCCATGTGGATAGTACGGAGATAGGACAGGTGCATCTTTGGCTCCTTTTGTTGTTATTAAATGAACACAAATAGATGGCGGTCTACAAAACATACGAAGAATTAATGTAATTGCTCTACTTATAAAGCAGTTCAGGTTCTCTGTTGGATTGAGTCTGAATATATCTTTACATTTCAAATGGTCCTCTTAACTAATTTTACAGAATTGAATGTAAATTTAGGAACAGGAGTGTTTAGGAAAGGGAATGGAGAATTTGAGAGAGGTATGGAAAGAAACTATACTCAGGGAAAGGATAGCAATGAGTGACTAGCAACAGTCTGAGACCTACGCGTTATGAGGATCCAATAGCTAGAAGATTAATTAACAGGTTATAAAACCAACAATCCTCAAACACTTGCTGAAAAAGTTGATGCAAAAACTAACTCAAGTGAGCAGAGAGGCTATAGAAATAGTCCTGAGTATTTCCAAATTAATACTTCTGGGTATTAACCTTCCTGGTCATTTGAATGGCTTTTCTCCAACTTTGTAGTAACCAAATTAATGATAAAATTCATTTTCACAGAAGCTTTATGAAAGCAATCTGTTGACTCAGTATAACAGAGATTAAAGATGAAGCTGCATGTTCTGGCTGACTTGGTCTAGCTGGTTCGTTGCTGCCAGTAATGGAATGCCTTGGCCTCTCCCTTGTGCTCAGTTTGTTGCTAACCTGATCTCACGATGAGATAATTTTCTTTGGTAATCTGGCAGTGTGTTTGATGGCCAGGTTGGTTTTCTGTCAGTTTAACTGGGCTCAGCACACTGCAGGGTCAGAACACCAGGGAAGCATGTGGCTGGGAGGGGAGCTGACAGCGAAGAGGGAGCAGAGCCTCCTTTGTGTGGGCATTGCACTGAATGTATGAATTGGGTCAGACCATAATGTGCAACTTTACCTCCAAATTCTTGCCATGTATTTCTCCAGTCATACTGGAAAGGACATAGTGAGAAGAACTGCAAGTATGCGTGGTACTCAGCCACTTAAGGAGTGAGTGCAGTAAACTAATCTCTGTACAACAAAACAAGAAAGAAGCAACTGCTCCAAAACCTTTCTTCTTGGCATTATCTGCAGGCTGTAATCTGGCAGCAGAGAGCTGCTGCCAAAGTTTGGTTCACATCCAAACAAATAATGAACTTTATAGGCAAGAATCAAGTCTGTAAGCACCTGTGTAGTGCAGTATGCTACAGCAAATGATAACACCATTGTACGTAATTGGTGAGACTAACTTGAACAGTTAATTTTTTTTTTTTTTTTTAAACAAAATGCATGTTTTATTAAACTTTGGTTTTGCCCATGGCTGTTACATAAAAGCTGCAAATGTAATTGTTACAAGCTGTTTATTTCAGTGTCTGCTGGATTGTTTATTTGAAAGCATTTTTTTTAATATAATAAATATCCAGTATGACATACTGTTGAAATTGTTCCAGAAGTTCAAGTCCTTTGTATCTTTCCCTGTTGTATCATCTTTTTCATGTCAGGTTTTAGAACATGTCATTGGCCCTGCATAACAGGGCCTTTGTTTTGCAATCAACAGAAACATTTTTACCTTGTCTTTGACTCTTAAGCTAATAAGAATGGCTTCTTGCATTTTATGGTCTCGTTTCATCCAAAATGTGAGTAAGGGGAATTGCACTGAAATGAAGACAACTTTTCCTTTGCTTAGATTATTCAAAGCTTAATGTTGCAACAAAACACAGAAAAATGAATTGGTCATAAAACTAACAGTATTAACTGTAATGAGAAGAGGTCTGTCTAAAAGAGCTGGACATGGGAGAGACTAAAACATGTAGGGGGAGGCACCACAGCATCCTCCAGAACAGCACTGATTTCCTTCTTGGATCCTAAAACTTTGCTGACACCCCAAACTCCAATGAAAAAGGCAATGTTCATAAGGGTAATTCTGCCCTCTGTGTTCAGTTGTGTTGGACTAGTCAGCAGAACCATCTCCATTTCCTCCTACAAATTTCTATAATTTCATAGCACATCACATCTGTGCAGGCTAATGCTAAGAGCTGCATATGTCTTCATTGTATCAGCTTGGTGTGATTTATTTCAGGACACAATATGTACAGCTATACATTAGAAAATAGTAGGCAAATTATAAGCTCTTCACATCTGTACAGCCGGTGTGTACATAAGCTCTTTACAGAAGTACATCATCACAGGTTCCATTGTTTCAAATGGTGTTGAATTATTACAAACTAGAGAGTCGGGAAGACCTGAAACTTAACTAAACAAAGTGTTTTTTTTTTTTTTTTTTTTTTTTTTTTTTTTTTTTAATGACTGGTAGAATGCCAAAATTTGGTAAAATGCCATTTATGTGTTTTTCTACAGTCTGTCAAAGCTCACCTATGCTATATGTTCTAAGCATTTTTAACTGAAAGCAAACGTTTAGATGATTTGTGACACAGAAAGTCTTCGCTGCCAACAGAAATATGCACGTCCTTAGCAAAGGAGCATAGTTTTTAAGAGAGAGGTGGAAATAATATTTTGAAGTGAAGGATAAGAAAATTTCTGCAACATGAACTTAGTTGAAGTTGTACCTGGTCTGCAGTACTTGAAATGGATAAAGTGCTGCTGCGAGAGGAATTACCCAGAGAACGGTTTGCAGCTTCTGGCACTTCTAGAAAAGAGAAAAACATGCATAAGTTTTCAAACTATGCTTTGTTTTACTGTAAAAAATTGGTTTGTTATGAGGACTATGAAAGATCTGGAAAGCAAGAACTCTCGCCAGCAAAATGGCAAAGCAGAACTAGTATGAAACATTACGAAGCTTAATTACAATTGTGATAGTAAAGCACAGTAGAAAATAGTTATTGTGCCTGAAACACAGATGTTAAAGAATTTAAAAGAATCTAAAAATTGGAAGGAAGCTGGTTGAGTAGTGTTGCATATTAATGATATGATAGAGAAATGGAAAATAAGTAAAGATAATAGTTTGTCTGGTAAAATAGCACCTTGATAGAAGTACCTACAGTGGACAACTATTACTGAATGCACAGAGAGAAGATGATTGTAGAAAATATTCTGTCATTGTGGAAGGTTTATTTTCTGTTTGTTTTACTTGGGGAAAAAAAAAAAACTACTTGGACTGTTAGCACTTTTCCTGGACATCATATTTTGCAGACTGCTTTAACTATTTATTCAGTAATTTATTCACTAATATAATTCTAATTTAGATTCTGGTTTCAGAAAGCAATGAGTGTTATGCAGGACCTCATCATAATGATCATGCAGTGACTCAAAAAAAATTAGTTGGACAGGAAATCTCAAAGGTGTGTTTAAGATAGTGAACAATTAAACTTTACAAAAGAAAATTAAAATAAGAGATCCCTTAGCTGTAAAATAAATAAATAAATTAGAAAGAAAGAAACAGAAAAATGGAGCTTACTGCAGTAAATGCATTTAAGAAATTTTTGCTAATTTAGTGCATCAATTTAGCACCTTGAAGAACTGAGTTACACTTTAGTGATTAGTAAGAATTTATGCCACAAATTGAAGCACGTCAATTGTGTGACAAAGGCAGACAGAACTTGAGAGCAGACTACTGGATGAATGTGAACCATTCTTATGTTTCCATAGCACAGAAGATGTAATTGCAACATACAACAAGCAGACATTTCCAAGAAATAGACAGAAATACTGAAAACAGTGTAAAGAGTATAAGCTACACCATATGCAGACTGCTATGTGCAATTCTCATAATCTATTTACAGCGTGAAAGACATGTTCATACTGAAATATGGGGCTGGTAGGAAGGTCAAACAAATGTATGCTAACAAGAGACTAGAGAAATATTAGACATAGCTTACACTTCCGTGCAGAAGAGTCTCTATACACATTGCCTAATTTGTTTTTAACTGTAAACTGCAACTCCAAGTCCCTCTTTGAAAGTATTACTTGAAGAAGAGCTTTAGCATTTGCCATTATAAAAATATCTCTTCTTTTCCCACTGTAGAGAAAGATTAAGTAGCTGGATGTAATAAAAATCTGGCTTCCAGGCAACAGAAGCCTGGAACAGCCCAGAAACATCATATTTGGGGTTCTTCTGTGGCAAGGAAAATGGATTGAATCTTTGTTATGATGGGATGCAGCTGCCTTTAGTAGAAATTTTCAGTAGTAACAAATGGGAGTGAGGCACCCAATTTACATTGATCTAGACAATAAACCCAATGCAATCCCTTAATTTTACTAGCTGAACTATACCCAATCTCCTCTTTGTATGCATTACAGAGACCAAATGCTAATTCTAAACTAATGAATATGGATGGCATCTTGAAATAATCTTAATTCAAAGATTAATCTGAAGTTACAAATCAACCACATCTTAACTCAAAATCCAAACAATACTTACTTGGCAGAATTGAGGCCTTTTGGAGCAAAGATCTGAAATAAATATTAAGAGATTACAGAAAGGTTTGAGAGCTACCTTTTTCTGAAAGTATTAAAATTGTGTATTTGGAGCTTGCAAGATTAGAATGTTTTCCATCTCCTCCCTTTGCCCACTGACAGATAAGGGACAGGTACAGGTATTTTAAAAATCATATCCCACTAGTACTGACAGTTAGGAATTTAAATATCTGATTTAAACCTCATTCACCTAATTAGAGATTAAAGCCTCTCGTGCTTTTTGTGGTGTTATAGTATTTGGATGTACTTGCCATGTTTACTTAATTTATTTGCTACTGTGAGGTTTCAAGAAATGAGTTTTAAAAAGCAACATAAGGTTACAGAGGAAAACCACCACAGTGCTATCCTTTGAACTTTGCACGTCTGTGTTCAGACTGAGCAGGAGGAGCTGGTGCACTGAAATATTCAAAAGATGATGAAAAAGGATCTTACTTTTGGGCACAACTTGGAAGGGGAGGAAGGGGAAGATCATGGCTGGAACTTCGTCGTCGTTCTGCTGCTGTAGGTTTTTCTGTAGTTTGGGAAGAACAAATTAGAGTCAACATCTCTTCAGAAATATATTGCTGATAAGAAAGTCCCAGTAGTCAAAGTTTCTTATTGTCATCATTGCAGAGTATTTTCTTACATGGGCACCTGCCATCCTGCTACTTCTGTTATTGACTAGTGGCATTCCACCAAATTTATAGGCAAATAGCTGTGCTCTGGATGCCTTCAGAAACTCATTGGGAGACTTGCCTTTTGAGAGGAGAGCTGTGTGACACGGGACAACGCAGGGGCAGGCTGCCTACAAGAGCATGGCTGGCTGGCTGCATCTCACCCCTATGTTAGGCAGCAGCTCTTGCTGAGTTTTGGCCTCAAGGAGATGCTGCCTTGCACAGAGACGAGATACATTTTGTGTCTCCGTGAAGGACTGGCTCTTGCCAGCAGTCAGCTCTGTGTGAGGTGGTTCTTGCTGAGCTCAGAATGATGAGCTCACACTTCCCCTCCCTTCCCTCTTTTCCACTTTGAGGACTATATGGCACATTGCTAGTACATTATGTTGTGCGTTGCACTGCCAGTAACCTCAGCAGTGTTATTGTAAATGCTTTTAGAAAACAATGATGCTCAATGCAATTAAGGCTGGCCAGATCCAGTTCTAAACTGCTAGAACCACACTCCCCCTTAAAATAAGAAGAATAAATTTAATGGGATGTTGTTTGCTTCATGTTTTTAATAAAAGAAAACTTAAATTCTGATATAAGTCAGCTTCTTCCACAGTAGTAGAGAAAATTTACCTTCATTTAGAGTTGAGGTGTCTCTGGAAGTTAAGCATGGTTTCTGCAGTAAAACACAAGGAAATCTAATTATTAAGTGGCACATCATTTATACAGCAAACATTCATCTTTTTATAGTTTTTGTCAACTGCTTTACATTTAAAATTGACAGCATCCTGGAGAGATTTGGAGAGAGGGGCATGGCCATTCTGTAAAGAATCTCTAGTTGTATGACAATGAAGCCTGGGATTTTGTGAAGTGGATTTGGAAAGAATCCCAGTTTGTGTGTACTAATAGATGGACAAAAGTAAAATTCAGAGATGAGTGTTTCAAGGCTTTTTTTATAAATTATTATTCCAATTAGTAAATTTTATTCTTTTTCTACTCCCAAGTTAAGTCCAAAAATGAAACGTCCATCCCAAAAACTTGTGAATCTACATTTGAATATTATTGTCTTTGTCAAACTATGCTTACAGATGTCTTAATACATTCCTCTTTCTCTACTGGTTTAATTTATCAGTTTAGCTGGCTGTAAAACTTAGCCAGCCTTCCTTTTCATTTTTTTTTTATTTTTATTTTTATTTTTTTTTTAAATAATCATTGATTCAAAATAGGAAGAAAACTGGCAGTTTCAAAACATTTTTTCCAAATGAATTTAATTGGAAATTTCAACAATTTCTCTCACTTTCTTCCACAAGAGGTTTGGGGAAATTTTCCTAATGAAGAAATACTTATTGGGGAAAAAAATAAAAATAAAAATTAAAAAAAAAAAATTCTGGTATCATCTTGTATCTTTGAGCTATCACTTTTACAATAAATAAATCCATGCGGGCCCTGTACTTTTCAGGGAATACTTCTGAGTAGCCCACGTTCCTACTTATTTCTCATTTTATTCAGTCCTTGCAGTGTGTGCTTATTGTTACATCCTAGAGCATCGAACCCAAATATTCATTTAATCTAAATGTTCTTCTACTTGAGCTTTTTCACTTTTGCGTGGTTCATGTAACTGTACCCAAGCATTTCCTTTCATCACCTCTCCACCTATTCTTTCTATGCCTTATTTTTAAAAAACCAAATTCACGATCAAACTGAGTTTTGCAAGAAAATTAAATCACCTGTAAAATTATCGTTTAATTATGCAATTACAAATCAACTTACTGCTGGATTTACTGCATTAGAAGTTTTCTTTCTGTAGAATGGAGGGAAAAAAATAATACATAGTTACTTTGCAGATACATGGAATTAATTTAGCAGCTAAGCATGTGCACGACATTTCTGTGGTATGTGACTAAATTAAGCAAGCCAGCTGGCATCTGCCATCAGTAGCAGGCAGCGAAGGATAATGGCACTGGCATGCAAGCAGTATTCCTCCAGAAATACTAAAAGAATAGTTTGCCTTCACCTACTCTGCATATCTTTCATGAACAGCAATAAAAACTCCTCCTGAATTCTGATTGCCATAGAAAGGTATTAGGAGCTAACACCTATCCACCTACTAATTAACCCCATCCCCATCAAAGAAGTAGTTTTATTAATATTTTTTACTCACAGGACCCTTGGTAATGGAGATGGAGCTGCTCCAGTGGGAAATCTGGATTCTTGTGTGTTACTGAAACTATGATCTAGAAACAGATATGAACTACTTAGTATGCAGTATTAGCTTTATCTGAACAGTGGGGTTTCCTCACTACATTTCAGTGAGATAGAGGAAAAAATATCCATTGGTTTAATTTTTTCTTTGACATGTTTTCACTCCAGTTATACTAGAAAATAATTCAGTAATATTTCTTATTGCTGACCGATACAGATCAAATCTACACTGACACTCTCCACTACATGGTATATTAAGGTCACCAATAACATGTTGACAGCAAATCCTGTTCGTATCACAATGTTTTCAGTACAGAATACTTACTGTCATCATTATTGTTTGCTTCGTGTTCCTGTAATGGAAAACTGTGTTAGATTTGACAAGAAGTAATTAGAAAAATGAATTATTTTTAAAGAGGAAGTGCATAAATAATCTGGGTTTGGAAATCTGTAGTACTTTTAAGAAATAGATTTGTTCAGAGTGCATACAATATACAGTATATTTTTCATCAACTTCTATTAGGGTATTTGAAAAAAAATAAACCAATTCATTTTGAACATTACAATAAGCTTAGGATTTCTTACAGTATGCGGAAAATTAGCTCTGACTTTTGCAGTGAGGTCTTTTGGTTCATGTTTCAGTTCTGAAATGGAAAGCTAAAATTTTGCAGCAGATGTTTTGCACTGAACTGAGGGTAGTGAGTGCACTCGACTATCTTTTCACCATCCTAGAAACACAGTGATACAGCTCTTTTCTTAGCCTTTTTTGTAGATGCTTCCTGCTGGCTCCCAGATACTGTCCTTTAAGGGATCAGACTCCCATATGACAAGTACCTCTCCAAGAGGCACCAGTTATTAATTTGTCCATCTTCATCCACTGGACATGCATTTTAATGGCTTTTCACTAACGTTGGTTACAAATGCATCCATTCTCTGGTTGGAGAGGTGTAATCCATCATCCAACAGCTGAGGGAGTAAGATGGGACTTTTTCTCCCAGTCAGCCAAGGCCTTTGAGAGGAATGAGGGCTATAGTTCTATTAACATGACCAGTGCATGTTATTGTCGAGAATGAGCTGAATGAGAGCAGTAAGACATGTTTCAGTTATTGTTTTTCTTTGTCGGAGTACATAGTCAGTGATGGAAAGGCACAACACTGGGCAAATATCATCCACGCTGCTGTGTTTTTCTTTAAAACTGTAAGGGCTTGCCACTTATAAAACAAGCAAAGACCTAAAAATTTGAACTAGGCTGCATAATTCTTTCCTAGGCTGATTCGTGGTAACTACAAGTACCCCATTACACGCGCTGCGCAGATGAGAGTTTGTTTGGGAGCCCCATCCTTGGTGCTGTAACTAACTCAGTATGTGGCCCTGCCAAAATGATTGTTTCCTTGGAATCTCTGCAAAGTTAGTGTGATAGCTGTCTCAGAAGTAAGCAGAATGGATTAGCAAAGAGGGTTTCAGCTGCAATATGGCACTCAAAGCTGTTCTGAAGCAGGAGCATTCTTGTGATTGAAGGAAATTTTTGTCCAACATTCTCCCATCAATTTTTTATTTTTTATTTTATTTTTTTCTCCCTCCTCATCTTATATTGAGAAGAAAAGCTGGGAAATGAAACCATTTCATAAAGGGAAATCCTGGACTTGGCACCACTCAGGAGTTGTTCAGCATCTTATGTAGACGCTGACATAGACTGAAGTATTTGGAAGAATGTGAGAATGTTGCAATCAGGTGGGAAGAAAACTACGATGCTACTGCTGATGTTTTTAGAAGCTTGTGTGTGTGTGTGAAAAACAGAAAAATACTTGATGTATCTAGAAATTTAAAGATTTAAGGTAAGAATAAAAAATGTTCTTATACCACATGCATTGTATTACTGTAGCATCTAAATTAGGTATGGCCCCAAATTCCAAATAAGAGTCTAATTTCTTTATTGAGTTATTGGTAGTCTTTTAGCACAGATACTGTGGCAGTTACTGTCACCCTGTTCCTTATTAGTTTTTTCTTCATGTACACTCTCCTACCAGCACAGCTGTTAGTATAGCTATGGTGCACAACAATTGATGGAACTAATCTGGCTGAAAGCTTTTATGCTTTTGCCCACTTGCTACAGTTGGATAAGATTCCAACTAGCTTCATAAAACCTTTGCTCCAGCACAGTGAAAGGGACAAACGGGACACGAAGAGAGGAAAAAAGAGGAACCAGCCATAGGAACCCCCAGCTTGCAATTACTCCTGCATTTTCAAGTGTTGCTGGTTACTTGGACTGCCCAATCTGAAACATTTTTAAAAAATTATGTTTTCAGAAAGTATTGATTCTTCATCATCTGAGAGGAGTCATGATCAAGGAAGGTGTTTCAGATAAGGCAAAAATCACCCATTGCTATTGAAAGTAAAGTTCTGAATTCAGCTGGTATTTTTAGTACAGGAAGTCATTTCTGTGCACTGAGAGACAGCCTTTACACCGTTTAAATTTTTTTCTTAGATCAATGTAGATGTCCAATGTACCTCTTTCATCCAAAAAAATTAATAGTCATAACAGTAGATCATTCTGACACTCAAAGTCATCTGTTTCTGTTTAATTCAGTTGATAAAAAGAACTTAAAAACACAAAAGCAGAAATTTAACACGTTCTTTAAAAGGGCACATTATTTACTCACTGTTTTTGGATGAAGACGATTTCTGGGAAGAGGCAAAATATTTCTGGAAAATATAAACAGTAAGATTTTGTTAATGTTTTTACATATATATATATATACACATATTTTACAAATAGTAAGTTTTTCTGGTTTGGTTCAATTGATTGGCTCAGATATGCATTTCAAGATCTAGAGAGGTCTACAAGTAAACGGATTTTGTCACAGGTATGTACCACTGCAGTGGCTGCTGCAATGCTGTGCCCTAGTACAGAACCCTTTCAGAAAAGCTTATGTCCTGAGCTTTGTGTCCCCTGCAGCTGAGCGCAGGACCTCACCAAAGTCTGTAACACAGTGCTGTGGATGCCACCTGCACTTCCTGGCGCATATGGCCTATTTTGTAGAGTGATGTCCTAGGGATGAGACAGCTTCTTGATTTCCAAGCAGCTTCCCATATTTTCTGGGTACATGGGAATGAAATAGGCTGAATACTTATGTTTCTTTTACTACTTTTTGTCCAGAGATTTGGGACATAAATCATGGATTTGCAGCTGCATCCAGCCTCTTTAAAAGCAATCCCATGCCCCCATCCACTATAAAACCATCTTGTTTCAAAGGCACAGAGACTGGTAGTAGAACTTGAAACGCGTCTGCAGAGTTGTTTTACCCCTGCACTGGATTCCTACAAGGTTATTCAAGAAAATAGTACCCATTGGGCAAACTGTCTTGAATACAAATGTTGACAAGAAAATGGGAACTTTCATTCTTAACTTGTCCCAACATTCCTAACTGTTTGCATGTCCTGAAAACTGCATATTGTCTGAAAGCTACACAACAGAGAGTAGAAAAATTTGTCTCCACTAGTATTTGTTATTAATTTAAGCTGCTGTTAACTTACCTGGGAGTATCCAACTTAGGTGACTCTCTGGTCATGCTGTGCATGTGGGAGTGCTCTATATTCTGAGGAGGTGTAGAAGGAAGTGGCTTAGTGAACCTAGTAATAAAACATTAATTAAGAAAGGAAAACTTCATTTAACAGAGTGCTTACCCTTTTATATACTACTTGCTCCTCCTTAACACCCTCAAAATTCTAAAAAGTACCCTTAAGAGATATTTCTTTTTAATATGTGCTATGTTTGATTTATTGAACATTGAAATGGATGACAAACTTTGTGCAGAAAATCTATATAGGGAGATTTATTAAATATATAGCATCTAGATGAGATGAATACATTTTCTGACAAGATTTAAATAATGCACAAACATTCAACAGCAATAAATTACCTGGTTGCTGGTGATGGTGAAGGTTTTTCCTTTAAGAGAAAGAGAACCAAATTATTTAGTCACCTTTTGATTTCATAAAATACATGTTTATGATCATAATAATATTATCATAGCAATATCTTATTTTTGTGTTGAAGCATAGATTTCTACTAGAGTTCTGCCTGGTAATCTTCATGTGGATGGGATAGGCAGGAAGTCACCACCAGTGCCTGGGAAGCCCTAAGCACACTGCTTTGGCTGTATGTCATGTCAAAACCAACAAGTAGGAAGAAAATTACTATGTCAGAACTGTCATTGCTTCTTTGCTGCAATTGTGCTTCTAGAGAGCATTCCCTTAGGCTGCTGCTTCCCAGACTGGATTGCTATCACACAGAACCAGAAATTTCAGCCCCTTCCCATTTATTTTATTCAGCAGACCTTTTGAATCAGTTTGCCAGTTTTTCTTTGAAGCAAGTGTCAAAGTGCTAACTGCAAACAGAGATTTGTTGCCATTTTTCCCCTCTGAAAGGATGACAGTACATATATATTTTTTTTTTTTCTCCACAGTCACCTTTGTGATTGTGCCCTGTGTGAGGGCAACATGAGTCAAACCATAGGAAAGCCTTACCTCCTCTTCAGGAACCTCATAGACTTCTACTGGACAGGGAGAAAAAAAACATGTCCTTTGGTTAGCAAAAATGCTCTATGTTACGAGAAAAACTGATCAGAATTTGTAACAACTGTATTTTGCCTCTAGAAAAATGAATTAAAGAAATTGCTCAGGTTCTGCCTCCTGTTCTTCTGATGGGAACTTCAGAAAGAGTCCCAGGAAGCCTGATAAGCAGTCACTGTACCACTGTACAAATGAAACTTCCCCCACCCCCATGAGCTTTATTATTATTATTTTACAAAAAGAAAGATGAATGCTGGCGTTGTGCAAACTGGAGACAGTCTGGAAAGGTGTGTTAAATTCTACTACAGGTAGAATTTTAGCCTTTTCAGGGAGGAAGAAATCAGGTGAATCATAAATCCAGACTGACTCATTTCTGTTCCCATTGTCCATCTCCAAGCTCCATCCCACAGAAGTATTTTAATTCACAGATATTAAATCTCCAAATTATCAGCACCCTTATCTATGCACTGTTTGTTCGATGAAAATTGAATTATATTTCAACAAATTTCATGTCAAGCTTTGTTGCTTTTATTGCTCTGAAAAGTATCCACATTCCCACCAGGGGGAAACGTCCCCCCCCTCCCCCCTTTCCCCCTTTTTCTTTAGTTACATCTATCAGGAGATGGCTGTTGCTCAACACTGATTTACAGAAAGGCTGATTCAAAAGGGCATTTTAAATGTCCAAAAAGTATGTCACAAAGCCTTATGTCGTTCATAGAAAAAACTTTTATAGCTTGTGACTTGAAAGTTTAACACATTGCTAATGAATATGCAGAGATACTTAAAGAGCTGTGTGTGACCAGCTTGTAAAGGTTACTCTCCAAGCAAATAATGACATGATGAGGATGCAAAAAACAACTCAGAGTTAGCACAGCTAAGGAAGATTGAGCAAGTATATATATGTACCTACAAAAGCAAATATGATTACACGTATTTGCTTCTGCTTTTGTTTCTTTTGCCAAATAAATTGCTTTTTATGGATATTAAACATGAAAACTTATCACAGGGCATGCAAAACATCAGCCTATACAGAATTTCTTTAATACAGAATCTTGACGTGATTTTAAAATATTGAATCTTGTTACCTGTAGTGAAATGGGATTAATAATATACTGAGTCCTATAATTGTTTTTGCTGTATTGATCCATTTACATCCTTCCACTAGAGCAGAAGACTAAAAATAAATCAGTTTGGGGAAAATTATTTGTTCTAGTTTTATTCATCCTTAAAACAGATTTACTATTCAAGCAAAATGCTTGATGTAGCAACAAATGCTACAACACAGATAAACCTATGGGGGAACATATTTTTATTTTCCTGAAGTACATCATATAGTTTATGTTGTGAATACATAAACATAGAATTTAATACTGCTCAGTTTTAGGTTATTTTATTTGAACACTGATGCAAACTCCACTTACCTTGCATGTCAGAAGTAACAGAAGCAGAGAGGACTGGTTTTGTGGTTGGTTTCATAAATCTGTTCACAGGAGCTAGAAACATATTTTATATATACATACTTGTGTGTATATGTGTTTTTATATGTGTAAATATGTACACACATATATACATCTGTGTCTTAAAAATAACGATGTAACATTGCATTAAGAATAAGTACTGAGAAGGTGCAAGTGATAGTTTTTTTTTTTTTTTTTTTTTTTTTTTTTTTCCTTATATCTTTTAACAAATTAACTGAGGCAGGCTGCAGTTCTCATTTTAAAAGTGAAACAACATTCAATGTTCCTGCCTTGATGAATAGGTTTGATACCGTCAGTAATGTCAGAGAGCAGAATTAAATACTCTTCTCTGTTTACTTTTCACCATTGGACTGTAATACTTTCACTTTTCAGCTAAATATACTTCAAATACAGAGGTAAAAAATGAATCAAAGTCTCTCTTTATTTACTGCAAATCTACAAAGAGTTATTCCTTTCCTGAGGCACTTCAACAAACAGAGAACTTTAATGCTATGGCTCCCTTGGATGAGGAGGGAGATCACATACCATGAAAAACTTCTTGGTTGCACCAAGGAAGGACTTTGAAATAGCTGAATGAGAGAGGCAAGAATTCTAAGTAGCTCCCAATAAAAATAACTTGCCGTGGCCTCGTCATGGACCAAAGGACCCAAATGCCTTTTTGCAAACTCTTAACAGCTGCACCTCCACTTTTTGAACCCCAGAAACAGATATTAATTTGACCTATTTTTTCCACTGTTGTTCCTGATGAAGTAATAAACAATTATTAGCTTAAATGACTAAAACTCACGTTTTGCAGGTAGTGACACACTGCTTTCAGTGGGTTCAATATAGTTATCGTCATCATTGTCCACAGGCACAATGTAATTATCCTGTAAGAAATTCAGGATAAAAATTTACCAGTTAAACCTCCCTCAGATCAATGAACTGTTGGGGCTAAAGCCCTGGCATCAGCCCATAGTAGTTGCCATTTCACAATGACTGCCATTTCAGACATTTATTATCATATACAGATGGGATTCACCAACAGAAAACCTTTTAACTAATAACTCCAGTTCAGGACTGATAGAAAAAAGCCTTCCCTTTGGTCCTGGGGGTAGTGTGTGAGGTTTCTCTCTCCCCATTGCCTTCAACTTGGAGCAGAAATTATTCTGTGGTCTAAGGGGCTTCTTTGATACTTGATTTAAGGCAGATATCTACTGTGAATCAGTATGGTACTTGCAGATTACTGCTTGTGATATACAAAATATTTTTTACCATATAAATGAACAAAGAAATGAGTTCATGGCATTGCTGTCTACCATGTGATTGCTGTGGGGTCCATCATTTAAACTGTCAGAACATGTATATCTGTAAATGTTACCTCATCATCACTACACTCCTTGGGCTTCGGTGGTAATTTTGGTTTTGCAGCAGGAGATGGCAACAGCAGGGATGGCTTGGATGGTTTGTTTGGTCTGGATGAGGCTGGACTGGGCGTGCTTGGGAGAGGTTTGTTCATGGGAGGAAGCTGCTGGTGACTGGTGCGATTGTCTTTTGATGTGGAAGAAAACAACAGTTTTATTTAAAATTACTCATTAGCCTCTGGACAGTTTTCTACCACCTATGAAAATAGATCTTTATTGTGGCTGCTACTTAAGTGAAAAGGCAGACCTGAGTGGCTGCAGGGCCTAATGAGAACTGTGTGCAGAGGGAGCCTAGATGCTGACTGTTGTACAAATGCTCATCTAACTCTTAGGGAAAAGGTGGTGGCCAGG
Source organism: Nettapus auritus (assembly GCA_011076525.1). NCBI lineage: Eukaryota > Metazoa > Chordata > Aves > Anseriformes > Anatidae > Nettapus > Nettapus auritus. The sequence continues at coordinate 21,287,100 of CM021770.1, forward strand.
TGGTATGGTCCATTAGTTTCTATATCCTGTGCCAGTGTGATCTGGTGACCTTGGCACAACAGGACAAAAAAAAAAAAAAAAAAAAAAAACAGCGCACAAAGGATGGGACTGAAACGCAAATTATGCCAAGTCTTCTGAGGTGACATTTTAAGGGGTGAACAATGTTCATAAACTTCTGGGAGTACATAGGTGGCATTACAGCATTGTTGGTGACTTTTCTATTGCCAGCCACAGTCTTGTATCATCCAAAAACTGAGAGCAGGCATCATGCTGATGTTTCCTTTCTCAGTTGCCTAAATCATCACCTAACTGGAGGTCACTTTCATTCACTTCAGTGCAATCCAGCTATGGTTGAAAAGAATCCAAATAGGAAGAAAGAAGGCCTTTATGGTAGACTGATAGAAGTACAGTCTTGCTTCTATCCTGTTTTTCAGGATATTTATCCTCAATAATAATCTCGAAGGACAATATGGAAGGAATATTTGGGCTACTTTGATCTCTTTTTTACTGCATTTGGAATTATGTGAGCTACAAAAAGGGTTAAGTAGGGAATCCAGTTTAGTCTTATTTGCTTAATCTTCAGTACAAACTCCCACATTAAAATATGTGAATATGTGGATGAACCTGGTGCTAAGTTAGTGATATTTCCCATAACTCTGCTTGATTTTTTATAGCTATTAGGCGCCCATCAAAGTCTCTAGAACACATTCTATTAAAACTCCAAGCTATGCTGGTATTAATAGTAACCCATTTGATACAGTAATAACAAATCATATCCCCTGAAAGCTGAAGACCTGACGTTCCAAATTAAAAGCAAACTCTTGAGGAAAGGATAGGTTAGTCCATTTGAGACCACTTCTCTGTTGGTACTGATAAATAAGCAATTATCAAGCTGATGTAGACAATGATTCCATAACTACCTGCGTATTCACCCCTAGAAATAGGGAATGCAGAGGGAATTTTCTTTTTCTCCTGCTCACTCGGAGGCGGCTCATAACTGTCATCAGGATTCTCTTCACTGGGGACCACGTACATCTCAGAGTCAGAGTGGTCATCTGGATTTTCATAATCACTGTCCTATAAAAGAAGAACTTCCCATTTCTTGTTTCATAACACACTTATGACTTCATAGCAGTGTATGACACAAATATCCTCGCAGGAATACAATTAACTGTAGTAGGAGAATGCACTCTTGAAAGCACGTTACCCTCTCCAAACAGGCACTCTTGCCTGCCCCCTCTCCACCAAGAAGGGAACAGGTCACCTCAGGGTGACAGTTGTATGGTATGGCAATTACTTTACATGGCAGATGATGATGACTTGCTTAATTCAAACATACTCTATGATTTTAATCAGAATTTTTTCATTTTTAGAAAGAACTGGCTTTTTCTTCCTCCTCAAAATAGAATACATTGTTTTTGAAATTATTGCTCAGTTTGAAAAGTACTTCAAATTGATACCATTCATTTACTCATTCATGGCTATCACAGACAGTATTTCTTATACGTACCTAAGTTGAAAATGAAAAATTAAGGTACCAAAAAATTAGCATAAATAACACTGATGTAACAAACAAGATAATATTTCAGCAGCATTAAGTTCAAGTAGGTGATTCAAAAATAAACATTATTGCTTGTGTTTAACTTGTTGCTACAGTAGCCTTCTACTAGCCGAAAGAGATGTACTTACAAAGTCATCTGACCATTGTTCCTCTTCATTGTCTGCATGTTCTAAACCAAACAGCAGAGTTACTTAAGGAGATGTAATACGGAACATAAATGTTTGTCTTAAGCATAGGTTGGAAAAAAAAAAAAAAAACAACAACAAAAAAACCACCACCAAACATCCAGCATATTCAATTAAAAAAGTAAAAGTAATGAAATTTTCTTAAACACTTGAGAGAAACGCATCTGTTTTTGCCTGAATAGAAAAATCAAATGCCTGCTTGTCTGTTTTTGATAAATTGTCTCAGAGCTGTTGGGAAAGCATTAGAATACGGTCAACTGTGCATAGTCTGAACAGCAGTGTGCACACTGCTAGCACATCTCATTTTTAAATTGGATTAATTTCTTCATAACAATTCTTTGTAACAATTCATAACAATTTCTTCATAACATTTCAGACCTCTGGGCCTTGCAGTTTCTTGTTTCTTGGTTAAAGTTCCAAGAGAGATTGTTAATTTGAGTGGTTACATTAAACATGGAACATTTATCTGATAACATCCAAACACCGTCCTTTTTTGCTTGTTTTCATATCATGGTTTCCATGAAAATATAACTTAACATGCAAAAATGGGCATAAACTTATTTCTGTATAAAAAAAATATAGTTCTACCTGTCCTTTAAGATAATTCATGATGTCAATATTATCATGTTATGAAGAAATTCTGACTTTTGAGGTGATCCACTTGTTCAGGTCCTGTTGTTTTGTTAGAGACAAATTAAGAGGAAATATATAGCTGAAATGCTGTTAGGCATGTAGGTATGTATCAACTATACAGACATGCAGTTTAAGTTTTCCATTAATCCAGCCTTACCTGAAGCATAATCCCTTCGTGGTAGACTTGGTGGAGGTTTTTTTTTTAGCCTGTAAATGATAATAATTAAATTTATGATCTAAGAAATAATACTTGCTAGAAGGAAACATTAGCCAGGCACATAAAAAAGCTGATAACAAAAGATACCTGCAGCTGAAGAAATACAGATTATCATCACAGATGCTTAGCAAATAGCTATAGGAGAATGCTTTGAAAAGCTAGAAACAGATAAGAATAGTTTCTGATCTGAGATATATATATATATATATATATTTTTTTTTTTGAGAAGAACATTCTTTTCAAAGAACTGTTTTCTTGCCCACCCCTCCCCTTTATTTCCAAGAAGAAACAGATAACATAGGTGTCAGAGATAAATGAACATCTATCTCAAGATGAAAATCTGTTTAAGCTCACAGAGAGTTTGCTAAGACTATGGCATAAGAAACTGGTGCATTACTCTCCACTAATATTTTATAAATATCATTTTCTATGCAATTTATTTTCTGAGCAGTGTTGAAATATATACCAGGTCTCTCAGGGCCAGATTCTGTTTCCAGTTGCTATTATATTATGGCATTATGCCCCCTTTTTTTGGTAAATGCTATTATAATGGTATTTGCAAAACAAAATGAATCAAAAGATAATTTGTAGAAAATCTGAGAGGATCTTTGTGGCTATACATACAAGTACATATGTATATTCCTGTTTGTTAAATTGCAGGTGCCCAGAGAAGAACCTGAATTATGTGGTCAGTTGATATATTAATTTTTTCCTCAATGTTCTAACATTACCCTCTAAAAAAGAAAAATCTTCAAAATTGAAGCAAATGATGCATGTGTGACATTACAGGCCAGACTGATGCATCTGAAGCAAATTAAACTCTGATTTTTGTGGCAACAAAAAACATTAATACAATTTACATTGAAAGGACTCTTCAAAGTATATTTTGAACACTAACAGCTTCCCTGTAGCACTGATGAGACCTCACCAGAGACCTGAATCTTTGCCCACTGAATTGATGGCTTCACTCATTCTTCAGTCAGGTCCTAACAAGGAATTTCTTGATGTTATTCATTTGCAAAAATAAGCAAATTATTTTTAAAAAAATAAAATAAAATGTTCACTAAGAATATAAAATGTTTTCTTGTGAACTCTGAGCAGTAGTGATATCTACAGATTTCGCTTTACTGAAAGAATTTGACACTCAATATTTAGGTCTCAAGCATGCTGCTTAGCTGTCATTGTTCAAGTAACAATGTGACTCGGGATGGTGGCACACTGGCACTACCACATCAACCTGCAAACTTTTCCCATCTGTTTTGAGAAATGCTTTGGTTATTGTTAATTCATGGAATTCAGTTGCTCAGATAGTCACAAAAAAATGCAAATGCACGAATAAATGAGCAAATGGTACAGGTATTGCTAAAGCCCGAAAAATAAAATAAAATAAAAAATCCCAGCACATACATTATTTCAAAATGTTATCCCTTTTTTTTTTTTTTTTTTTTTTTCTTCCATCAATAGTAATGAAAGATAGCTTCCTCTGTCTAGTCTTTAGCTTCTCATAGCATGAATAAACTTAGCGTACAAACAGTAAATTACAAAGTGTTCTCAACAGCCCAGCTGTTGTGTTCTGTCCAGGTTAGCACAGTCATGTTAGAAAGAAAAACCCAGGGCCACTGCCAGGGCAAGTCTGAGTTCTTAGAGGAGGGTAGACTAAAATCTATTAATGTACTTTGCGATGTGTCTATCCTGAGTTGTTCAGAGACAATGGACACTTGTAAAATAATGGAACTAAGGGAATAATAAGAGGCTCTGGGTCACAGTGCAAAGGATGTGGCCTGAGCCACATTATACATTTCCAAACTGCTAAGCAGAGAACTTCAACGCTTTGTCCCAGGTCTTGTAAATCCTGGCAGTGGCCCTGATAGAAAATGTAAATATGTTACAATGAAAGCATACAAGGCACAGAACAGAGCTCTGTGTCTAAGCAGCCTATCATGCCATTGTGCAGCTCTGAAATAGCATACCGATCCCAAGTATCTTTCCCAGTTTTGCAAATTAAGGCCACTTGTTCGTTTTGGAACCTGAATATCAATAGAAGAAAAGAAATCATTTTTTTTTTTTCTGTCAGAGTTGAAATCGTTCATGGCCACATCTATATTTGTTAGAATCTCCTCAAATACATTATTTATTCTCAAATTCAAATTCATTTAAAAATAATTTGTACTGTACCAGAATGATTTACCGAGTGCCAGAACTGAAGTCCAGACTCCTCTGAAGTCAACTGGAGCTTCATTTTGCAAAAGCCAGAATTTTACCCACTGTGCAACCACAATGCAAGCAGAAAAGACAATTTCTATGCCAAGGAGTTGATACCTAGCTATTTCAGATACTAATATAATTCTACACAGATGCTTGCAGAGTGACTTGGTCCTGTTCCACTGAACCAAATGACAAAGGACTGAAACAATCAAATACCATCCAACTGAGCATAGATATTTAAATGGAAAACAAGATAATTTCCTAACAGCTTTTAACAGAGTTATGTAAAATCATAGTCAATGCAGTTTTCAAGTAAAATATTTTAGTGGTACTCAGCTCTGCACTGCAGATGGTGGAACATCTCTGTGCTAGCTCTGATAGAACATAGTCAAATAATTCAAGTTTCCATTGACTTGAATGGGACCAGTATTTCTCTAAAATTTAACAGAAAATATGTAATTTTCTGGAGAGTTTGAAATATCCGAGAAATTTCAGTTCTAAAGGTCTCAATAAAATCCAAGTACATTTTTGAGAGTATGTTAACAGATTTTAAAAAGCAATGTAACACATCTTACTACATGTTATTAGCTTCAACAAATAATCAGGTAGCATTTGAGGCATTTTACGTGGTTAGGTCTGATGCTGCTCACACAAGAACAGGTTGCACTGTACAAAACTTCACAGCAATTTTTAGAAGAGTAAATTATTTCTTCTTTTTTTTTTAAAAAAAAAACAAAACAAAACAAAAACAATATATTCTGAGATTTCCCCTTTGCAGCTTGCTGAGGTTAATCCTGCAAAGTATCTAGGCATGTACTTAACTTTACTCATGTAAGGAATCCTATAAGAATAGTAAGTATTAATCACATACTTCAAGTTAATATCACTTTGTTGTTTGTTTTTCACAACTATGCAGAGAATTGTAAAATAAACCGCAGCAAAGGTCTGGGTTTTCTGCTCTAACAGCACTTGTTTTTACAGGCTACAGCCAGAAAAGTAACCAAGTATATGTAGTAGTAGCATTTTACTTAAAGGAATCAATCATCCTGCAGATGCATTTCTTCGCTAGTGTTTCCACTCAGTCCCCCAGCTTTCAACAAGTGGCTAAAATCTCTTCATTTTCAAGAGTCCTTAACTTCTCCTGTTGTTAGCCTCTGAACAGAGCTCGTTCCCTTCTTAGAAACCATTTTTTTCCAAATATAATTTGGAAAAATTATATTGACATCTTGCTGAGATGAGCATTTATAGTTTGAATTAGTTACTATACTATATCATCCCACTTGTAATTAAATGATAATTAATTGAACTTTGCCCACAGCTTTTGCAGAATTCCAAACAGGTGCAATCCAGCTGACATCCACTTTCCGTAAACTGTAGCCTCGTGACCTAGTAGAATACTTTGTTAGCTTTAAAGTATCTGGTGACTCTACAAAGTAAAATTAATCTGAAACTTTTTTTTTTTTTTCTTTTAAAAATGTTCTTACTATCCTTTTGCACATTTTCTTTATAAAGTGCTGTGGCAGTGAAATAACATATAGCTGTGGTGTATTTATCTTTACTTCGATGAATATTGTATTAATAAACATACTGACACTTAAAACATCCTGTTTAGCCACATGTTGAAATTGGTGTTACTTCAGAATAGTTATAATGATGTATTCCACTTTTCCCTGGTTTATCTTTTTCTAACCATGCTACAGCTCAATTTTGTACTTTTCTCTCAGCGTTTAGTCCATAAAATACTAGTTTTTTCCCTCTGCCAAGGGTCTGAACATGGATATCTTCTAGTTGCAGCAATACAGGTTGAAGAGACATTTAGTGACAAAATAATTTCTGCCTGAAATTATTGTCCCCAGCATACCTGCAATGCAAAAACCAAAAAACAAAAAATACAAAAACCAAAAACAAACAAACAAAAAAAAAGGAAACAAAACAAACAAAAAAACACCTTCCGCTCCCTCACTGTTCATTCAACTTTGGCTATCCCTATTGATTCTTCTGCACCTGAATACAATAATTTGCACAGCATGATCTGCACAGCAACTGGGACTTCAGTATTCTGAACAGTTTTGCATATTATTAAAGGCAAGAGGGCGAATGGTAGCCTGTGGCAATATTTTTACTTCTACTGTCAGAAAATTTTGAGTCAGAATGGGGAATAAACAACAGGAACTTTTAAGCAACAAAGAAACTATCTGTAGTTTCTGTTACAACCACTTCTCAGACAGCTTTCCACAAAGCTTTAAGACACAAGATAATAGACATAGCCCTCCTGACCTGCACCCTGAAGATGAACTAGTTTGGAGAATGAGACATTTGATACAGGAATTTTCTCCATAATCAAGAGCCAATCCAGATTTTAGAAGTGTCTTAAACAGTGATAAGTTAAATGTCCTTGAACGTACTTCCAATTTCAGTCACAGAGGCTTACAGTATACATGTTGCATATGACAACTTTGGGCTTGGAATAAGCAAGTACATTACTTGGTTGCTTTACATTTTTTTCCAATTATAAGAGGTTTGAATTTGAGTCAAAAATATTTGTTTTTATATAGTGTATAAACAAATCCCAAATCTGTGCTACATAAAGCCATTTTTAGTACTTTTTTCCTGCTCTAGTTATTTTTATGTCTTTAACATTTAATAAAATAATCATATAACTGAAATGGAGGAGGTGATCAACTGGATAACTTTTTTTTTTTTTTTCAATAAAAAAATACATATACTAAAACAAAATCAAAAGCCCCCAAAGGATACATTCAGAGGAATACAGCCAGTTCTAAATCTGCAAAGCTTTGTATGCGTTGTATATATCCTTATCAGTGTTGTCAGCTCATGGTTTTATTGCAAGTCTCATTATGTCCTGGGTTAAAGACTTGAGTTCTTAAGTCATGTGCAAATGTGAAAATTACTGTTTAAAAAAAAAGTTTTTCACAACTGCAGATGAGATTAATGATTCAGATGCACTACAGAGGTCTCAAAAAGATTATTATATGTATTTTTTTACAACTAATTTTCAATGAGAATACATTTGTATTCTCATAGCTGGAGGAGTTGGTGTGTGAGCTTTGTGCTACAGTCATACATTAAGAGACTTTTTATAAGCCTGCTCTTTTTGTGGATTTATTTTTTATTTTTTTTAATTTTTTAAATCTTGAGAGAATCAAAGTATTGCAGCACTATAGCAGCTATCTTATACCTGACATTTAACGATGGCACCTCTGACCTTCAGCTACATTTAGTTCTTGTTATTTTTCCCTTATCTATCCTTTCCCTCTTACTCTCTAGGAAGGACACACAGTCAGAGAAGTACTGATGAACATCAAAATTCATGTCTGGGCAACCATGGAACATTTTTTTTTTTTTTTTCCTTAGATTACAAACTTAAGACGTTTTTTGTTGTTTCTGCCATCTGGTTTTCTCTGGGGCATTTGCACTGGACCTACTGCAACATTATTAACTACACTTAAATTACTACTGTGAAGTAGAAAGCCATCTCTTATAAAGCAATCCCACCCCCAAACCAAACCAGCCAATCAAAAACAAGACCACCACAAGCCTTGGCAGCCTGTAAGCAATTCCTGTGAGCAGGTCCTGGGTGAAGTAAGGTTTTGGCAGATAGGTTTCTAAACACAGTGATCTTTTTACATACACACAGTGTTGATAAGAAAAGTATGCTTAGATTAAATTGAAGATATTAGTAGTTGAAAGATGGTCATTTTAAAGGGAAAATGTGCTTTTGTGCTGATGTGGAAATAAGTATACAAACCATGTGACTGTGACTCACTGTACATTGCAGCAATGCTAGAGTGAAAGAAGATGGGAGGGATGGTGAGGTGAATGATGGGTGACCAGTCTCAAGAAACTGATATATCAGGTGATACAATCCCAGCCTGCTGAAGACTTGTGGAGAGAAGCAGAGCTGTGAGAAAGAGGACACAAAGGTGGGCTAAGGGTACTGCTGGGTAACTGAGAGGGAGAGGTGGTGGCTGCTGCTCCTGTAAGTACCTCCCCACCTCCTCTGCCCAGGTTAAGGGCTGCCCCACAGACACCAACAGCATTAGCTAGCCTGGCTTCCCAGAGCTCCAGCACAGCCAAATCAAGCAGAGCCCTTTTGTTTCTCCCACCAGCCTACTGACTGCTTTGCAGATACCTAGAAGTAGCTCTTATTAAAATCCTGTTTTTTCTTTTCCTTGAACTAAGCCATCGTGGTCACTCCAAGAACAGTTTTTAGAAGTGTTTATAAGTGCCTTTTATGGGTGAGAGCTGTATTTCTATAATTTAATAATATCTTCCTGGAAACACTGTAGATACTGTGTACTAATTAACTTCTAGAAGTACTCAGTACTTTTGTAGCCAGTGACCCATGTGAAGACAGACATCTGAATGAGAAAATCGTATCCAAATGGAGTTTCAATGCAAATGAGCTATTGCATTTAGAAGAAGAAAAAGTGAGCTAAATAGCTAATTGGTTTGAATAGATGTTTGACTGGAAACTGAATAGGGTATTCATCTGACAAGGATGCAGAATTACTGGAATTTCTATGTATAAAAACACACAAATATTTTATAATACTCCTATGCATGTGACATCAATATTTATGCTGGTTAGCACTTCTTACTGGAATAAGAATGTTGTTAGGTAATGGTGGGTTTTGTATTATGTGAATGAAACAGAAGGATTTAACATTTTAATGGCAATTCTAAGTGCTATGTCTGACCATTTAGTTTAAGGTGGAGCTCAAATTAAAACTTAATTGCAACAAGTAGCCTAAACAGTGGCTTAAGGAGAAGCGCGCACACACAAAAAAGTTATGCTCAATCCCAAAAACACACAAAAACACATTTCACCCAAATACTGATTTTCAGTGCTATGAAACAACCTCCCTTTGGAGGCCAGTTCTGCAGCCACTTCATGAAATTTAATAATGATGATAATTCTGCATGTCACAGTTTGGACTGAACTTTACATACACTGAAGTACATCCTTGCAGAATAATATGGTCCCATCACTGCTAGTATAAAGTTATAGCACTTTACTCTGAAATTCCCCAAACAGAGAAAACTAGGAGTAGTATTTCAAACTTACTTTTTGAACTTGTTTATTATCCCACTTTCATTTTTCTTGATATCATGAACCATCTTTTGAAGCTTCCTGTAATATATTAAACAAAATCAGCCTTAAAATTACCATATGGTTGAACACCCATTTACATAAATTAAGAAAAATACAGGAAATATATACATTTCTTTCATTTCCAGTAATATTTTACACATCAACCAAAGTTTCATGTATGTTTGACAGGTACTTCAGTTGCTAAAATAATTTCTGTACAAAGTTTCCATCCCTTTTTAACAGAGCTCTTTGGCATGATTTTTGTTATCCTTCTCCTTAATACAATGCAGTACAGTTTAAATGATCAATCTAAGTGAGCAAGTGCATCAAGAAAGAACAACATCAACTAACAGGTTAGAATATTTCAATGTTAGCATATGGTTCAGAACTGACTTTACTACATTCCACAACTATAATGGGAATACTCTCTAATTTCTGATTTACATGAGTCATTTCTTAAGTGGGCAGTGTACCTTATTCCTGTAGTGTTTGAAGTCATAACAGGAGAGAGGAAAATGATACATAGCTGGGCTTAGGCCATCTGAAAAAACATTAGAGTATCTGTGACTCTGAGCTGTAAAGATCTCAGGACTCCAGGAGTTACATGGACTGATATCTATAATCAAAGATCGTTTTTAACTCATCAACTGCACTGACTCCATTAAAAAATTATTTATAATCAAGGCAATTTAACATCTCATTCTTTTTTTTTTTTTTTTTCTTCAGTCAACAGGTACAAGTTCATATTCCTACCTCCCCTTCTCATTTAGAAAATAAATAAATAAATCACTAAAATCAAGGCAATTCCAGGAAAACTAATACAGCTTATTGAAAAGAGTGATTTTATAGTGAAACATGTTAGAAGCTTAATCTTCCTAGAAACTCTTATAGAATGCATACATATTTCTAGTTTCTTCACATGGTTTATGTTCTTCCAGTTCACCTAAATTAAGGTATCTTGTATTAGACCTGAGCCAAAGATTTTAACTCAAGCAACAAAGAAGCAATGATTTTTTTCAAAAAGGACTTTTATAAATTCTGCCTTGCACTCTTCATTATAAATTGTCTATGCTATTCTATGTTTTAGTCTTGCCTACCCCATCTTTGATGCAAGATCAGGCTACCAACAGAATCTTGGAAGCTTTGCTTACAAAGACAAGTAAGAACATCAAAGCTTTCTTGCCCTTTTTTAAAGCTTTCTTTAAACTTGAAACCTTAATATGCAGAAGCTTTGGTAACATGTAGAGCTCTCCTATCTTCCATCTTCATCATTGGCAATTGGAGCTCTCTCTTAAACATTAAAATAAATTTTTCAAAGGAAATTGGAATTAAATGTGAAGGTCATGGGTCATATCTGATACATAAAGGGTATTGCTAGAACCTCAATCTTTGCACAACTTTACTTAAAAAGCCATTCAACACATATATATATATTTAAGATTCTCAACTAATCAAAAAATCATGAGAATAGCTGACAAACAAATCACTAGCATATCTTTTAACTTTTGCTCAAAGCTCATACTATTAATTTATATATATATAAAATTATAGATGTGAGACAGACACCCAGAAAAATATTTAGCGATTTCTTGCAATAACACACTATACCTATGAGAAAAGTCTGAATTATTATCTGAACTAACCAAATTCATTAAATATGCAAACATGGGGGTGAAGATCTTAGAAGATCTTCTGGATTTGTGTGTCTTTCTCCCCCCCCCCCATAAATTCAGCTTCTGGTCATGTTTGAAATATCACAGCCACCTTCTGCAGTTGACTTTGTTTTGTGCCCCAGCTGAGGTCTGGCAGAGCTTACAAATAAGTTAAAAAAGAATGAAAAGAGAATAGAGAGAGGAGATTTAAATGTTTTAGTTCTAGTTTGTGAAAAATGGTTATTTGCAAGTGTTTATATCCTTTTCAAAAAACGCTTGGCAGCCTTTAATTAAAAATGCATATAAGGATCAGTTATTTTTCCACCAGTATTCATTGTTTATTAGAAATACAGCCCAAACCAAAAATGTAAGTCTAAATCTAGATCTGAATGTTGCTTATTACTCATCTCTGACATTCATATATATCTTTACAATGGTAAGATTATGGCTACATTTTGAAAAAAGTGTTTCTTTTTTTACATGAACGATTTTATTTCATATTGTCACCTTGGCACAGAAAAAATAAACCAAAAAAAAAAATAAAACCCACTCCAAAAGGTGTAACTACAACTTCCCAGAACATTTTGCTTTTAATTTGATCATATTTAGGTGAATTAGACTATCAGTAGTGTCCCACATGCAGTGAATAAGTTTAAAGGAACATTTTAATACATATTTCTATTTTTAAAAATAGGCATTTATATTGGAGACAGTTGCATGTCCTATTACTGGCACAATCAGTTGGTTTTCTGCATGCAGGTGAACCAAAACTTGGTATAATCAAATTCCTGAAGCCGTTTTATTTTGTAACTAAAAAGTGTGATAAATTAGGGAGTATCTAACGCACATTTGTGATTTTTTTTTTTTTTTTTTTTTCCTCCACTTTTTAAAGTCACATAGATCTCTCATGAGTTGCTACAATACCTAGTTTGTTGTCCCTGGACGACTTAACTTGCATCAAGTCTATGAATATAAGCAGATAACCAATGCATTGAAATAGTGGTGAGCATAGAAAGTCATCAGGCATGGATGATCTCCAGCTCAAGTGGAATCCCCTTTGGCCAGTGAAGTTGAACAAGCTGCAAAAACCAGTCTGGTCAGTTAGTGAACAAAGGCTGAGGTTTCTTGATATGAAAGCTGATATAATAGGCTACCATGTGAAAGTTTTACAGAACTGTCTGTCTTATTGGTGATTTTAGAGGGACAGTAGAAAATACGAAGAACAGATAAGATTATTGAAGAGGAGTCTTAGGGGTCTCTGACCCAAGCCTGAATGTCATTCCAGAGCAATAAGGAAAGCGAAGCACAGAAAGGCATTCATACACCTGTTTTGCCCCTATCTGCGTATTGACTTGCTCTCAAATGCTTTGTCTGTTTCTCAAATACTTTTCTTTACATAAGAAAATATCCCCAGTAAAAAGTTCTTGCCACAGTAAACCTCAGAACAATAGCCTTGAGAGCATCCAGGACGTGGAGTATACCATGGCCTGATGTAGACAGCCCTTGCCTTAAGTACATAACTACAATTCTTCACAACACTTCTGAGTCAGGATCTTGTCAGCAACTAGTGATTATTTTCCAGTTGTTCTCTTGGGATGAACAGGTACTTCAATGTTTTGTTCAAGGCCCTCAGTCAGTGAATATGTAAATTAAAATAAGCAGCAATGCTAGCTTTATCTTGCCCTGCAGTTAAAGGTAATTAAGAGATCAAAGTTAAGAGCTGTTTCTTAACTACATGCACCAAGTCTTCATTCAACTTTTCTTTTTCTTTTTTTTTAAAATGTAAAATCAGGCTTGCAGATAAAGGCATAATCTGTGTCACTGTTGATCTTTGGAAAACACTTTTCAGCAATTGATAGCTATTTTGAGATCAAATTCAGTTATGACTGGATGAGACCCTTTGATTAGGAACTCCTTGCACATACAATAGCTTTTCAAAGTTCCGCAGTTATTGCTGATAGTAAGCATGCAGATGAGAAACTGGGAAGTCTCGGCTCTAAGTGCTTCTTAAAAGTTCTGTTTCTAAGAAATATATTAGAAATTCTACCTGTTGGAGGGAATAAGAAATAAGACTGTTCAATGAATCCTTCAGCTGTAATTTTTCTCCACTGTATTTTCCAGTTTCACAGTGGTGGACAGCCAAACTGTTCAGTAGAGAGGTCAGACCTGTTACAGGTGCAAACTCCCTTCTGACTGAATTGCTTCTCTTGTAGCTACTGGATAGAGCCTCTCAGATTTTAGTTTCTCTCCTTTAAACAGCTCTGTGCTCACTTGGGTTGTTAGGATACTGAAGGCAGTTTTTTTTTTTTTTTTTTTTCCCCCTCCAATCTTCATTGTTGGAGCCCAACAAGGAGCATTAGCTGTTGGTAGAAAGGTGTCAAGTGAAACAACAGGTATTTATGAAGCAATTCGCAGACAACAATATTTAACAACTAACTACTTGTACCAGAAATTGATTTTTCTACTGGCTGAAAAAAAAAAGTATATGCAAAATTGTATGGAAATAAATCTGGCCTATTCTCTTGTTCTGTTTTGGGCCTTGTGAGCACAGCTGAAGTGTTACTTCAGGGGAGAAGCTGGTCTAGCCTGGGTCTATTCATGATGTCTTTGTGCTCTCCTGTGGGTATAAACTCTATGGCTTTATGGGTTCAGAGAAGTCTACCAACACTGCACTTTATACTTGCTCTACTCTTTTGACATAGGCAAATACCCATATTCTGTAAAGGCAGTCATTGATCAGCACAAGATTAAAATGAAATATAGCCTCTGGGAGATTAAAATCAAGTTTCTTGGCTCTGAATTCCCTACTTAGTAAAACACAAAGTGCTAAATGCAGTTTTATCCCACCTCACTAAAGTAACGCAAGTACTGAAAAAAAGATTATTTTAGTAGACATCAATCCATCTTGGAGATAAGATTTGGAAAGAATGAGTCTAGCATAATAAAATGTATGTCTGGGAGATGAGGGGAAAGAAGGACATTTTCCTTTTATGTCCAGGAATAAAACTTTCTAAAAGGAGACACTTTTAGTCCTCTCTTGCCTATTTTTCTTATCTTATCAAATTTGACCTCCAGCAATTCATGATTATCTGACATTGTGAAAAAGGAGTCACTAGGTGTGATATATATGTAAAGGAAGCCAGAAAGGCTTACCACTGCAAATACAGTACATCCTGAAAGGACTTGCTGTGTCACAAAACACCTACCTGTGTCCAAGGACTGCCTTGAGCTCAGAGCTGCCTTGAGATAAAGTAAAATGAAACAAAACCACCCTCTCTTTGATCTGGTCACAGCTCAGCACATGAAGAATGTATGTGAGATGAAGAGTGATGGATAGGCCTGGCCTGTGACACATCCACATACTTGGAAATCAGATGGAAGCTTCTGATGCTCTTGCATATAAGCTATCCCACAAAAGCTTTCCAAACTTAAAATAGAAGAAAGTATAAATAACCTGAAGAACAAATCAGATGTGAGATGAGATATAGAGCCCACCGACATGAGAAAGAGGAGTTTGTCTTAATTTCACACAGTTCCGGATAATGAGTAATTCTCCCATCAGTTAAAATCTCTTAAAAATTCATCATACTATTAGTATTTTTAACATCTTAACGTTTCTGCATATATACATAATTTATTTAGAAAGACAATGAGGATAATCTACACCTCCAGAAATATCTCGTTAGCGAACCCTTTGCTTGTGCACAGAGCTAACCCTAACCAAGACGTGTGTCACCCTGCAGTATACGGGAGACATTTAGGCAGGCTTAAGTCTGCCTTGTGTTTTCCTGTTCATTTCCATGATGTGTGCTCAGGAAAAGATGAAGACACTGGGATTTCATCAGCCTTCTCCCAGAGAGACCTGAGGGGAGAGGGTAGGCGGTTCAGAGCATTGATGAACTCCCCATGCTCCTGGGAACCGAGAGTAAGCTTCATCTATGTGTGCAGTGAATCCAGTACTTTGAACCACCAGCACGCACACACTATCAGTAATCTGTATAGTTTGCTTCATTTTGTGATGAGGGAAGGCCCATAGCAAAGGACAGTGCTCTGCTGTATAAAAACATTACAAAGCCTCCTGGATGGGAAGAGTGGGCGCTGCTGCTTTAGTGCAGCGGCTGTGAGCACAGACACGTGCACCTGAAATTGGGAGTGGTGCTGATGATGATTCTGGAAACAGGGCTGACTGCAGTGTCAGTAGGGAGTGGCAGCTAAACAAAACCAGTTTAAAATGGTTCACAGGAAGTCTTCTATATTATGAGCATACTTCTATTTATCTGGAGGACTAGAATTATACCTTCTTAAATTCCTGGCACTTACAAGGCTGTCTGAATTATCAAGTTGCGCCTCTTGAGAAATCCCTATCTGCACTCTGGGAAAAGTTCCTTTAGTTGAAAAGGGGCAGAATTTTGAACAGGATATATTCAGACAGAAGATTTGTAAGGGAAGCTTTAAGCACTATCAATACTTTCAGTATTAATTGACTTGCATATTCTTTCTCCTCCTAAACTCAGATTTTTAATGGATAAAGTTGAACTGGCTTCAAAATAATATATATATTTTAAAATCACTGGCACTCTGTTGTTCTGTGTCTAGAAAGCCTCTTTTTCCAAGGTACTTACTACCTCCAGTTACTTCAAGCAAGAAAGATTCATTTTGGATGCATCCCTCATCTTTGCCTTGAGAAAAGCTGCATAAGAGATCAAGTAAAGCAAAAAAAAAAAAAAAAAAATTTCTTCTTTTCCAGGCAAATTCAAATGCAGAAGAATGGGATTTAGTAGGTACAAGCTTAAAGAAAACAATAACAACAGATTCCCAACAAACCCCCTTGCTTTAACATTTTAAGCTTTGGCTAAAAATTTTTACAGAAAGGATCCACAAAATAATAAAATAGAAAGCTTAGAAGAATATAATGGAATTTGGAGAACAAAAGCTAAGTTATTACAAGATGAAAAACAAAAAATAAAGAACAAAAAAAGAGGAAAAACTATTACACCTACCCTTGTTATTAAAAAAAAAAAAAAAAAAAAAAGAAAGTGTGAAACTTGAGAACAGCACACCCAGCCCCAACCTTTACTGCTTCCCACAGCTCAATTATTCCACCATGGTCTCCCCAGCTGCTCTTTATTTTGTGTTTCCACGAGCTTTTAGTTTTATAAACAGGTGCGCAGGTGACAAAATTAAAAAAGTTATTGTTTCTGAACAAAGGGGAACACGCTTGCTTGCTGGGGGAAAAACTTGCTCCCCTAGAAGGGGGATTTGCAGAAGTACCGCTTGAGATTTTGAAAAGCTTGAAGCTCTTGTCTTGGACTATCTTCTCAAACTACATACAGTAGGCTTCCAGCAACATCTAATTCCTGGCATGGTCTTTGTGAAAGATTACAGATCTCAGAGAGCTAAGTGAGAGTTTTGTAAGATGTAGTTTCGTATTACTTGCTAGTTTTGTTTGTCTAAACCAACCCAATTAATTGCATAAAACAATTCTTCCCTTTCACCTCCCTTCTTGTATCTCAGCAGAAAGCAAAAGGAGATTCTCAAGTACAGAAAGTATCTATTTCAGCTCTTCAGGCACTTCAGATCTCCATATGCACACACCACAATGCTACCTAGAACAGCGATAGAGCAATTTCCTTGCAAGGAAATGCAGACTGGCATCAGCTGGCTGGGTGGCAGCTGGTGTTTTCCATGGCTGGTGTATGTGTGTACAACATATACAAACACAGCTGAATTTTTGAGGTGCAATCAGATAAACTGCTTCAGTTGCTGCTGGTCTGAGATAAGGTGCTGCTGCCCGATATGCACTCTGGGGGCTTGTCATTACCCACCCCCTGCAATGCCTCTCGTGGTGGGAGAAGAGGCACTTTGGAGCTGGAGGTGGTAACCTGAGACACCAAGCCATCATCTCAAGGCAAAGAGTCTTTGATCTTTATCTGTAAAGTTATCTCAG
The DNA here is from genome assembly GCA_011076525.1 of Nettapus auritus. Classification (NCBI taxonomy): domain Eukaryota; kingdom Metazoa; phylum Chordata; class Aves; order Anseriformes; family Anatidae; genus Nettapus; species Nettapus auritus. The sequence continues at coordinate 21,304,616 of CM021770.1, forward strand.
AGCTCTGAAGAAAGGCTGAAAGAGACATGCTCGTGGAGAGAAGTCATTTATAGACACCTGAGAGGATGCACAAACAAGTTGTCTTCTGCTGTGTTCATGAGATGCACATGAGGAAATGACTATAAATACTTTAGTTTTGTCAAGAGATTTTTATTTATTTATTTATTTTTATGTCTGAATAACATCCTATTCTGCTCATTTTTTAATCATGCACTATTTTGTCTAAAAGCAAAAAACATAATTACAGCAGGTGTGTGCTTACATGGTACACACACAGAGGCACAGAAAAGCTTAATATTGATTATACTTTTCTTCTTCACATGCCCTCTAGGTAATCTTCTCAGAGAGGTCAAACTCACTTTTACTAGTTGCCAACACAGATGGAGTAAGTGAAAATACATAGCGTGTAAAGGCATAAACATATCTGACACAAATTAGTCCTAACATGAAATTAAATAGCATAACTAATTTGAGGTGACTAGGAATTTTGCACTATGAAAGAATCTTACAGTGACTTAGCAAGGAATCCTGATTCTTGACCGGTATAGGCATAAGCAGATTTATCCACGGGGCTAAGAAAACTGAAGCCTTACCAGTGGGACTGACTTTGGTACAACTGCTCCCTCCTTTTAGATTAAGGCTGAGGCTTGTTCTATGTGTGGACAGTGTATTGATACGGAAGGTTTTGTGTGTTTAAATTGTACAGTATTTGTTGTATTTTTTTTTTTTTTTTTTTTTTTTAATTTAGCAGAGAAGAGTAGTAGACCTGACTCATCATCTTTACTACTCATGTGGACTTCCCAGATGTTTATGCATATCAGAAAGTGGTGATGGCCAGGCACTTTTTACTACTGCCTTTTAAATTATAGATATTTAATTAAAAAAAAACTGAAGGCATTTCATTTTTTTTCCCTCTCTTATCCAACTTGCTCTCCCCTTTATCCCAACTGGATAATAGTGATACTATAAGCAGTACGTATATAAGAGAATAATTAGCTATTACAATATGCCAAGTGAATACCGCACGTCCCTTCCTGACACAAAAAGTTGACAGATTTTCTGTTCTGTAACTGACCCGCTCTGCGTCTTTTTGTTTAGCTGATCTCTTTTATGCACCAGTTGTCTGGATACAAGCTGATGCACTTAAAACAAACAAACAAACCATACCAAAACAGAAGCTATATTCAACAAGCCTTCCTTCCTCTACTCTTCTGAAAGGCTTGCAAGCAACAAATGGGAACTAAAGGCATTAGCTTACTCTAACATACTCGACCAGTTAAAAGAAGCCATGTGTCTTCATGAAGAACTAATTCCCCATAGCCTGATAGGTTAAAGAGAGCAAGGAAAGAAATTTTAGGAGTAATATGGTTTTTATATTTTACCAAACAGAGAAAGCACAAAGTCATCACAGGGAAGTGAATAAAGACAGGTCTTGGTAAGGGCACTGAAAATTACAGCCTGTCAGCAGTAACATTAACTTTAGTCATGATTTTACACGTGTTTTTGAAAGGTTGGATAACATTTCTGTCATTCCTGCAGTCATGTAGATTGAAAGTGCAGTTTGTTCACATGAAGGAAATGAAAGCAAATGAAAAAGTAAAAAAAAAAAAAAAAAAAAGTGAATTGAACATGGAAACAAAGGCTTAATTTTGATTTGGTTTTGGAACAGAGGGAATGTTCTTTACCATACTTAGATATAAAGGAAGTTACATTAAACTAAAAATCAGTCTACTAATGCAGTGATCATTTTAACCACATAAAGTGGATATGAAAGAACTGTCTAATGATGAGGGAGTTGTAAGTCATCTACAGAAGCGCAGATAGCTAGAGGTGACTTTTAACTGATTCCTACAGTCACATTCCTACCTATGAAAGAAGTAGTTCTGAGGCATTTCCATTAAATACATCAAATAGAGTGGGTCACAATTTTTCCTCATTGCAGAGTGCACACAGTTATCTGCTACAGCTTAATCCCAAACTGAAATGGTCCAACAAAATGAGAGGAAACATTTACATCTTTTAAATGTCAAAAATTTCAGTGCAGTTAACATAACATTGAGTGTTAATGTAAAATGATCTGAACTCCACAAGGCATTTTTTTTTCTTCATTTTTTTTCTGCAAATAATTGAAATCTTGTATTTTTTCCTCTATGTTTGTTCAAAATGCTGGAATTGCAGCACCAGATATCTCTCATCCTTTAAACAGAAGGCAAAAGGAATGGGATTCTTACAGTATTCAGTATTTTGAAATGTTTTAGTTATACCTTGTCTGACCTGTTACAACCCTGAATATGGTTAGCGGGGATTTTTATTGGGCTAAATGGTTTTCCAAAACTAAATTCACCAAGCAGAACTAAGACTTGATTCCATTACTCTTGATTAACTTTTCAACTGTTGACTTTCAAGAGGTTTGCTTCCAAAGACTACTGGACAGCACTGAAAAAGATAATAAAATACCAAGTTGCACAAAGAGGTATTTTCATAGAACCATAGAATGGTTCCAAGGGGGAAAAACGAGCTACTAAAAATAGTGCTCCTTTTCAAATAAAGAGGTATTTAGAGCAATTTCAACCGATGTGGGTACACCTTTTCCTCGTCTTGTTAATGTTGTTTTTCATGTGCCATATGGAAAAATATGTCACAAACCATAACAGTGTTGATTTTTTTTTCCAAAATGTTAATTATTTTTCTTTCAAAATAAAAGGATCTATCAAATTATAATGGACTGTGCAGCATGTAGGTTTTGAATGATTCTATAACGTGCAAAACTATTTTGTTCTTGGATCAGCATAACACTGGGTAACAGAATCATCATACGATTTAGTATCTAGCTCTCTATAGAGCTATACGGGGTGTAGCTTTAAAATAGTGGTGAAAAAAGGTTATACAAAGCTTGCTGAAACATTTTTATTTCTTCTATGGCCAAGGACCATATTTATTGGGTTTTGTTTGGTATTGGGCATATGCTTTTTTGACAAAAATTAAAAAAACACAAACAGCAAATCTTTAGACCAGTCTACATTACTAAATCTTGCTGAGTAACTGACAGTCAAAAGCCTGAGATGGTGTAACTTGTTATTTTTATAGTTCTGGCAAATGCGATATTGTGGACAATTACTTGGCAGGGCTACAATGCCACTGGAAGACCTAATATTATTTGGAGAGCGTGCCTGTTAGGCAGTGATGTCATAAGCTACACCAGTGACTGAACAATTTTGCCTACATAGAAGGAAACTAAAGGTGAGGTATATACATAACTGATCTTGTGAACAGTTTTGGTGCAAACCTAGACTCTACTCTTATGCTGCTACCTACATTAAACAAGAGCTCTTCAGAATTGTTGCAATATTACACAGCATCATTTTGTCCATATTGCTCTATTTTCAGATACAACATATGTGGGTCACAATTACAAAAACACAGTTTGCTATAAACAGCATCATAGGCAGGAAAATTCTATATAAGAATGATGTATGAATGTTTGGGTTTAAAAACAATACAGCAGGATTCAGGATTTTTTTCCCTCCCCTAACAGTTTTTATTAGAAGGTTTATATATGAAGATTTATGTTTTTTAATAAATAAACGAAGAGAGCAGCTTGGCAGACTGACAAAGATTGCTCCATGCAGAACAACATAGTCAGAAAGAAGGACAATAATGAAAAAAAAAAAAAAAAGGAACAAATTTGAAAGGGATTGTTCTTATGAAATGCTTGCGCAGACAGAAAGGAAGAAATGAAGAAAAAAATATAGATGGGGGTGGAGGCTATTCTATGCTGAAGCAAGAGCAGAGAGAGAAACAGCAGGAAGATTTGACAGGAAGTTGCACTGGGAGCGAAAAAATTGATTTTCTCAGTGGTATTTAGGGAAGTTTGCATTTTGTATCTCATTCCAAAGTCCAGAGGTGAGACAGATTCATGAACTGTTTAACAAAGCAAGAGGAAATAGAGATTACTCAGCTTCATCATTTAATCAAAACTCCATCTTTTGTAGGGCAAACTGGATCTAACAATCCCACAAAAAGAATTTGTATTCGTACTCAGCAGCACAGCACATGTAGCTGGTGAGCTTGCTTCTCCTCATTCCTGTGAATTTCACCTTTAGAGGCTGCATGCAGTCAGCACTGCGACTTCACATTTAGCCTGGCCAAAATATGCATGCACCACAAAAACCACTGCCGTGACTGTGTGCAGTAGCAAGTTTTCAGGGGAAACTGGGAGCTGAGAAAGAAGGCTGCTGGAGGTAGCAGTGGGTGGTGAAGACCTTCAAGGCGGCTTCTGACTGAGGGCCTAAGGGTAAGGGTAGCTGGGGCTCGTGCTAGAAAGAGAACAGAGCAGGTAAGAGCAGAAGTAAGGGGGCCGTGACTCGTGGAGAAGAAATAGTGATGAGCAACTAGAAGAGGTCAGACCAGAAACATCTCAATGTGGAACAGTTTTCCTGATTCGGGCTCTTAGACTACTAAGCAGTATATAAATAACCCTGTACACTTGCATAACTTTTCCTTTGAAGTGTGTATAACTGAAAGAGGGGAACATTAATGTTGGATGTGACTCTGGTGTCCAACTCTGTTCCAGGGAGACTGCTTTGAAACTCCAGTTTCTTTCCTTGTTTAGTTTTTACTCTGATTCTGACATAAATTACATTAAAATTTGACTTAAGGGAAAAAAGGAGATTAAGTTTTTATTTGCGCCTATTCACTATTAACAAGAATTAATTAGAATTTCTGTAATAAAAACATTTTCTTACAGTGCAGAACTGATGTTCCTAATTTATTCTCTCAAAAGAAATATTCCCTTTGATAAAACATGCTATACATAGAAGGCATCAGTTTACAATATAATATAATTTTGGTCCCAAATGAGTTCATTTTCTGCTTATACCCTTTCAAGAAGAAACTACACCAAAAAATCTTGTAGTAAATAAAAGACTGGGTAGTTAAGAGCCAAGCTATCTCTATCTGTAGAAAATTAGCGAAGACCATAAATACCGTCAAACTTGATAGACAACTAACAGACATTCAGGCCTCAAGGAAACTTCTCTTGATTTTAATAGAATTAGGACTTAAACCCTCCTGTTTAGCAGGGGATGTTAAAACAAAAGGATTGTGTTTGCATTGCAAATAACCTGACATATATCCTACCCAAGAAAAAAAAAAAAGTCAGCTGTAGTCCCCCTCCACCACCACTTGTTTTTTAATTTGTCAGTTATGGGGAGATAGTGATTTTAGGTTTGGGGTGGAGTTTTTTTTTGGGTGGGGCAGGGAAGAACTACTGCAACTTAGAAGTTATTTCAAGTGAACAGGAAATTTTACTCTTGGAAAAGTGATCTTTTCGCAGTCTGGAAGATGTTGGCTGTATGACCTTCATGAAGTGAAAGCATGTGGTACGCTTCTGCTTCATGCCATGGTTTGTCACTGCAGTGGGGATGGTAATGATGCCTTTGAAAATGACATTGTGATACACAGCTGAAGGCAGCTGAGCACAAAGGGGCATTATTAAAGTTTGTGGTCATAATAAAAAAGGCAGCAAGTCTGAAGAGATGTTACAACAGAGTCATATATAGCAGCTACAAATTACTTACAGAGCAGGAATCATAGGTGTATAGTCTAAGGAAGCTGAACCACAAAAGAGCCTGCAAGTTTGATGCTATATTGAGTTGCTAACTTCATGTTACCTTTGCCAACTACCACCCTTGATTATCAGTGCATCTATTTATGTATACATTTGTCTGAAGCATAAAATTATTTTCTGAAATCAAGGCATACTAGAGACTGCTATGTCAGCATAGCTATTGCTCATGTATTTCACTCCACACTTTAGAAAACCATTCAAAGTACCAAATTCTTTGCATGCACCACATAAATTAATCTCATGATAAACAACCAACCCTGGAACTTCATGTTTTCCTGACTATATGACAGCAATTAGAATAAACAGTGTATTCAGAGGGAGTACTTCTATAATACTGTGCATACCTTATAACAAACACTACATTAAAACAATAATGGAATTCCATGAAGTTCCAGTATTTCTGTCAAACTGATATTTAAGTTAATTGAGTGACTTAACTGCAACTGCAAAGAACGCTCATACTGCAACATGATAGCTAGAGGCACATAAGAACACTTACACTTCTTGTTGTTGCAATAAATGTGTTGAATATGTCCAGAATTCAGATCTAATGTAAGACTTGCTAATTCAATGAAAGGCTGCATCTGTTCAGTTCAAATATGCCCATGGAGAACAGATGAGATTACTGAAGCCACATAATACCTACTTTTTCAAGTCTACACTTAAAAAATCAAAAGTTCTGCTCTCAAACACTGACTCAGCAGCAGTACTACTTTAATTTTTGCTGCCACAAAGCAGAAATTTTAAGAAAGCTGTCTTTAGAAAAGTATGTGAACTGTAATTACATCAATTGAACCTATCCTTTGTAGAAAAGTTCTCTGTATTTACATCTTGGCATACAGAGGAAGGCAGATTTTTAACATAACCTTTTCATTCATGTAACATTTGGTGGAAATTTTGAGCCACACATGTATCTTCTTTGTAGGTAGGAGGCTATATTAGGAAGTCAATGGCAAAATCAACAAGTTGCAGAGTGCAAGCAGGCACATGGCTGTTTCAAAGAAGGAAGCAATGGCTGCCACCATGTTAAACTGATCTCTTCCTATATTTGTACATCTCTTCTAAGTTTGCACTGTGAACACAATCTCAAACAAACTTCTGCCATAAGTTATTAAAATCCTCATGTTGTAGTAAGGTCAATGTAACCATGTATCCAGGTCTCTGTCTAATGAGGTATTTAAACATGTTTAAACTAAAGCATGCATGCTTTCACTGCATGTAGTGAAAACACTCATGTTTGAGAAACATGTGCTGCTTGCACAACTAAGGTGAATTGGCAATAAGAAGGACAGAAAAAGTAGCTTTTAGTACTTCAAGATAATACAGGAAAGTGGAGCTACTCCCTCCTCTTCCTTATTTTACAATTTAAAAGCTTTGGTCAAGACAGAGTGTCAGCCCTGTGATGCAATGGCTGCCTTTCTGGTTTAAGGCTTTTGAATTGGTACACAAAGAAGCTGTGGACTATTATAACCCTCACATGTAGGGCCTTCTCTATATATTTGGAAGTAATCTTGTTTTTAGCCCTGTTTTAAGCATTTGCAAGAGATACAGAGGGTACAGCTTTATCACAGAAAAGAATATTCTATTTCTTTAGGTACCAGTAACTATCTTGATGGCATCAAGTTTTCCATCATGTTACTTCATTTATTATCTTGAGATAGCTAAATGCAACCAGAATTAAGGCCTGACACCATTTAAACCATGTGAAGTGATAAACTGCAGACAGTGAGAAAATTAACTGTCTTCTTCCCCGCCCATTAGACCATTAAGAGACTTTGCCCAGGCTGTAGGATGCAGCCTGCCAGGATGAAAACTATAAGGGTCATCACACCTCTACAAGTACACCCCAATATTTCAGCAGTACGGAGAGTGTGGAGAGCAAGAAATTCTGTTCCATCAAGACTAGCTTTACAAGGGATTATTTTAATTTGCATGAAGGCTCCTGGGGAGGGGGACACACACTTGTAAATGGTTTATGAATCAATTGCAAATGCTTAAATATGAGTAATTTTAGAAAAAAAAACTTTTTCCAGTATTATTTTATGGAAAAAAAAGGAAGAAGAAAATATTTTAACCTTTATCTGAAACAGGACTTCTTTTAATTACTCACGAAAAGAAGGCATTGTGAAAGAGCCTTGAGGTACCCGCTCCACCAGCACACAAGTCCAGCCATACTAAAAATACTCCAGTAATGGCCAGCTTCTGCCTTTTTTTTTTTTTTTTTTTTTTTTTTTTTTTAAATCTCAAACCCTGTATTTAAAGTTGTCCTCTTTCATTTAGGAGCATTTCCCAGTCTTTTACCTGTTCTTTCAAAGACTGGGAAATACCACAGTAACTTAACTGCGAAAGCCAACTTCATATGACACTCCAATTAAACCATTAAGCCATTAATCCATTTTTTCCCTAATTTGCATACAGCTCATACACCTTAGTGAGTCCAAGCCTGTTTTCTTAAACCTTTGCAAACAAACTTTTAAAACCTTTCCTCCTAGTTTGCCAGCGAAGCAGCTACCACGTTATCCTCCGCAGACCCGTCCCGCGCTTCCACGCACGGCCGCGGCGAGGGCCTGGTGTAACCCCACGACCTCTGCCCGTGCCCCCTGTTCCTCCCCCCCCCCCCCCCCGTGTCCCTGTAACCCCCGTGTCCCTGTGTCCCCCCAGTGCAGGACGCGGCTCCCCGCGACCCCGCCGCCCGCAGGTGCCCGGCAGACCCGCTCCGCCCCACGCGTGGCGGTGTGCGCGGGGGTTCCAGCCCGTACCTGAGCTTCTCACCAGCTGGCACGGCCAGCTTGTTCAGCTTCTCCATGCTCCGCGCTGCGCCAGCACTCGCCGGGACCCCCGGCTCAGCCGCCCCTATCTCCGCCACTCGGCACCTGCCGGCGCCGCCGCTTCCTCCTGCCGGGAGGGGAAAGGGCACGGCTCGGCACGGCACGGCACAGCCACGCTCCCTGCCGGCACCCCGCTCCGTGCTCGGGGGAAACTTCCCTGCTAGGAGAGCCTCTGCGGCTGGGCGCTGCAGGCTCTCTTCCCTGTCCCACCCGCAGGCGCGGGCAGAGGAGGGACCCGGTGCTCCCGGCCCGCCCCCGCCCCGGCCCGGCCCGGCCCGCACAGGTGACTGCGGCCGCGGCAGCCCCGGGTAAAATGCCTCTGGAAACGGGACGCGGTTCCTCGCGCCTCCCCGCAGCCCCCTCTGTGTGTCCTGGGGGAGCGGCGGCTTGGCCTGGGAGGAAGGCGGCCCCGCAGTGCAGACAGCCGGGTTTGACAGCGGGTGAGATTTCGACGAGCTCCAGCGGGCCGTGGCGGGGCCAGGGAAGCCGGCCGCAGCTGGGTGCTCAGCCCCGGGCTGACCCCAGGGCTTGTCTGGGCTGCAGGCACCGCGGCAGATGCTGGGCTCCCCTCTCTGCTCCCCACACCTCTCCCTGTGATGGCGTGCTGGGTGCTGGCATGCTGCCACGGGGACTTGTCCCTTCCCGAAGGGGCTGCAGCAAAACTAGAGAAGACCACCCGGTTGCCCCCATCCTTTTGAATATCACTGGAGGGAAAAAGAGACATTTCTTCACCCGCCTTCTTAAACAGCACACTCTCCATCGGCACAGGGTGAGGCCGTTCCCATCCCAAATGTAGGTAGCTGGTCTGTGTTTAACGGCTCTGATACCTCACAGCCCAGGCTTGATCGTTTTTTCCTCTTTAAAAGTGAACTTATAAGTGGCAATGTAAGCATTGGGCTTGGACTTTATCCTGTAGTTCTGGTTGACACTTTTTTTTTTTTTTTTTTTTTTTTTTTTTTTTTTTAAGTTCTATGCCTTGTATAGTGTTGCCACTGTCTTCTTTGTATATCTTTGGCCACTCTGTGGCTTAATCTGCAGGTTAAGTCTGGTCTAGGTAGGAAACTTTTCTCTTTCTCTTCTTTCATCTGCATCATGTTACTATGTTTTGGTAAGTACTGTATGTTTTGAGGACACCAGAAGTTATTTCTTGGGGAGATTCTCATGACACTTAAGCCAGGTTTTCACATGGATATGTTAACTCCCTAGATTGTACTGACTATATTTCTTTTGTGAAAATGTAGTGGCAAAACATACTTTCCTGGTTAGTGCAGGTGACAATGAGGAAACAGCCTGCCACAAGATTTATGTCTTTGCTAACAGTATTGCTCTGATCTTGGCATGGATAATGTCTTTGATCTCTCAGCCTTTAACACAGGAATCAGTGGATATTTACACATAGTATTTCTCAAGCGAGGGCCCTTAGTGAACAAATTACCCTTTTGAGGTGTCTTATAAAGTTGGAGTATTTCATAAAGGCTTTAAGTAATAACAGTCAAGTTGAATGTTATTTACTACACAAGTCTCTGGAATTCCACCCTGCAAAACATCTGATTATGAACTGGACACCTTTCCAAGTTTATTCTCAAAGTTATTTTTGAAATTAAGGTTACACTTGGCCAATGTGAAGAAGCAGTGTAAATCAATTGCAGTGTCACTTTACCTTTTGCTTATATAATCTTCCTGCTATATCTAAATATGTATCAGGATACAGGCTTGCTTATTAGGTGCTTAGACAACAGCTGGTTCTTACCTGACTCACAGAAATCCTAAACTATTTCCCTTTGAGATCTTTGGTGGCAGCCTCTCATTCACCCTGCCCTGGTTTTGCCTTGTTTCTTCATGACTCATCAGTTTATAGGTTTAGTTTTAATGCTCTACAGTGCCCGGTGCAGAGAACTTTCACTCTTGTCCTTGCAGCACTGCTCCCTTGAAGGAACTGATGCTGATGCCTCATTCCCAGGGCAGACCCCAGGTCCATCCCTCAGCCTTCATCTCTTATCCCTGTGTCCATGTAGCCATGCAGTGAAATGGATTGGGGAAGAATCCTCTACAAATGATCTAGCAAAAAGTAACAAAAAAGTGGTTTTAGCTGTATCTGCTTCTGGACATGGTTCAGTGCATAGGAGTTGTGAGGGTGCAGCAGAGGGTAGGAGGAATAGGGTGTGTGGCTGTTTAAACTGGTACGGCTGCCAAGAAGTTACTCCTAAGAATATCCCTATTGCACAAGACTTGTTCATGAGATTTTGTGGTATCTGCCACAGGGCCTGTCCATGGATCAGTATGTCAGCCAGCTTGTTTCTTCCATGCATACACATGGCCCAACACACATCTCTGCTTCACTTTAATATCTACAAGCTGGTTACAGAAAAACAAAAACAAAAAACAATCCAACATTTTCCTACTGCTCCACCAGGGCTTGGCCTCTGAATGTTTATGGAGGGCACATCTTATTTCGCTTTATATTCACTCCTACCAAGGTGTACTGACACTTTCCAGGGGAGAATAGTCCTGCCCTAAATTAGCAGAAGTCTCTAGTACCAGCTGATGTGGTCTAGGCTGTCTCCCTGCTCCTGCAGAACATCGGCAAAGAATAAATTAGCCCATTCCTCCCCAAGAAAGCATATACAGTATCCCCTAGATATCTCAAACCCAAGGCACCTGAGAGAGAGCAGTTTATCCTGGCCACCTTGGAATATGCTTTTCCTGTGAAACCAATGGAGGGTCAAGTGCAAGTTAAGTCCTGAAATTAAGAGAAGGAAGCCACACTCCCAAAAATGTCAAAGGAAGTTTTTCTAGCTACAGTGAAATTCCTCCTCTTCCCCAGTTTAAGTGTATTCATGTGTCAAGAACCTTCGGATCTAAACAGTGTAGCCTCACCAGGAAATGGCTAGAGCCTGCTTAGCTGTTTCTGGTCTGCCTCCAAATCAGCCTATCTGGCCATCTATTCTTGTGCTCAGAAAGGTTATCAGGGCAGTACAAGATAGGACAGCCACTCGAGAAAAAAAAAAAAAAAAAAAAAAAAAAAAAGAACACACCCAAACCTCTCCAAACATCTGTAGGTCTCTTCTTTTGCCCAGCAGGTGGTTTCAGAGTCCAAACTTTGAGCTAATATTTGGACTGACCCTGTCTGTGCTCATGAGGGTTTCTATACAGGCCTTACAGAAACACTGTGTGCTGCTGGCAGGGAGAAACACATAGACTGACCACTGGGATGGGGCAGTTCCTCCCTCCCTCCAGGGTTACTTGTTGCCCCCAAATAGGAGGAACTTCACTAGCCTCGGCTCCAGGAAATGACCTTCCTGCTTCTTCAGGAACCCTGGGAGGGTCTGGAGGCGGTGGCAGATTGGAGACACGCAGCAAGCATGAAGTCATGCTATTTTTGTAGCTGTAACCCCAGCAACTGTCCATCTCTGACCTAATGTGTTCATTTACAGAATGCCAAAGAGGAACTACCATTTGCTTTACCACGTGGATGTCATTTTGGCCATAACAGGGGTTAACATGAAACCCTCCTCCCCAGAAATGAGTGCTGGCAGGGGGGTGGATGTTCTGAGGGATGCCTGTGCTACTACTGTGCTCCCTGGCACATATGGGGCCAATGGGGACAGTTGGGAGGCACAGTCACCATCTTGCAAGTGCTGCTGGCCATTGAGATGTGGCCTGGCAGCCTGGACCAGCCTGTGCTGCCCAACAGAGGTAAGGGGCAGGTCCCAGGTGCACGGGGATGACATTAGTCTCCCAGGTGAAGAGGTTTTGATGTCTCATATGAAGCTTTTTTACAGAAGTGTTCCTGCAGTAGTGGTCTTCTGGAATTTTATTGTTCAAACTCTTCACCTAAATGGCATTTTAATGTTTTAAGAACCTGCATTGTCACGGACTCTGCCATTTTTTGTGATTAGGTGGATAGTGGTACTTTCATTTTCCTGTGTATGGCTACAGATTGTCAGGGTAAGTTCCTTACACCATTACTCAACACAGGTAATGCAGGATTTGCCAGTAAATTCCCTTGGCAGAATGTTTTGGAGAATATGGTATGGATATTTTTGCTCAAATTACCTTTTAATTTTTTGTAAAGACCTTCTTAATGCTTTGAAAGATAATCTAAATGCCACTGACTGTTGCAAAATCATTTCCTCATTACTGTAAGTGTTGTGGCTTAGTTTGGGTTTGTCTCTCTCATCCTCTCCCAGTATGACTATATTTCTCCTCTTACACCCATAAATAAAAAGATTTTTAAAACCAACATCTTTATCTTGTGTATTCAGAAACTAAAATGATTTTTTAACCTCTTCTGCTATTTTCTGCTGTTTATTTCTCCTGGTTCATTCCTTGTGCATGCTGCCTCACTTTGATGGCATGTTCTGGTTTCTATTTACGACCTATTTTCTATTTAAGATGAGGTAATCAGGACATGGACAAATCTAGACTCGGTACAACAGACTGAGACTGTGAGTATCGTACCTTCATTTGGTCAAAATTTATTGTAAATTAACAGATATTTCCTGTTTACTCCAGGCTTCAGTTTTGCATACCCTATTGTAACTTGAGTACCTCAGGTACTGTGTCCAGTTTTGAGCACCACAATAAAGAAGGGCATAAAACTGTTAGAGAATGGCCAAAGGAGTGCAGGAAATATGGTGAATGTTCTAGAGGGCAAGACATAAAAAAAGTAGCTGAGGTCACTTGGTTTGTTCAGCCCAGAGCAGAGGAGGCTGAGGGGAGGCCTCATGGTAGCCTGCAGCTTCCTCATGAGGAGAGCGGAGGGGCAGGCGCTGAGCTCTGCTCCCTGGGGACAGTGACAGAACCTGAGGGAATGGCATGGAGCTGCGTCATGTGAGGCTCAGTTTGGATATCAGGAAAAAAGTTATTCACTGAGAGGGTGGTTGGGAACTGGTACAGGCTCCCCAGTGAAAGTGGCCATGGCACTGAAACTATCAGAATTCAAGAAATGTTTGGACAGCTCCCCAGGGAGCTGGGCCCAATTATTCTTGTGGGATTCTTCTTTTTAAATCAGGATATTTTGTTTCTATGATTGTTAAGATCATCTGTGGCTTAAGATTTGTCTGAAGGATTTGAGTCCTTGGTAAGTGGTGTTCCTAGATCAGAACAAGTACCTCCCTACAGGGCTAACTGTTACAGAGAAACCGTTATGCAAAAGCCAGAGTCTGAGTACTATCACTGACAACAGTCGTAGTTTTTCTTGACGGAAAGTTTCTGTCTGACTCCTTCAATGACTTTTTTTTTTTTTTTTTCTTTTTCTGATTTCCACTGAAATTAATGCTGTCTACTTCAATTTCTGCCAGTACGTGGTTTGTATGATGACTTGGGTTTTGTCAGGGATTCCTGCTGAAGCTACTGATATCACTAGTAGTCACAATACAATTAAATATTTTATAAAATATCAGCTGTACATATCTTATTTTTAAGTTCATAAAATTCCTTTTAGGAAGACCATTCACATTGTTATCTTCATGTGGATTACAGATCGTGACTATATTTAGCCTAGGAAATCTAGGAGCCTGTTTGAGTTCCCTATTTGGGTTGGCAGCTGAAGCTGTGAAGCTGAACACAATGGGTTGTTGCTCAGATGCAACAGCATCTTCCCATAGCCTTGTCTGCATGAGAGAAAAGCCGAGGAGTATGTCCCAGGCAGGAGCTGTGGTACACAGGACAGGTGTGCCATCAGGCTGTGTGAAAAGTCCAAGACAGTATATTGATACAGCTTTGCCTGGAAGCTGCCATTTTAAAACATCTAAGATTTCACACAGTTAAAATAACTAGCTGAGGCTTATAAATTATCACAGAATCACAGAATAGACTAGGTTGGAAGAGACCTCCAAGATCACTGAGTCCAATCTCTGACCTAACACTAACAAATCTTCCACTAAACCATATCCCTAAGCTCTACATCTAAACATCTTTTAAAGACCTCCAGGGATGGGGACTCAACCACTTCCCTGGGCAGCCTATTCCAGCGACTAACAACTCATTCAGTAAAGAAGTTTTTCCTAATATCCAACGTAAACCTCCCCTGGTGCAACTTTAGCCCATTCCCCCTCATCCTGTCACCAGGCACATGGGAGAATAGACCAACTGCCACCTTGCTACAGCCTCCTTTCAGGTACCTGTAGAGTGCAATAAGGTCGCCCCTGAGCCTCCTCTTCTCCAGGCTAAATAGTCCCAGCTCCCTCAGCCACTGCTCGTAAGACTTGTTCTCCAGACCCTTCACCAGCTTCGTTGCCCTTCTCTGGACTCGCAACTCCAACTCGCAAAGGACAAGCAACTCCATGTCCTTCTTGCAGTGGGGGGCCCAAAACTGAACACAGTACTCGAGGTGCAGCCTCACCAGAGCCGAGTACAGGGTGACAATCACTTCCCTGGACCTGCTGGCCATGCTGTTTCTTATGCAAGCCAGGATGCTGTTGGCCTTCTTGGCCACCTGAGCACACTGCTGGCTCATATTCAGCCGACTGTCAACCAATACTCCCAGGTCCTTCTCTGACAGGCAGCTTTCTAACCACACATCTCCCAGCCTGTAGCTCTGCTTGGGGTTGTTGTGCCCCAGGTGCAGAACGCGGGACTTGGCCTTGTTGAACTTCATACTGTTGGCCTCAGCCCATCGGTCCAGCCTATCCAGATCATCCTGCAGAGCCCTCCTACCCAATATATGTCATGCAGCATAAAAAAATGAGCATTAAGAAGGTGAATAAAAAGAACTGCAAATAGATTAATTTTAGACATCCACTTGAAGGAAATCTTCTTTATATTTATTTTTACTTTTAATGCTTTGAGGAGCCAATGCTGCATCAAAGAATCTCAATGAGTTATGCATGACTCAAGAAGAAGCTATTTTTTATAGGTTACATTAACGCTCATAGACACAGTCTAATGCCTTCAATGTGTATAAAACAGCTGAGAAACATAATTTGATGTAAGCAATCAGGTTGATATTGAAGTTTCAATTTTATCTGTAACATGACCATATAAGACTCATGTTTTCTCTCAGTCATGCTCGAAAACCCATTTATTAACCCTTTCCCAATTAGTAAAATCTTGTCTCCAATATTAATGGAGAAGATCATACCAGACAATATTCTTAGAAATATTCAGGAGTCAACAATGGAACTTCTCATTATAGGAAAGAGTTTTGTACGTGGATTTAATGCACAACCTGTCCTGCTAAGAAGCTGGTATATTTGCTCATTTTGACTTTGGCACTTCTGGTGAATGTGGGAAACCAGAAGTTGCATGTTCTACTCTTTAAAGGACAGCTTTTTGATCTTTTGCTTGGTTTTTCCATCAGGAAGTTCTGACTAAAGAGCAACCATATAAGCTTTTCTGAGAAATATGTAAAATAACTGAAAATCTAATTCAAAATATCTGCCTGATTTTACTGTCCTGAGGTTACAATATTTCATGTAGGTTAGAGTTACTTCTTACCTATATATACTTGCTGTCTCAATTCTCTCTTAGACTAATAATTGCTTCAAAAAGAGTGTTTGTTCATATGTAAGACTCTATTTAAAAATTGAGTCTACTGCTTGAGCTCTGACATTTTGCTACTACTGGGATAGCACTAAAGGTAAGCATTCCAAACATTGAAACAGTGTAATGTGGATGTAAAGGTAGACACTAGTAGGAATTTGGCTTAATCAGTCTGCATTCACATGCAAGTCAGAAAATAATTACTGCAGTTCAGTTTTTTAAGGCTGTGGAAGTTAAATGAAAGTAGCCCAAATTGCTCCCACCTCTGTCTGAATTGGAAAATAGCCCAAATTCATACCACCTGAATCTGAACTGGCATCTGTAGCAATGTTGCAGGCTTTAATTTTGTTAAAGGCCTGTTATTTAAAGTATTTTGTACATATTTGATCTATTCTGCTTTCAGAATATCCTTAGGAAGCTGTGCCATCATTGTGCTATGGAGACAGTGAGCGAGTGGAGGGGAAATGTGCTGTTAGCACTGGCCTGTCATATGCTGCCTGGGTGGGTTTTGTGCTTGATCATCTGGGTCTGAATGCAAACTTGTGGTACTTGATACTGTGCCAAAAGTGCACTCAAACACTATTGTTTAAAAGTGTGTCAATTTAGATATAGTTTGTTTCCCCTCAATTTCTATTTCAGTTGATAACCCTGCCTACTTAACTTACCGTTCAGTGTCATGTAGCTGGTGTTTGGAAACCATGAGTTTATGGAACATGATTCCTCATGACTTTCTATGTATTTACAACTTACTGATTGCTATAATCAGGTGAACACACTGCTGTTTCATGTTTAAAATAATACATCTCTGTTTTTCCCAAGCATTGCTTTCAGATTCTCACTAACTAGTCTATTTAAATTATTTTATTATTATTTTTTTTCCACTTCCAAGATGCATATAAGCGCTTTTAAACTAGAAAACACTGTTTCTTGTACAGGAAAAATACATGTGGGTATTTAGTTGTGCGTTAGGAGATGAGAGGAAGGTACATTTCTGTCCCAAGAATTTTTAAATAACACTTATTTTCAGAAATTTTAGTTTATTCACTATGGGTCAAATGGCTCAATGACACAGCATTAATTTTGGAAGACTCCTAGCAACTGCTGTAGCAATTTTAAAGCTTTAATCTGTTATCACTTTGGATAGTAGCTACTGAAGTTGTTCAAAGAGTTATAGTAGTAGAAGATGCATTTGAAAATGCAACTATAAATTTAATTGGAAGGGATTTGGGTTTGTCTTTAGGCTCACTAGAGGAAACAGGCAGTACATGGGTCTTCTACTACGGGGTAGGCAAGGATGTGAAAACAGTAAATTTAGTAGGATTTTCTCATGAGGGGGCTTCTGAGCAAATTTATTTTAGCACCTGCAGAGAAAATGTGTTTTATTTCCCTGGGGACAAACCCACTGTGTAAAAAGCTGAACTTCTGCTTTTCAGTTTTACTGTCATCTGTTCCACATGCACACAGAAACACAAAACTTGCTCCTTCAGACAGACTAATTATTTAATGGTAAACTAAAAGTGTTGGAGGCCAGATTGCCTTGGAGGCAGTGACCTGTGCTAAAGTCATTTGACAGCCATGGAGGAGAAAAGTGTCTCCGAAGAGTAGTGATGGTGCTTGGTCTGCAAATCTTACCCTTTCCAACCTTAACGAGTGACTGCAGTCCAGATATTCATAACTGGCTAGCTTTCACCTAGCTTTGAGTGCCACCAGGGAAGTCAAGCTGCAGTGACATGGGCTTATTTGAAACCTGGCAAGTCCTTCCTTCAAGAGCATCACTCAGAATTCAGACATGCAGTGGTCTAAATACACTTGCATCTCTGCTGCCAAAAATCACTCCATATACTCACACAGACAAAAAGTTGCATAAAACTTCAAAATAAAAGGAGTATCTGAAAATGATGTTATTTCTGTATGGCAATGATAATGCTCACACCTCTCATGATGCCTTCAGCACCTGGAAGATGCTGAGGAAACAGCAGTTTTTAAACCACTTTTCTCCTGCACTGGCCTGTAATACATAGAGCCAAGTAAGATGGTTGAAGCATCTCTTCTCTGGAACAAGTTGGTAGTCTGCACTGCTTTACTGACCATAATAATCCCTGTCTGAGCATTATCTCATTTCTGCTTAGAAACAGTGTTTTGTTTGTTCATTTTTTTTTTTTTTTGGTCTTTTCTATTTTCATGCATTTCCATCATCTTAAGGCTGCTCTCTTCTTTTTCTTGGATAACTGGGAATTATCCCCTATTAGAACTCTGTGCTCTGGGAGCAATAATATCACAGAGCAGAAAGAGCTTCAAAAATTCTTCTGACCCAAAAGTATAGCGGAATTGAAATGTTGCCTTCGAAAAAAGACAGTGAAGTTATAAAGAGGATGGAAGACTTTCTGAAGAAAGAAAACATCTTATTAATTAAAAAGTAGCAATCTGCTATGTAAAATAACAATATACTAATATTTAATCAATGACAGTGTTATGTGGCTTTGACATGAGATGAAGGGTCTAATAGAATACTCTTGTCTATGGAGAAAAACTGCTCAGACTTGTAACTCTAGCTTTTGTGATTTGTTGTAAGTAATATGTTCACACAGCTGGTTAACTTTTATTGCATTACGACTACAAAACAGTAGCAGAGGAGTAGGAGTGGCATACTATAGTAGAGTGAGTTCTAATTCTTTGTGTATCTTATTTTGAAGAATTAATTGTACAGCATTTAAAAGAATTATTTCAAATATTTGAGGTCATAAGAGCCTGCATTGTTGTACTCTCAGAGTACATTGAAAGGAAAAAAAACCATACATTTAGTAGCAAACACTGGGTTTCAGAATAACTCTTTCTAGTTGTTTTGGTCATCCCTTCAGATTCAAAATCTGAGGAGAGAATGTGGGGAGAAGTGAAAGAGGAAAGCAAATTTGATAGAAGTCTACATTTAAAGAGACAAGTATTTAAATTCAACTATTCATTGTGTTGCACATAGTCATGTTAATAAACATTTATCTTTTTTTTCATTATTTGTTCTTTTAATAAAGAACAAGAAGGTTACTACACTGAGAAAATTAAAATATAAAAATATTTGGGGATTAAAGAAATTTTCTGACTGGGTAGTGTAGAAATAATATATATAAGTGATAGTTTTGTGAGGTTTTTCTTTGCTGAACATTAGTAAATTTTAACAACATCTGCAGCATGGACTTGGGTACCTAAATGTTCTCTGTGTTGTAGAGCTCAGCCTGGAATATAAAAATGATATGCATCTGAAGTTGTCCTGTTCACTATTGCTACAGTGATTTTGAGCTAGGAATATGTTTATGAACAGAGTGATGAGTAAAAATTAGATTCCTAATTACTATTTGTAATTTGAAACTCTTGACAAGGAATATATTATTTTTATGGCTTATACTAGAACATTTTCATGTTAGTTAGCAAATAGAAAGGCAATAGTGTTATAATAGAGTGTTCCAGGGGGAAATAACATTTTAAAAAGTAATTCTTCCTTAAGGATTGTGATTTATTTCAAGGTTAAGCTGTACTTGAGGTCTAACTCTTACCATCCTATTCCCTGGAGAATTTCCCCTTTTATGGAAAAGACTTTTTATTTATTTTATTTTATTTTTTTTTTCCCCCATAAAAGTATCATGAGCTTTAAAGAAATTATAGTGTTTATTATTATTATTATTATTATTATTACTATTATTATTATTATTATTCCTGATGGAACTGATACCACCAAGACTTTCCTGAATCAAAGGTCAAAGTGTATATTTATGTGTTTCAGCATTTTCCACTGGGGTGTTTTAACAGCTTAATATAGTGACGTACTGGTTATACACGTGTATGCAGAGGCAACCACCCACACCCATTTGCCTCATTCTTCTTCCTTAGGACACTGGTGCTGTCTAATGCCACAAATGCCATATGAGTTAGACCTTTGATCTGATCCAGGTTTGAATCAATTTAAATTGAAGTAAACCTATATGCAAGAATACTAGAGTAGAAAGGGATGTCATAATAAAAAAGCAAAATTTTGAGAGTGTTATAGGAAAACTGCTAAGTCTGCCCAGGTATCTGCTGGAGCTATGCCACGGCTGTAAATGAACAACACTTCAAGTCTGTACAGAAAGTGGGGTTTTCCCTGACTCTGGTGTTCCATCCTGTGCACTCTGCAAAATATACAACAGGTATAACAATAGATACAGGTTAGTCTTTGATTATTATTATTATTATTATTATTATTATTTTTTTTCCTGAGTATATTTCAGCCTATTTATTTGTGAGCTCTGCATAGGCAAAAAATAAATAAGAGAGATCCTTGGTGGGTAAACATTTAGATAAGAATCATTTCTTAAGCATTATTTGTATTTGTAATCTAAAGGGAATATAGTTGATAATTCATGCTGACATTTCAACAACCCTGTTACTTCCGTGATCTTGAACAATATTACCTATTCATTACAGCAACAGCACAGATGTGCCTTGTATTTCCTTGTATTTCTTCAGAGAAGAATTGCCTGAAGCCAAAGGAATGAGATAAGGAAGATATATACTGATAAATGTAATTAATTATATCACCTAGATCAGGGATTTATAAGAGGATCTAATGACTTTTATGAAATGTGTGGTAAGGCAAATTAACTGAAATAGTTTTTAGGTTATTGTGAAAACTCGTGAGCTTTCTAAAGTAATAAAAAGCTGTGAAACTGGACAGTAAAGAACTAAATAGGAGAAATGACAGAGCTGTGGTAGCAGGTGGCTGGGGAAACTGAAGTGGTAGAAGAAACCAAGACCTAATGCTCTGTCAAGGATGTCATGGGAGGCTGCTTAAAATGTGTAATAGAATCAGGGAAGGAGAATGGAAACTAGGAAAAACAATACAAGAACAGTAAAATACCTAAAAGGTTTGTATTTTTTTCTCTCCAGAACACTGGACTATTAGGAACATGTCAGACATTGAAAAATCAGGTATAGCTTGTTGAAAGAAAAAATTAAATTATTTTTAAGACAGATTCAATATTTACTGTTTCATTATCATTTTACCAGAAGTTTTAGCCCAGACCGAGACAGCTTTGGGAGGAGACTGTGCTGCCTCCCAGCTCAGGAGAATGTCCCTTCCCTCTGTCCTCCAGAAGGTAAATAAAATGACCTGAGGGAGTGGATCTGAATAGTCCTATATTGTAACACGCTGCAGGGAAGGTTGTACCACCGTATAGAGACTGGCCGTAGTCTGGCCTTAACAGACTTCACCCCTTCAAGAAATCACAGCATATCTGAATTTTACTTCTAAGAATTGTAAACAAGCATCAAGAGCATAATGTCAAGGTGTGTTTACATGGTGTGGTGGAGTACGGTGCCAGGGTTGGTAACAACTGAGCAATCTCTGAAACAAGACACAGGCAAAGCACTTCAGGTCATGTGCAGTGTCCAGCAATGCTGCTTTCCTGCTTCGGCAGGCGAGCAGCTTCTCTGCTTTTTGCTGGCTCCTATACTGGACTATGCAAATGTACAGATGCTCTGAAAAACAGAAAGTTAGAGAAAAACAGCTTGGAGGTGGTCTGGGAATCTGAATCTGAATTTTCTTTCTAAAATCTGCACTTTAAATGTGTGCAGTATAGTGCTGTCTGTTAGGTGGCTACAGGTGATCTACCCACAGAGGCTCTCTGATGCTATAAATCAGGTGCTGAAGGGGTGTTAACACCATCCACCATGTAGATATGCATTAGGACCATCATGCCTGTGTCCATACTGTTTCTATGGTAAGTTTTTATTCCCCACCTTGACATTGCTGTTAGTAAAGAGGTATATATTTACATTATTTCTAAGTTTGTTTGGGGCAATTAGAAATATATGTTTTTTGGGGGCAAATTGAATTATTCTATGAGTTGCCACCTGTAGCTGTGCAGGCTGTTGGGTTTCAGGTCTTGAATTTATGTTGCGTAAAGGGCTGCTGTGGCACTCCTAGCAATTGCACTTCAGCTTCTGCCAGGCCAGCTGTGCTGAACTGACCTTCCTGAAGCTCTTTCAAGTGACTGGTTACAGGCACCAACTGTCTGACTTGCAGCTGCAACAGGCCCTCCTGTCCCTAACTTCTCCTTGCAGCTCAACTTGTAACTTCTCTATTCTGCTTATCCAGCTGACTCCATTTTACCATATTGCAGTTTTCATGGCTTAGCGTCGTATCTCAGCTTTCAACCTGTCCTCATTTCTGATTTCCTAAAAGTCTGAATGAAGGGGTTTAGTATGTTCCTTCTTTATCTTAGATATAGTGCATGTCCTGCCATCGAGCACAAACATAAAAACTGGTGAATTAAGCTCTGCATGTTTTTTTCTGCAAAGCAGAAAAAGATTATATTTTCACTTGTTTTTCACAGAGGCTAGTCTAAAGCAAGAAGAAAGAAATTTCTCTCCTGCAGCGAGCATATGTGTTGATAACACACTGTGTATTAAATGTTGTATTTCTTTCAAAAAATGAGAGGACTCTGTTTAGAGACTTGGAGCAAAATTAGCCAGGACATCTGTTCTGTTTTCTGCATAGTATTTGAGCTGGGGCACATGTGGAATTCTGTTAAAATGATATTATAAATTAATAGTTCTTCACACTTCATTGCTTGAATGAGCCAGAAGTTATTTTCTTCTGAATTTTGAGTCCCAGGTGCAGCACTTTCTGACTACCAAATATGATTTTCTAAAAGGGAAGAAAGACCAGTGAATCGAAACTACAACAACCTGTTCTCTGTGGTCTGAGTACAGCCTTGTAATAGAGAAAAGCAAAGCAAATCAACTGATGGGGGAAGAAAAAGATCCTGTCCAGACACACGACAGTATTGAAGAACCGGTTTGTGAGTCAGGCACCAGCTTCTATTCCTGGTTCTGCTTCTGGCTCTGTATACAAACATAAGAAGCTTGTTTGGGTCTCTGTTTTGAAAAGGTGACCTCTCACTTGTTTCTTGTTTTCTGATACCCACCTTGAGTTGCTCTGTGACTGATACCTTATTGCTATATAGGCTGGTCGAGAGTACTAACAAAGATCAGCGTTTCTACTTTCACTACAGTTTAGTGAGGTTGAGCTGACTGTCACAGAGATGGACGCCCCTACAGCTGGACCAGCTTATGCTTTTTTCTTCAGAGGCTGACCCACTCTTGCTTTTCAAAGAGGATTAATAGGCATCTAGTTTTATTTAGCAATAATCCGTCACATCTTTATCAAAAAGTCTGTGATTTAGCTTGCTTAACATCCCTAAAAATGAGCATAGTGTTTCCAATATTAAAGAAATGCTTCTAAATGTTATTGTAACCCCTTCAGAAACATTATTCCATAGATGGCTGGACAACATTGTGAGGCACCATGAAGGGAGATTGGCCAAGGTTTACTAACTCTAAAGTTTTCTAATTTAGAAGTTGTGCTAAGCAGGCTATAGAAAAGAGAGTAATGGAAAATCATGGTAAAGGAAATGGAAAATATGGTAAAACTTTTCTGGAAGATTGGATTGGGTTTCCTTGGTGCTAAGAAAACTGCCCAGTTATAGATTCACAGGACTGGAATTTGTCTGTGTTCTCCTGATTAGGACATGAACTAGGAAGCTGAGATTGGGAAGGTGCTGTGGTTAGACTGGTCTCAGGTTCAAATCCATGCTGCCTATGATGGTGCCACAAAGCTTTCAATATTATGATATTAATATTCCCATTCTTTCACTGTTAAGTTTTGGCAAAACACTTCAAAAATTATTTCAGAATAACAGTTTTGTCTGGCTTTGGTTACAAGACAGCATGGTGAACAGTCTAGTTACAAGAGCAGAAGTGACCTTTCTAGAAGACCTTGGCACACAACCTCCTGTGAGGGGTCTTCCTTCTCAGAGAACTGGTGTCATGCAGAAGTCTTGGTTGCTCATAGCAGGATGGAAGAGAACCTGCTGAAATGCAACTGTCTGTTGCCCCCTTTCTGCTGCAGGAGGAGTGTAATAACTCTGCTTCTGTAAATATTTGATGCCTGAGTAGACTTTTGTCAAATATGTAGTATTTAGTCTTTTTCTAAATAAGAGATAAAATGTCTTTTAAGGTCAAATTCATATATGTATGTCCTCATACTATATATTTTATATATAAAACATTCAACCTGAGTAAGCACTAGTATTTAAAAGCAAAAGAGTAATTAAAAATCCACGATGGTGAGGGAGAGGGTCAAAACTTTCATGACTATTAAGTATTGGGGTAGAAGTCATCTACCACCAATGTTTTTTCATCTTGAAGCTTTCTCTGGGGTGTAGAAAAAGCAAATGTAGAAGACCACAAGATTTTTGTACTGCTGTACCTCACTTAAAGAGACAACAAAAGCTCCGTGTATTAGGGAAAGCCCACTTCTGACAGAAATCTCATGGATTTTATTAGTATCAGTCTTCTACTATTAAACTCTTTGGTTAGGCAAAGTAATACATAGAAATAAAAACATAGGAGCAAGAAATCAAAATATTTCAAAGTAAAACTGAAAGTGTGATGTTGCACACCCTACTTTTATTAACTAGGACTACATTTAATTATAATATCAATAACCCCCACTTCTCTCAAAAAAGAGGATTAGAAAATTCTTGATGTCATTATGATTTCACATTGCAGCCTGTTAGAAGCCCATTATTTTATTTCCTGACTTTACTTTTGTTTTATTCTTAAGCTTAACTATTGCCTTAAAGTTTGTGCCTCCAATTTTCCTGTGTTTTTAAAGAGAAGTAAAATTGTAACAAAGGAAAATACATTTTACACGCAAGCATTTGAAACAATGATTCTAGCTAGAAGCATGGACAACAGGTTAAAAATGCTCTCAAGTGTCTGACTAGACAGTGGAACAAAGATGTGTAAATCTCTGTCACGAGCAGATCCAAATTAATGCTGCCAGCAGAGGCCTCTTTGCCCTTTGGACTGTTGTCACCTTTTGTGGCCTGCCAGCCTCCCTGTCTAGCAGCTGCAGTGATAGTAATATTGGGTACTGCTTGAGCTGTTACCTCCACAATATCCTGATGTCCTCAGTGCATGCATCTCTCATGGCCCTGTGGCATCACTGCTTGTGAATGGGGCCTTGGAAAGCAATTTGTGGCTTTCACCTGCTGTGCAGTTTTACAGTTTTTCCTACTATTTTAAGTTAGAGCATCACAACTCTTGATGCTTTCCCTTTATAGCACCTCTGTGAGATAGGGAAATGCTATTTCTATTCTGCAGGTGGGAAAGGAAGCAGGGAATGTTAAAATAATTTTCTTGGTTTTACTTAGGAAATCTGTAGCAAAGCAAGGTCTCAAACCACATCTACCAGATCCAGGTTTAGTTAATATTAGACACCCTTACTGCTAAAGATTTTGCCTTGTGAACTTTCTCTTGAGCCAGCTACAAATGGGGTAGGAGCGGAGCCAGGCTTTTGTAGCTGGTGCATCGGCCTGGAGCAAGGGTGAGTAACTTGGTCATGGAATTTAAAGGCTGATAGCTGTAAAAAGAATCTGAAAAGTGATTTTTCCACACTAAGTTGTTTGTCTTCCTTAATGAATAAATAAAAGAAGGGAGGTGTATGAGGGAAGATGAAAATGAAGTCAAAGTGCAATGTTTCTTGTCCTTGCAGTTTGAATTATGCAAGTGCATACATTTCAGGAGGAACATCTCAGAATTACAAGGTACTTTCCTGATATGTAATGTCTCTTACAATTCAGAGTTTATTCATATGTGTCAAAAAAAAAGAGATTTCCTTTTCTTGGAAGGTAAGGATGAAATATTACAGTGTGGTGTTACCTCATTAAAAAATTATGAACAAATGAAAAATAGATGTTAGAAAGTAACCTAGAAATGAGTCAACTATAGGACATTTACTTGATTCTCAAACAGCAATTTTTTTCTGCATATACTATAAATTCCTGGTAAAATAAACAAGTAACATTTTTTGACAGCATTGATAATTGGTAGATGTTTATTTCAAGAAAAGGAATTCAAATGTTGCCCACACAATAATTAATCAAAGCTTACAATTCTGTATTCTTTATCTGCAGTTCACCCAAGACCTTCCAGAACTGCATGCCAATATATACAAATGATAAACTCAAGTCTTGACATCATCTTGACATATTTGATTTGCCCGTGAAGATTTCTCATTCACCTCACAAACTGACACATGCTTTAGAGAGAGCTGATTTTGTGATGAAAGATTTCATCCTGGCTTTGTGAAACTCTTCAAAACAGTTTTTGACTGAGCAAAATTCATTTTGAGCTTGGTTTAAGATATATTTCTAATCACATCAGCTGCAGAAGATGCCATTTAATTTAATGGGCCCTGGGAAAGTGAAACTTGAGTAAGCTGAGAGTGTTGTGAAACAACTTGTGCATAACCATCTCATATGGTAAGTCTTGGACTATCTACAATGAGGTCACCGAGCTATAATTATGTTGTTTCTTCAAGATGTGTTCAAATTATGGATGTATATCACTGATATACACTGTATATATTTTTATTTTTCCCTCCGCTATCTCTTCCCCCTGGAAAATAACTATAATACTGACTAGAGGGAAAAGAAACTTTCTTTGAATTAATGGAGGTATTCAGTGCAGTAGTCAGAGAATTATATCTGTGTGTGGATGCAGATTGCTCCTAGTACAGTTGTGGGCTCTCCTAGCAGAATGTAGAATAACTGCATGTCTTACTTTGCAAAGTATTTATAGCCTTCTAGATTCAAAATCTTTCTTGTGAACAACAGTAAGTTTTTAAGAAGAACATAAGGAACATCTTAAGAAGAGAACATCAAGCATTGCACTAGTGAGAACTAGGATGGGAAGGGGGAGATGTTGGGGGGGGGGGGGGGGGGAGGGGAGAGCACTTCAAAAGGACCAGCTTCTGTGTAATGAAGCCCCAGGAAGAAAGTTTTATACCAGGCAGAGAGCTGAAGCTCTGGTTATGCCAGGAGGAAACATAGGATTTTGGTCTTGACTTGTCTGGCAATTGCTATTTTCTTGTTTATCTATCCTTAATGTTCTGGTCTGTTGTGGAGTACCTGCAGTACATACAGATTCGAACAGACCTGTTGATCTGGCTCAGGTAGATCAATGCAGATCTCCAGCTAAAACATGCAAACTGTTTGCATGCTAGAAACTGGCAATTTTTGTGATAGCAGTTAGTAAGATGTAATAGCAACAGATCTTATAGTGAAATGGTGCTAGGGACCCAGTATCCACTCTATGCATTTCAGGAGTTCATAACTTTGGACTGGACCTGCTCTGGCCTTTTGTTGATTTGATAGCAGAATTGTTATTACAAAACACCCTTGTTATTCCCATTTACATTTTCAGAAGTCAAAGCCTCAAAGCCCACATCAGTAAAAGCTCAGCTCTTGGTCTCGGTTCAGTAGATTTCTGTGGGCCCCAGTATTGTAGAAGTCATGTATATCACAGAAACAGAGATCGAATCCTTGGTTGACTTTATATGCATGTTCTCTACCTTTCCTATCAAAATGACGTCCTGTTAGACTCAATTACCTCATCAGAAACTCCTCTCACATTTTCCTATCCCTCTAGTTAATTATTAAAACAAACTCAGAGGAATATTAACTTATACTCTCATCAAATTCTTATCAATAGGAATATGATTTTAATGGGTAAAAGCCTCCAAGTTCCTCCAGATTCTTACCAATAGAGTGGGATTTGGAAAACAATTCTTGTTTTGTAATTAGATTTCATGTTTTCTCAGCAAGGAAAAGGTTGCTATGTGGAATAATAACAGCCATTAGGTGAAATAGAGCAACTCACTCCATATTAAACCAAATCCCTCCCAGTTTGTTTGGCTCATATAGGAAACTCCCTAATATTATTTCCTGTGCAGCAATACAAGAGAAATAATACACTTGAATATTAAGGCTATTTAAATGGATTCAATTTTTCACAAATTACATGAATGCATTTCTTATCTGTTATACCTGTATTTGGTCACCTTGTATTTTATTAAAATGACAAGTATTAACACGAAATTTTGTCTATAAATATGGCAGTAAATTTATAGACAAAAATGTATCACCTGTGTATATAAAGATCTTTCACTCAATTCCCTCAAGCTGTTAGTAGCAATAACTTTTGATTATTGACATCTGCATCCAGTGTTATTGGGTAACTCACATTTTAAATCTTGTTACTGGAATTCAGAGCCAGCTAACATTTGAGAAGGTATTCTGAATGGACAATAGAGACTTCAGTGTTTTACGGTTAGACCCTGATTTTTTTTTTAACTCCTTGGAGCATTGAGGTATTTGGGTAAGCAACTACTGTTTTAGCACTGGTCAGTAATACATGGCCCTGTATGATGCCCTTCCCAGTCATTTCACTGGCCTGAATTTTACCTCTCAAAAGACTCAATCTTCAGATTTGAGCTTTCAATATAACATTTACATCCAGACTTCCAAGTGCTCTGTGAATCTGATCAGTTAAATTGTTATCTCAGCAGTAGACGAGCCAATTCTGAAAATTTCACTCCATACTCTGTACAAGAGAAGAGCTTACGTATTCCAGAAATAGTTGCACTTGTACTTCCTAACATTAAGATTGTCTCTGATTGTTTTGGGACTATCACCCTTCAGCTTCTGTAGAAAAGACTTTCTTGTCAGCTGATTCGAACAACAGTTCTTGTAAACCGTCCAGCATTTTTATTCTGAGCAAGTTCTAGCCCAATCAATTAAAGTCCTTCACATGAACAAGTTTCAGTTCAGTTTTTTCCTTATTTATTAGCAGAGAAATTGTCAGAGTACAACAGAACATTAGCTATTTCATGGGGAAATAGATAAGAATGAGAAACTTACGGCTGATGCATTATTTTGAATTGGCTCAGCTCATAATCTGATAAATTCTGAAAAGAGAAAAAACACATTTTGTATTTTAAATAAAGTTATATTTAATTGAGACCACTCCATGAGGTGAATTACATGACACTTTTAAAAGTAAACTGAGCAAAGACCTAAAAATAGTTCTCATTTTTGCAGTTACATGGTTGTCTTATCTTGGTTAATGCTTAACTTTTTATTACTCACTCCTTGTAACGTTTCTGAAAAACAGGTAGCGCACACTGTATTGTTAAACTGGAATTTAACCGGGCATGTGGCAGATTAAATTATTCTGGTTAATGAATCATTCAAAAAGCGATAAGCAAGCTGATTTATATTGTCTCTTTCCAGCTCCACCACAGAGTTTCTTTTGGGGCTGTTACTGAAATCAGCAGATTAGCACAGCAGTGGCTGGCTGGAAGATTACTTTAACAATGGCTGGGAGACTATGAAGTCACCCACCTTTTGGTCTGCTCTTGTGCTAGGCTTCTGCATGACTCCTCAATCCATGAAAAATGGGATGAAAAATAGAAGCATTTTTTGTATGTCACACACAGTGCTGCATAGAGACCCATTTTAGTGCTGAGCAAACTAACTCAGGTACAGGAAACAGTTTAGCCAAATTATTTCAGTACTTTGTGTAGCTCCAAACACGTCCCACCTCCACATGTAAGTCTAGGCATGGCACTACTGAGGCAGCAGAAGTACTTCTGATGTTCACACCAGTGCACGACTTGTAGCTGAGCTTCTTATGTTGGGCTTTTAAGCTAGTCTAGCCAGACCAAAAGTGTAATTGCATGGTTTCAGTCCAGAAACATTGTGGTAATGCTAAGATGTTGTCTTTCTCAGCACAGATTTCAACTGTAAACATGTCCTTTTAATAGATGGAATTATAACCCTTCTCCTATACTTTGTGTCAGGAAGAGGAAATCAGTTTTTGTGGATGTTGTTGTTTCCTGAGACTCCCTATATGCAGCTACAGAGAATGTGAATCCTTGAAAATGATGCTTTGCAGTGACTTCAGAGATACTGAATTCATTGTACCTTGATTTTAGCCCAGCTCTGTCTGTTTTCCTGAATGATCTCCAGCCATCAGTTCCATTTCAAACTCTTTTGACTTTTCCCTCACCATCACATCAACATGATAGATGAGTTTGTATTGAGCATTCAAAGCAAGACACGGACAACTGTGTGAGACAAGGAGATCAAGAGGAGAACATGTAGGTTCTAATAAAAACACGTTTCCTCAGTCTGTATTTAAATTCAAGAAAATCTCTGCATTTTGAGTTCTTTGTTATATTTGTTGTGAAAATACACCATTTCAGACACTAGAGAACTCCCTGCATTGAATACTTAGGCTGTAATCATACCATAACGAAAAGCAGCTGCATTTCTACATGTAGTGTGTATGGTAATTAGCAGATGATCTAGAAATCACCAAATTCCTGAGGAAATTTAAAGCTATACTGAGCTGACTGACATACAGACCAACCTGGGCACATGTAGATGTCATCAGCTGATAATGAGTCACCAAATTGCCTCTGCAAATCAATGACTAGCAATATTAAGTCAATTTCTGCCCATATTTTTTCACTTTCTAAATAAGAGGAGGAAACTATGTTTTTGTAAGTATTAATTCACTTCCTTTTCTTTACAAAATAGAAGATTTAAGCCTCTACTTGTGTGTATTAAGATGTAATTGTTTGGTGATCACAAGATAGCTTGTGCAATATTTTTTGGCCTTCAAAGATAGTGTTCAATGGAATCTGCTTCTTAAGCAGTGCTCTGCTGTAGGTGGTGCTTCCTGTATGGATATGAGCTTGGTGAATAGGCAGACCAAGAACTTTTTAACTGATAACAGAGTTTAGTGGGTGATGAAACTATGTACCTGAACTTTCCTTTGCCGGTGAATGTGTTATACGGAGAGTTTTAGTTCAGTATTCCCCCCCCCCCCCCGCCCCTTTTTTCCCCTAATGACAGCTTTCAGTAAGGGTATTAAACTATGAACCTCCTTCCACTTTGAGGAAACTGGCGTCTATGAGTCCAGCTGAAAGCTGTCTTCTTATTTAGTAAGTTCAATATTTATTTATAACAGAAAATTATACCACTGATTGTAACTGGGAAGTGCTATTGCATTTTAGCCACAAAATTCTGGTCTTAGGAAAGAGTACAAAAATATCTTGCATATTCAATATTCATAAAATTACATGGTAGTTTCTGGAAGAAGAAAAATAATTTTTCTAGGCTTTAACTGTTCATTGCTCCTGTTCTTGCTAGTGATATACATTGTTAGAGTTTCATATGAGCATGAATAGAGTTAATACGTGTAATAAAGAAGAAGTAAAAGCATTTTCTTTCCTGGAGGGATTTGAATTGCAGAATAGACAATAAGGAAATAAAGTGACAATTAAAAAAATAAATAAATTACAGTTTCATGTTGGAGTGCAGTGTAGAAAGCACATAAAACTATGTTCTTTTCAAACCAGCTATTGATTTCTTGTTTTCTATTGGTTCTTTTATTCATCTGACACCAATTTTCTTTGTGGCTTACTTAGCTTGGTAGCTAAGAGTAACTAAAACTCTCAGCTTGCATATCAAGCCAACCAACTTTGTTCAGCAGATAGTATTGCAAGAAATGCTGCCATGCTGCAAATGTCTGAGGTGTGTCTCTCACTCCTTTACTTGCAGAGGCATGTCTTGGATCTGAGCCTATGCTTCTGTAGCTGCTTGCCAACATAGAAAGTGAGGAAGCAGAAGCCTTACATCAAAATCAGAGAGGCAAAGCTTCTATGCAATACAGAACTGCGGAGCTGTAAGTAGGTTTTATGCATTTTTGACTGGGAAAGTTTAAGTGGCCTTGTGCATGTGTACTCTGTAATGTATGCACAGTGACCTGGCATGTCTGAGGTGCTCTAGTTCTGTGCATGTGTGTCACAAATGGCCAGCCTGTGTGCATACGGCTGGGTGGGACTGTGCTTTGCAGGCTGGGGATGTGTAGGGCATGATGACTGGTAGGTGGATAAGGAAGGGACAGACAGCATGCAAATGGAGTCTTCTTGGAGGAAGTGGAGTAAATGCGCTTATAAGGTAAAGCGAATGCGACTTGCAGACGTGATGAAACGTTGTAACACACTGGGTAGCATTTGGGAGCTTTTCCGGTCCGAGCATAGTACAGTATAAGGTGCACTTGCTCCCTCTAGTTGGTGGAAACAGTAATACCTTCCCTTCCCTAAGGAAGGCTTCAGCCACAAATGTAGCTATCGAGTCACAGGACCTGACCTGATTCGGCTTCGACTGTTGCTTTGGAGGATTTTTGCCATGCTTTCACAGTTCCTAGCCAAGATTGAGCTAGGGGGCACAGATATTTTTGAAGAAGGTTGTTGATGTAGATGGCTGCATGATACAGTCTTTCTAGCGGTATTTTTAAGTTCATAGCGCATCTCTTTCCCCTTCCTTACTTTTCAGCTCCTTCATGTAGGATGTAGGTAAGCACCTGTATAATATGGTTACAGCTGCGGTTTCAAATAGTCTTGAACAATCTAGGAGAGACCTGAAGGATCAGTAGGAGTCTGAATTTTTGATGTGAATTATACATTCATATATTGGAACGTGATATGATATAATGATTTCTTCCTAATTTTCTTGACTGGGGGAGGGGAGTGGGTGGGAAGGGAGTAAATAAAGGCCTAGATTTATTTGCTGTAAAGTTATTCGATGCTGTTATGGCAAAATAAATGCATAATATTTTATAAAGGATTTGTATGATGAGCTTCTTTATGTTAAGCCTTGTTTATAGAATTTCTTCAGTAGAACAAGAAGACCTGCAAGAAGCCAGTGTTAGGATAAGTCTGTTGAACAGCTACATTTTTTTTTTTTTTTCCCCCCCCCCACATATGAGAGACAGAAACTTGGAGTATAAATATAAATGATCTGCATTCAGGCAGTCAGTGCAAGCCAAAATCTGAAATGTCATAGAATTTAAATAAGGCAAACTAATGATATCCCCTATTAACTGACATAGAAGATGATCTGTAAGTGGCCAGAGGAGACCCTGCATTTCTTAGTAAAAATGTCCTTATAGAATAAGATCTCAGTACTCTCCTCTAGAAACACGATCTGACTGTCAGTCTGTCTCAGAGCAAATTGGACAAATGTATAGTGGAAATATTTTGTCTTTTTCCTTTTGTTAGATTGAGGAAAACTGAAATGCGGGGGAAAGAGCAGAAGAGAAAATCATAGACATAGAATCATTAAGGTTGGAAAAGACCTCCAAGATCAGCTGGTCTAACAGTCCCCATACAGTACATAAGGTGTGGAATACTTAATCTCTGTCCAGAAAGAATGGCATAGTAAAGAAATGTTTCTATTGTGACCATAGTAGAAAGACTATTCAAAAAGTATGCATTTTGAAGTGTGTAAAACTGACATCTAGTGGCAGCTAAAGCACCTCGTATGCAAAGTTGCTTTATAGCAACACCAATTTGCAAAGCAGATTAACAGGTTGTAGCTATGTTTCAGGAAACTGCAATTTCAGTATGTACTCCTCTAGCCTACTTCAAGTGCTATTTGTTGGTGTTATGGAGGCTTTTGAATGAAATCTGGTGCCTTCTAGTAATATCTTGCTTAAGTGAAGTAAGATGGTGGTGTCTGTTCATCTTCTTGATTGTAGAGACTACTGCTAAAGAAGCATTGTCATCCTGATAAACAGTTCCCTTATGCGAGGAAAGGGCTGGAAGGGATGTTAGAATTAAAATATACCTATCCAAAACAACACCAAAAAAAAAACCACCAAAAAAATTGAGGAGGAGGGTTAAATAATCTAGTGTCGGTGAAGGAGATTGTTTGGCAGTTACAATTTTGAGACTTCTTATGAACAGAAAATTCAGGAATTGGAGCTGTGGCATTACTGAAAAGCGTAAGCTTCTCTGAGAGGAGAATCAGGACTTCATGGCAAAGACTCAGGCCTCACATGAATTGAGGCAAGATGGAAGTGATGTGAATAAAGAAAGCATAAGGGAATGTGCTTTGATCATTCACAGTGAAGAAGAAGGAAGTGTTCACTTGCTTAAGTGTGTTTCTAAGCCATACCTGATAACATCACTTCTCATTTATAATGTTACTCAATTGTTATTTTATATATTCTATATTTTTTTCTAGCGCTTCATTCAGATTTTAGTGTCTCTGAAGAAAAACTTGCTAAAACTCTGCATGATACCTACCCCAATGAAACTTTAACTTAGTGTTCCCTCTAGTGCTATTGTGTGTGTGTGTATATATATATACACATATAATGGATAAATGACTAATAAACAAAGAAAAAAAAAGGCAAAATGATGCAGAACTGAAATATTAAGTACTTGAAATTGTGTGTGGGTTGCCGTTTCTATAGTCAAGGTAAGGATTCTAAACTGAATGTAGAAAAATCTAAAAGCATGATTCGAGTCTGTCTCCCAAATGAAATGAAAGAGATCAGGAAGAGAAGTCCAGGTGAAGATGGACACAAATCTGAAGGAATAGGGAAAGGAAATGTGCTTTGGTGGAAGCATGATTAGAAATGAGCAAAAATAAGAAAAAATAATAGTGGTTTATTTTTCCAGGATTGGCAGTTTGTAGCAAGAATTATTAAACTGGTAAAAACTTTTAGCAATAAATCTGTATTTTACACTATTCTCAGTTCATAATGGCATTTATAAATAACTTGGAGGTTTAAAAATATTGGTAGCATAATTCTAGTGAAACATACCATGGTTCATTTGAAACTGCACTGAGCTATGTATGCTACCTCCATCATTTCATCTCTATTACATTCAAAACACAGTGTATCACATTTATTGAACACAAATGTTGATATTCTGCAATGAAACTAAAGTCACAGTTATAGAAGTGGTATAAAAAACAGTTGCTGTCATTTCAGAGAGGCAAGCCTACTGCTTTCATGTGAAAGCAGAGATGATCTGCAGTCCTGTTGGTCACAGAGCTGCTCTGTAAGGATAAGATTAGTTAAATCATACTGGCCAGAGCTGAGTGATGTGCTCTTATCTATTCTGACATGGATAATCCAGCACAGGTGCTTAACAGTGCTGATACACTTCTGACCTTTAAGGTCTCTGTGTGACAGAGGCCAGTTGCTGTGTGCAGAGTTCCACTGGCTTTGTCTGCACTCTGAGCTTCTCCCTACTGCTCAGACATTGACACTCTTCCAGTGCAGTGAAAGTATAAGGATGGGTCATGCTAGTAGCACCACAGTTGTTGATATTCATGATATTTCTAAGATTTCATAGTAGCCATCTCTACATTTTGCAATAATGCCTCCATGACTCTGTGTGGTGTAGATTACTTTGAGAGATAACTTCTGCAAGAGTACCTAAAATGTGTACATTTAAGGTTAAACATTTTTACTTTAAAAGAGCTCCAGTGAAAGATTAAACTAGTAGATCATTTGTTCTCTTAGAAGCTATGAGTGGTTGTTTGTACAATTTATTTGCTTATAACCTGGGGTTTCCACACCATTCTATACCCCAGGATGTACTAACTCATGCTTGGATATCCAAGACTTTCTTGAATGTGTCATAACCAGTCTCACATGCTGAATAAATAGTCCCCTTCCTAAAAGCTGGCTGCAGAAAGAGCCTTGGTTTGAAACAGATAAAACTTGATCTGCAACATAAATCTTTTTAGTGTGTGACTGGAGAGTTTGTTGTTTTTCCTAGTACATAGGTGTCCCCCTTAGTCTTATGCTGACCTGGGAGAGATGAGAGGATTCCAAAGTTCTTTAACAAAAATAAAACCAAATTGTACTGTCTTCCTCACTAATAGTGATACTTTGTGTGCTTAGCTCCGTATTTGCATGTCCTTATTGAAAAGACACTTATTGGAATACAGAAAATAAAACCACTTCCCATATCTGTGTATTAATACATTGCTAAATGCTTTAGCAAACTAAACTGGGTTCTAGTGTTTGGAAAAGGAAACAAGTCCCCACATAAACTCTTATGACCACTAGAATTTCAGCCTCAGCAAAACCCAGTAGAGCCTGCTGATAATGTGGACTGCAAGATTAGGAAGTCTGATTTTGTATATATAAAAAGAGAATTTGGAAGAGACAGCTGAAAGTCTTCTAGCAGAACCATTTATCTTTAAAAATACTGCATCAATTAAAATAGATTGTTTTGCAGGACTCCCATCACTTCATCTATGATTAAGAATGTAGAAAAAAAATTGCTAGAGTGGTATCAGTTTATTATAATGTTTTTAATATAAGGTGAAAATCTCAAATGAAGCTTGTCAATGCTACTGCTTCAGTGGTTCCAAAGCATTTTATTTTTACCTTTATGGGAGATCTGCAACTACTCTTTCTGATTCATAACAACGGGAAATATTGAAATGGTGGAAGTTCCATTTTTTGGCCAGCTCTAAGAATTAATGGGCTGGAAAATGTTTTTAGTCTGTAGACAAAATGCCAGTGACCCAAGATGTCCAAGAAGCAGGATGCACTGTAGAAATGTCCTTAGCATAGGGTTCTGCTGGAAGCAGAACTGGCACTTTAGGAACTGACCATGACTCCATGCAAGATGGGAATAACTAAGCTGTTGACTAGTTGTGGACCCACTTTATTAGTGACATTTTAAAGGGTTTACACTTCGAATAATCTTGCCATTGCAGAGGGCTAAACCACATCCCAGGCCAGCTGCTGGGTGCAGCTGCCTGAGGCCCCTTCCACTAACTGCACATGTGATTTGAGTCAAGTGGTGTCCTTTCGCACAACTGTTGCCCTTGTGAAAACAAGGTTCTACTTTGGCCAAGTGGTTGAGTACAGCTTTCTTCTATGTCATCTTTTCCTGCTTAAACAGTCTGCTTTTGCTACCTGATATTTCCTTAAGTGAGCAAACTTTTCTGTCATGGCTGGTCTACCAATCTCCTGCTGAGGTGAGATTGCGGTAGCTCTTCCAGGAACCTCCTTGCCTCTGATGGAGTCTCTCTGCCCTGGATAACCTGAACAAGGTGTGTGTGTGTATGTTTTTTTGTTTGTTTGTTTGTTTTTTTGTTTTTGTTTTTGTTTTTTTTTTTTAATTACCTCATATTTCATGGGGAGGTGTTTGATAAAACACAGCTGGTGTGAAGCCCTTTTGGTGCTCATTTCCTGATGTTAACAAGGTGCCACCAAACAGGGACAGGGAAGTTCTGGAAGTTCTGTGAGGTAGCTGAACAACCTCATGGTTTGTGGCTGCTGGAAGGCCTGCTCCTGTTCACTCCTTTCTCCCTCAACTTCTGTCTTGGAGGTATGTTGTATGTCTCCCATCCTATGCTGACTCTGGTGCTTCTCTGAGCCTTTTGTGACTTGAACCAGCTGCAACTTAACCAAGGGAATTCCCTTGAAAGTTTCTGCCTAGGAAGAGAGGTGAGGAGAAGAGCAGAAATGATAGTGGGAACCCCTGGCAGCTGGCATCTTCGTCTGAGTTTCTGTGAGATTGGACACTGAGGCTGGGTTTTTGGTTACTATAAACCTCCTGGGGAACTTCTCTGGGCACTGTGCTTCCTCTACCCCCTCCATGCTGTCACTAGCAGTTATGTGGTGATATAAAGTAACCCTACAAAAGGAAAGTTGTCCTTCAGGGAAAAACAAACAAACAAAACAAAAACAACAACAACAAAAAACACTTGTTTTATCCAGATCAGATATCTGGATAAAACTTCAATTGTAGTCAAGTGAGAGCTACTGTTAGCAAAGGTGTGTGTGTGTGGGGAGGGGAAACACAGGAAAGGTGGATGGGGAAGCATTGCCCCTTTTACTAGTTATGAAACTGCCTTCAATTAATCTAATTTGCTTTCTGAGGAAGAAAAGCTAAAATGGTTGTGGTGGTGGCATTCTCAATATTTGAATATTGACTTAAAGGGATATTGTCTTGACATAGCAGAAGATGCTCTGGGCACTGCATTGAAAAATGAGTTCTCTCTCTTTTCGAAGTACTAAGAGTTTCCATCATGCTCTCATGAGGCAGTCTGAAAATGACAACAGGAAATAGCACAGCAGAGATCAGTTCTCAGGTCCCTGATAGGTGAGACTGGTAAGGACCCTTGTTACTAGGGAAAGTTAAGTCATAATCCTACTCAGATGCTGCTATACAGGACAAATAACTGACTACAGAGACTTCACAGGTCTCTGGGGCTATTGGAGGCAATGGGTTCAACCTAGAGAATCTCAGAAAGTAGGGGGCTTTGGGCCTTCAGCTTGCCCCTGCTGTTCAAGGGCCTGGGAACTGTGCAGAAGTGCTCCCTGCTGACACGGCCTGCAAAAGCAGCTGCCTTCCACTTCCTTGCATCTGGACAGAAATAATAGTTATAACAAGAAGTGCTGGGAAATAGCTGAGCCTAAAATTACTGAACTGAAAGAGTGAGAATCATCTCACCTCTCAGATCAAATGCTATTGCAGAAGAGGTCAGCAATCTTAAAATGGCAACAGCAACCTTGAAAGCAAAACTTATGAATGAGAGTAGTCTTGAAAGATTAAGAAATATCATGTGCATAATCATAAGCAGATCAAGTTTCTTCAAGGGAATGAGTATTGGTAAATCTTAACGATAAGAATAAATGTCCATGCTGAATCAGAATCTGAACACTGACTGTATGTGTCTGGCTTCATTTATATAATCACTGTGGCTCTAGATATCTGATATAGATAGTCTTCAATTCATAGAGTCACCAAAAAAAAAATGTTATGTAAGTGTATCTGTAGGCATCTTGAAAAAAGACATTTAATTGCTTTTGTTGCGTTGCCTCAGCCACAGAAGGCAGTATCGCTAAAGTGGGTAATCACTGGGTCAATCAGCAAGTCCTTGGTTGCTGCATTTCAATAGCAGATGAAATAACTGTGGAAAGATAGAATTTAAGGTCCTGGCAGTTCATTGCAAGTATGAGAAGGAAGGAACACTGTCTTCAATAGTGGTAATGTAGGTAAGCAGCAGTATTATCAAGACTTTGGTATATTGAAGATCCATTCCTAGTATGTAAAACTTGCATACTAGACCTAGGCTGCTAGAAGAGCTCAGCCTTCATGACTGTTTTGTGTTGAAGAGACCAGCTTTCAGTACTGCTTGCAGCCTGTGGCACTGGCTCAGACAGAAAAAGCTATTTCTGCCACTGGAAAAAGTCCCGCATAGGTGTCTGTCAGTAGCTGTCTCAGTCAAAGTGTGAACCTCATCTGTGTTGGTGTGCAGCATGGGAAGTGTGGATGAAGACTTCTAACGTGGGGTGGGTACCTGTTGGAGCACATGGCCAGCATGGAGCAACCTCCCCTGTCCTTCTTTGTGATGCTGTGCTGAGTGCTGCTGCTTAGTAGGTTATGGGCCAGGCAGCTCCAACTGGTGAGAGCCACCTCTTGAAGGGGCAAAGCTAAGGATGAGTAATGTGATATTAACCTATGTTTACATATAAGCTTTGGAAATGTTCTTGGGGAGTGCTTGGCTACAAAGTGGTTAAGGGCATTTGAAGTAAACATCCCCTTTATTTTTCCCAATGTGGAAATTTGAAAGATAGATTATAAATATAATGCTCCCCCATGCCTCTTATCCCTGCTGCCTTTCTGGAATGCTGTTATACATATTAGTGTACACATACGGTTTAATTAAAATCTTTTCTGGTCTGATGCAATAAGCAATGTCTTCTGTCAATGAAACATCTGATGCTAATGATGCCTTTGGATGATAGATTGTTGTGGGAACAGATACAAAGGTGAAGAGTAACCCAGTTTGAGTGATTTTTTTTTTTTTTTTTTTTTTTTTTTTTTTAATATATATATATCATGAGCTAAACAGATAATGCCAGCTAGAAAGAAGCAAAGGAAAAGGTGTTTTGAAAGTTCCTCATTTTTCTTTTTTTCTTATGTAGAAATTTAACTGTTTAATTTGTCAGTGATATATAGTTTAGCATGTACTAGATAGATATTAGTTGTATTTCAGCAAGAAAAAGGAGATCTAGGTTTGGATATGGGACTCATATTAGGTTAAAGTTCCTGATGTCTGTGTACATAATCTGCAGATTATCTGTACATAAACGATGTAGTATCTGTCTCTTCTCTACTTCCATATTGCTGCTTGATCTTTTCAGACTTTTTTATTTACTTGGATTTCATGCTTGGTCTGCGTACTTACTCAAGATCCTGGGGCAGCCAATATATACCTCATCCTCTTCCCTCTCAATGCTATGAACCTTCAAAAATGTAAATATTGGTCTTTTCTCTTTGCTTGATGTCAGTCAATGAAGGCATATCCACATCTGAATTTCTTAAAGATTTTAAGTATTCAAATTATGTAATTCTACTCTTAGTATATTCTGCGTTAACTTTATATTAGATACTGTCTGGAAATGAACATGAAGCTGACTTAGTAGTAGTTATTGTGGACAAGGTGATGAAAAGTGGATTATAAAAATGATGACAAAAGTCATTGAAATTACTGTTCCACTGTTTATAAACATACATTAATCCCTTTTAAAGAAGGGAAAAAAATTCTATCAACTTTTAAAAAGTTGTAATTCGTAAATACTATCAATAGGATAGTATTTACCAGCTACATTTCTTGCAGTGAAAGAAATACTAGGACATTAATGTAAAACATGTAAAAATTGTTATCAAGGCAATG
Organism: Nettapus auritus; assembly: GCA_011076525.1. Classification (NCBI taxonomy): domain Eukaryota; kingdom Metazoa; phylum Chordata; class Aves; order Anseriformes; family Anatidae; genus Nettapus; species Nettapus auritus. The sequence continues at coordinate 21,345,013 of CM021770.1, forward strand.
ACCCATCAGGCTGTTGATAATCAACATCAAATACTTATAGGAAACTGTTGTATATAGAAGAGCTGAATAGGGTTTCTGTTCATGAAACATTAATGTTTAAGTTTTAGTCAGGTACTATCTGACCATTTGGAGCAGTGTACCTTTAAATGTATTATCAAGCTTGTACAGAGTATGATGTGGGAGTGGAAGGGAAAATAAGCATGTTTTCTTTGAGAAGAGTTGAGCTTTGAAAGCCACTGCAAGTTTTGGAATGTTAAAAAGACAAAACAGCCAAGATGCATTAATGGGCAAAGAGCAAGAGAAGAGGTCAAAGCAGTACGTGCAAATGTCCTTTCACATCCTCGTGGTTTCTGAAGATTCACATGGCTTCAAAAATAAACTAATTCCAGGAATACAATACATGGATTTGCAACAAGTTCTATAATTATATTCTGTCATTATGATAGTATCTGAAAACTAGTGATGATATTTATATTGGGACAAAAGAGACTAGTTGTTTGTTCACTTTAAATTAGTCTTCCAATACAAGTTTGATGTGTGTAGTAGTAATTGCTTTGTAAGAAAGTCACAGTTGGTTGACTATTCACTCCCTTTCTCACCCCGCTACTGTTGACTAATACAGAAATTTATCTTACAGTGAGTATTTGCATTCTTGCTTATGTGCCAATTAAAAATTTTAAGCATTTTTAGGCCAATTCGTACTGCAGAGTGACTGTCATGTACTATTGTTCACATGCAAAACTAAACTAGAAATTGGATAAAGATGGAGCTCTCATGTAAAAACCATATGCTGTGTTCTAAATGATCTGATGGATTTATGAAACTTGAGTCTCAATAATGAACAGTGATCATCTATTATATAGTAGTCAACCTAATGGCTAGATGCATACATGTTTAAAATTGGAAAAGAACACAAATCTGAGTCTTGATGTGAGTCTACTAATTAAATATCAAATATTGACAAATCGTGCATATATACAAGTTAATCCACCACTGTATTAAAACTTTACTCTCATATCAATGTGAATCCAGACCTTTTTCAAAGGTCCACAAGAAGAAGAAAAAACACTATTGGATAAAAACATCTCCTTCATATGTGTATGTGAGCATGTTCAGGTGCGCATGTTTGGATGATGAGTGTTGGGATAGTTGCTGACCACCTGATTAATGATTGCACTCATGAGAAGTAAGTGTCTATGGATTTCAACACCACTGAGCTTGACAAAAGTGTCTCTATTTGACTTTAGCTGATTAAAATTCATATGCAATATTACGTGAACATGGGCTACTTCAGATTGAAGCTCAACAAAGGCAAAATCATATTTAAGAAATTCCTGGCCTACTCCACACTAAGTTGTGGAAATCCAGCTATTGTCTGTAAATGCCAGATCATATCAGCTTTATCTGTGCTGCCCATCTTTCCCATCTGGAATCACTGTTGTGCTCTGGATTATGATGAGGACTATAGGAAAACATTGAAATCATTCAATGGCCTAATTGCTGAGGTTCTCAGTTTCCTTCGTTCCTGAATTTATTCATGAGTGTAGTCACAAAAACATTTCAAGACCCAACAGAAAATGTAACACTACACTCTAAGGTTCAAGAATACCTGTCTGGACAGGGAAAAGGAAGAAGTGATAACACCATAAATAATGCATGGCACAGGTTTAAATTAGATGAAGTCTGTTAGTATAGGGCTTTCAGCTGGGGAAGTGTATGTGCTGCTACAAAGTATGACCCAAAGCTTTGGGGACAATACGCTCAAGCTTGCAGACTTTGTTTTTCTTCCTATCGCCTCTTTGAAATTCAATGGTGTTTCCACAGCTGCTTTTCACAAATACTCTGTGTATCACCTGAGTCAAATAGATTGAAGTAAGTGGCTGGGTTTTTGATTTTTTTTTTTTTTTTTTTTTTTTTAATTTTGAAAATCGGTGAATAGCCTCCTCCACTCACAATATAATGCTGACATGTGTAGACACTTCTCTAATATGCTTTTTATATACTAGTCAGACAATGTAATGCACAAATAAAGTGTTGTTTTTTCCCCCTTTATAGGAAGCTAGGTGTTTGGGACAAATGTCAACAATATTCCTTGGGTAGTACTGAAGGAGTGAAGTAAGTTTTCTGCTAAAAATATCAAATATGCATTTGTAATCTAACGTGTATTTAAAAACAAACAAACAACAAAAAAAAACAGTTGGTATAGTTATTTATCATTGTCTTCTCATACATTCAGGTGGTTAAGCACATTGGCTGTTTATATTATGTTGATGTTTAGTAGGAGTTTTAAGTAAGTGTAATGCAAAGTCAAATATCTATTCTTTTATCATGGCCATGCCATGAGAAATAAACCCAGGGCTCTTACAAGGCTCTGAGTATTTTTAATAGCTATCAGTCTTAGACTTCTCAAGAGCTATGTTGCAACTGCCACAGACAATGACACCTTTTAAAAATGTAAATTGCATTCAAGGGGCAAAATAGTTACACTGATGAGCCAAAAAGCCCAGCCACACAGGAACTATGAAGGAAATAGGAAGAAAAGCACAGAAACAAAAGCATTCTGCATCAACCTTTGTGGATACTTAATAACAGCTTAAAATATCTTCAGTTAGAATTTTGTGCCTATATTTACTTTTTTAGTACAAATTCAAATACTGCATGCAATAGTACCTACAGGCAACCAAAATACCTACAAGCAGAAACTGTTGCTGCATTTGCCACAATAATATGAATTTTGCATAGAATTTACTCTTCAGTATTTAAGAGGCCTAAAATAAATGAAATGATTGATATTCTTATTCCTCTAAGCATCAGTTTTGTGGGTACTGAGGGAATTCTAATCGCTTCCAGCACATCTTTCTGAGCACAAGCATGTGATATGTGTGTGTGTTTTTTTTTTTTTTTTTTTTTTTTTTTTTTTTTTTTCAACAATGCAAACAGAACTTCAGGCCAGATTCCCTAATACTAAAGTCTGTGCTTATGCACAGAATTGGTGTAGGGAAAAGTCACTAATGAAAGGCCTTTGCAATTGTATTAGTGAGTTTTTGATGTTGGCAAATTTCGTGAATTGTTAGATATGGAAAGATTGATTAAATATTTGAAGTGTCCTCTGAGTCATTCTAGGAATAGCTTCAAGCTTCTGTTGTTTGTAACAGTATGTTGGTAACTGACAGGCTGTGCAAGACATCTCTTCCTGATGATTTTAAATTAAAGATAGTATTATATCAAAAAATATTGGTTACTATATTTGTAGCAATCTACAGTATTTTTTTTTTCTTCTTCCTAACATCGTAGTTATTCAGAGCGGAGGGCATCATGTAAAAAAAAAAAATTGGATGTGTTCATTTTACTGAGGGAAAACTTGGCAGCTTGGTCTTTGTCTGTTTCTTGTTTCTATAAATTTGCGTTGCAGACTTTTTGGTTTTTCATTTTAGCTGTGTTAGGTCCTTTAATGCAGCCATAAAAGCCCAGTCAGCATTAACAAAATGTTCTCGGGTTATTATGGGATACATCTAGCTCCTAGGCTACAAGCGTGTGTGTGAGAAATTTACCAGCAGAACAGTGCTGGCATGATCGATCTCCTGTCATAACCCCATGGATGTCTAGTTGGAAATAACTGTAGTTTTGTCTCTAGTTTTGTCTCACTTCACATTAGTAAATTTGCAGCAGCAGACAGTATCCAGAGAGGTGTTCAGGTATTTCAACTAAAATATACTTTTCTCTGCTCTTCTATCTTCTGGGAAATTAAAGTTTTTTCTCCTTCTCTTTAATCTGTTATAGCAAGATCTTCAATTAGTTCTGCCATGATTCAGGAGGAATGGGAGCTCAAAATATATCTTTTTGGAAATTCTTTACCTAACTTTGGCATGAGTATCCCCCATCAGCTCAGGTAGCATGGCAATATTTGGGGCCTTTGCATGTTGGTTTTAGTTTTTGCTACAGATGGAAGTATTTTCCCAGGAACATCTGGAAACTTCTTCTGAGCTAAGAACACCATGGTCCCCTGTTCCAGCAAGACAGTTAAAGCTAAATTAGTGCAAGTGCCTAGAGATCTCCTGGTTTAATTAGATTGAAGTTGCTTTTACTTTGACTATTGCTCAATTTCTTTTCACTTTTATACTGCTAAAGAACCACGGAGTTGTGAGTTCAGTCTGGTCAGTGAAGTCCACGTGTGTATAACCTGATGTTCTCACTGCTGTTCTTAACTGCATGATTACTAGATATTCAATATTACTTTTTATTCTTAAGAAGTACTACCGAGGAAAGCTCTCTAGCCATTATTAAATTATGTTGAAAGAGTAAATTTTCCAATTAACTAACACTTTAATGGGGATTTTTTATCAAAAGAATTTGAACAAAAAATGAACGTAAGCTCTTTACAGTTTCCATAAGTGTATTGAAGACATATGGGAGATTTCATACAGACACAAGAGCAGCAAAATCAATTGGGCTTAGGCTTTTCCTTCCTGTGAAAACCTTGGTGACCTACGGACTTATCTTCATCTTGCTTTCAGTTCTCTTGCTCCTGCAGTTTTTGATGTAACACATCCTTTCACAGAACCAGAAGAGGTGGTATCATTGATAAGAATGGCTTTTACACCTAGCTACTGTGGATGCACTGTATTAGCAATAGTGTGTTTTTTTTTTTTTTTTTTTTTTTTTTTTAATTCTTTTATCTTTCACCTGTTTTGGGTTGATAGGAAGCAATATTTACCAAAGGAGATGCTAATGCAGGTTACTTCAGGTTTTTCTCATTCTGTAAAAAAAACTAACTTTTAACTTGTAAATGCTAAGTTTTCTTGCAAAACCTTCATTCATGAGCTTTATTTTCTACCACCCTCTGCCAGAAGCCTAGAGTACCCATTCTATAATGGGTCTTATCTAAATCTGCATCTTTAGGAAATTCGGAGTGCTTCACATATCTTCTTAGTAGAGAAGTATAAAGTGCAACTTCCTCAAGTGTTTCTGTGAGCCACAATCAGCCAATGCTTTCCAGCTGCTGTGTCCTGGGTGATAAACGGGCACAAAAATAGACATAACTGCCTAGCTCAGTAATCGTGCATTGCTGAAGATGCAGCATCAATATGTAATGAAAAATCTGTATAACGATGTGCTGAAGTACTGTTAATAACAAAAGTATGTATTGAGAGAAGACCTGTTGTCTTCTCTGCTCAACTTAATTTGCTGACTTTCTATGGAATTTGCTCACTGAAAATCTAATTTAATTAATTCAATAATTAATCTCCATGTAACTTACATTGTGCATTTGCCTACTGATATTTTTTCAAGATTAGAAACTTGTACAGATGATAAAGAAAAAAGGAGCTTGTCATTTAAGTATCAGGTTTCCACATTCATCTGCTTCTTCAAGAATAAAATAAAGAGTAGGGAATTAAGAATTTATAGCCTTGTACAGGAAACTGTTAATAGGAAAGTAGAGGAGGAATTAAATTTTGACATTCTTAGGGACTCTAGCAGAAGATTTTTGAAATGCTTAGTAGCTGGTATTTAGCAATGGGAGAGTGATTATAGTTTCTGGCCAGATTTTTAAAGATGACTAATGACTTCAGACACTAGTGTTATAAAGTTCTGGCTTGCATGCATTGTAAAAGCTCCCAGTTTTCAGGAAGGAAGGAGTACAAAAACACTCAAGATGAAGATGAAGAAGTCACAAATTGTCTCTAACGACAATTTCCTAAGATGGCCTCTGAAGGGGTTCATTTATATAACTGGGATATTTGTATAAAGAAGAAAGAGGAGGAAGTTCAAAATTGGAAAAATTAAGACCAGAATTTTTCTGTTCTTAAGCTCAGGGCTTATAAAGTCATTGTTGGAAACTATGACAAAATAGCTTAAAAATTTCCATAACTTCTCATCCACAAAACTTGAAGGATATTTTAAATAATTATTACAATTATCAGGAAACTTTAAGAACAAATAATTCTGCATCAAAATATATTCCTTTAATCCATATTTAATGCAATTATGAATAATTTGACATTTAAAATTTGATTGGATTGTTGTGTGCCAGATCATAAAGACTGGAAAGCAGACAAGCACTTCCCATCATTCTCAGCTACTGCATAAAACAAACAAATTTATGCTCAAATCAATTCTGGCAGCAGTATTTGGAATATGAATAGAAATGTGCTTCTGTCACGGAAAAAATTAAGGGGGCGGTCCTGCAATGAATACTGTCGTACTGGATCAGGTTTTTTTTACTATAGGATTGCATTGCTAGATCATAGCTTTAGATGGTTTTATTAAATTGCTTTTGAAATATTTGGAAAAGCTTAGCAGGAAAATTAATCAGAATGATTGGATAAAGTCTCAGTTTCTAATCTAGCACACATGTAATCTGGTGATAATTAATTTGTTGGCTCTGTGCCTTAGACTGATATTTTCTTTTGAGTGTTTGCTAATATTAACTTAATGTCTTTTTAAATTAATAAATTAATAGCTAAAGTAATTTTGTGTTCTTATGTCAGAGATAGTGTTGCCGAACTTCAGTGTCATAGATCTTAGAAATTATATCTACATTCTGTAACCTATCTACATCATTCTTTTGCTTTCATTTTTGAAGAATAAGGATAGATATGTATTTTTTGCTTTTAGTTTACAGATGCTTAATGCTTTGTTGAAAGAAGAAGAATAAGTATTGTCCTTGTACATTACTGCTTAACAGGATGCCAGCAGATGCACTAGGCTGTAAAATGTCTCCATTTTAGATGTGGTTTTAAGATCGCTTTAAGGTCACTTTGCTTAATTTTTTTTTTTAAACATTTGACTCCATACTATGGTATGTTCTTATCAATTTTCTCATCTTTAAATAATGTAAGAACCTGTGACTCTGCTTTTAGAAACTATTTCCTATTTGGTTAGAAACAGCAAGAAACAGAGCCCACCCCCTCCTTACTTGACAGCAAGGATGTCAAATAAGCACTCTAGAAAGCTGATGCTAAGTGTCCCTACACTGGTAGCCCCACTGCTGCCATCTGCGAGATCTGCTAAGGGGCAAAGATTGCACTTATCTGCTCTCTGCTACATTTTCAGCCATCCATTTTAATGCTTCCCATCCATTTCCCCTGAGGACAAACTATTTTCAGTTTCTATCTACCCTGAGAAACTTTAATTTTAAACAGCTTTAGTTTAACAGTGTTTTTGAAGCCTGTAAAGCACTTGCTTATAGGGAGAGATGCCAAAATTGCCTTTTTTTTTTTTTTTTTTTTTTTTTTTTTTTCCAGAAATGTTCAAGCTCTTAAGGTGCCTGGCTCCTACTAGCTTCTATGCTCATCATCAACCAGGTGAGCCCAGAGTCTGTAGAAATACCTGTAAAGGAAGGTGTTTCTGAAAGAACACTTTTCATATCTGAGCCAACTTAGCTGTCTCTGATGGAAAACCTTTGTAGCTGAGAGGGATGGCAATGAGGAAAGCTCCTAGGACTGCAAATCATTGAGAAATGGCGCCAGGATCCAATTTCCTTTCATGAATAGGAGCCTACTCTGAAGAAAAGAAAAGGAGGAGCCTAGCTTGAAGCCAAGCAGAAGTAGAGCACTAGGTGGCTGGAAAGCACCCAAGGGAAGGCTGTGTAAAAGAGGAGATGGGCTCAGCCCTGGCAGAGTGTTGGGAAACGGAGAATGAGAATGTGTCACATGGGTAGGTAAATGGGAATAGGAGAAAGAAATGTTAGAGGAATAGAAATTGTACAGAAGTGCAGTGCACCTAATGCAATTGCATAGCCTAATCATGTTTTGCATCTGAAAATGCATATTTTTGTAACATCACTTCTCTACAGTGGACAGTTTTTGATTTTGCTGTGGGGAGCTTGTGTGCATGCTGAAGGCAGGACAAAAAATTGCTAAGGTCACTTCTACTCACCCGAAAAAACTTGGGAATCCCAGAATGGTAGTATTGAAATTTTTTGTGCTTGTTTAAAAAATCTTTTTTATAGCTCTCTGAGATGAGCAGTATACCATTAAACAACAGTGGCAATGGAATTGTGACATTTAGCTGTCAGTAGAGTGTTAATGACCAGTAGCTGCAACTTTGTTGTGTTTCTGTGGACCTCATCTCTATGAAAGATTTTTATACTTGCTTGATATACAGGGAAAACACTGCAAGAGTTTCTTGGCCCTTTTGCAGCAGGATTAGGTTATAAAAGAGTAATTATCAAGTATCTTCTTTCTGTTGTTTATGTAGGATGCCAGAAAACATTGTTTTCTTCAGGGAGTTCATGGTCCAAACTTTATTTCTAAAACTAAATATACAGGGTTGGATGTCAGATCCCACTGAACAGAATCTGATGCTAGTTAGTGCTTTTCTGACAGCTATCCAAACAGCTAAAATGAAACGTAATCTGTTCTTCCTTCTGCCCCCACCCTATACTGCTAACATGTCAATCCTGGTATTAGGAAGTTCTCTCTCAGCTGAAGCTGGGGAAGTGGCTTAGGTCTCGTGGGAGCCTGCAGGATTCACATACCAGCAGAGGAGCTGCAGATCTGCTTGCTGTGGCAGCCAAAGCAGGTTCATTTCCTGACCTTCCCCTGCTTCTGCACTGCAGGGAGAGGAGGGAGCATCCAAATGAGACAATAGTTGCTTTTTCCTCAAGAGCAGTTCTGGACAAAACTGGATGTCAAAGTACAGCCTCAGTAAGTTTAACCTCGCGAGATCTGGCAGTATTTTGTACCAGCAGAGAGGCATGAGTCTCTCACAGGAAGATACAGGCTTCCTTCCTTAAGTATTATTCAGTCAAACCACTAGCGTATTGATGAAGAAAATAGCATCGTTTTCCTCCAAGGTACTCATATTCCAGCAGTGCAATTCAACACACATTTTGAAACAGCAAGAAAGAGGAGAAATTCATGACAGTTCTTTAGAATCAATGTCTGACCGTTGTGCTATGTTTGAGACTCTTTAGAAATTTCTATATACAAACCATATAATGAAATCTTCCTTTTTGAGTTCTGAAGTTCAACTCAAAATCCACTGTTTTTATGTACTTTTCAATCTGTCACTGGAAATTCAAAACTGAATTAAAAAAAAAAAATCAAACAAGTGACTTACTCTGACAGACCAGAAAAGCAGAGTACAGTGTAGCAAAATCAGACATTAAAAGGCAAGAGAGAATGTAATATGCTTTGTGCATTGCAGCTGTGGCTAAATGCTGATTTGCACATCGGGATGAGATTAGCATTTAGATGTGACCTGCATATTGAATAGCTATTGCAAGTAGAGTAAGATAGATGAAAAGGAAAATGAAACTGCACAGTACACTTTAGATCTAATCCACCATCTTTTGTATTTTTAGATTCTACAGAAGAGTAAAGGAAGTGCTATTAATTCTAGTTTTTTATAAAGTGCATGTAATTTTTTCATATAGAAGTGATATTCAGTATATTTATAAAACAAAGTGATATTTCTATAAAAGTGTTTTTTTTTTTTTAACCACTCAAAGGCAAGAAATGCTAAAAACCAAACACAACTGACCATATGAATGTTGATTTTTTTTTTTTTTTTTTTTTTTTTTTTTTTTTTTTCCCTCTGTTCTGAAACTGGTAAAAATTTGATTTAAGATGTTGTGACCAATCTACATTCTATTGCATGGCTACAGTGTCTGCATGTCTCTACTTTGAAGACCTTAAACTTCCGTAAGACTAAGGTCTATCTATTTACTGATAAAGCCATCTGATTGACTCTTGAATAAAATGCCATTTGCATGAGAGATGAAGTAGGTGTTTGCTAGTTATGTAGTAAGCTTTAGGGTAATTATTTTTTGCAATGTTTCTCAAACTTTTGACAATGTTTTTTCTTCAGAAAATAAGTTGAAATGATCGATGGCCTTGCTGAAACCACACAGGAACTAGAGGCACATCTGATGTGCTGGTGGTTATATCCTGTCATGAGGGAGCAGCACATACTTCTTTCCAGGACGCGAACCTTCCAGCAAAGCCCACCAAGGGGTCTTCACTGGAGGGGCATTGCATCTTGGATTTGGGAATCTCCCATGAGTACAAAAAGTCTGTGCTGCACATACTTAAAGTGTCAGAGTCGTAGCAGGGAAGCAGCAGATTTAGGTCAGGCTGAAGGAGTCTTGTGGTAGGAACGAGGGCCTATCTAAGAATTGTGAAGGGCTGCTGGTAGGTGTTTAGTTGATTTCCCTCAGATTATCCTCAGCCTTCACAGGTACTCTTGTTTGTTTTGTGCAGCAGTATCTAAGGCAGAAGACAGTTTTTTTTCAGACCATGCAAAAATAAAACAGAAAATTGTGCCTCTCTCTGAACATACAGAGGGGAAAAGTTCACTAAACTCGCATGGAAGACACCATAGAGAGATGCTTTCTTCATCTGTTAGACTAGAAGGAATTTTTGACAATACCTAACAAAGCTCATAGTAAAACCAGCCCTAGATCTGAATATCCATCTACCACTGAGTAGATGTAAAACAATGCTCTACGTACATCACAAGAGATCTGCATATGTGCATAGAGTCTCTATGCAGTGGCAAGCTTATATTTGTGTTTTATAAGCTATTAAGATGCAGGGGTAACCCCCCCCACTCCTGCCTAGTAGATGGCATCAGGCTTTCTCAAGTGATTTCTGTTTTTTATGGGTACATTGCTGTCCAGTGACAGATAGCCAGCTTTACTCTATTGACATTTAGCTCCATATCCAATATTAGTCATACGTTGGCTGATGTTAGACATCTGTTAAGACTTTGCAGAGTGTAATGAAGAAAATCTTACAGCGCTTGTAAATGACTAATAATTTTGCAAGGTGCAAAACCTAAGGTATTTGCCAAAGGCAATACAAGGATGTAATAATATATGCAGGATTTTGGATGCTTGCAAACAAACCAGTAGATCCAGTTAAGGAATCATGTTTGAAGTGGTGTAGAATAGATGCTCATTTTCAATTTTTTTTTTTTTTTGTTAAAGTGGAAGTATCTACCTCAGCTATCTGGTTACAATGTTATATGCTGTTTAAGCATGTCAGAGAATATCAGGACTCCAAATATATAATAACACAAGTACGGTTTAAGCCCTGTGAGGCAAATTTACCAACTGTGATCACAGTAAGAGAAATCCTGGTCAGCATCTCCCCCTCTGCCCAGCGGCTGCAGAGACCCGCTTACATACTCTTTGAAAGAAATGAAAGTGGTAAGGAAAATCATTCTAATGCTAACAATGCCAGATGTGTATTCTTGGGAACCATGGACTCCAGACACTCATTTATATGTTAGTAAAGCCAAGTACCCATTCCCGAGAGGGGTGAACTCAAGTGTCTTGCTAACTGCCACAACTGACACTGAGGTGCCCATAGGAGTGGCACATCCAGCATTATCTTAGCTCAGAAGTGGGTGCTGGAATCACAGCCTGCTGGTTTTCTCTCTAAAGTAATGTTGCTATTCTTAGGAACAACTTAGGCAGACCTTTCAAACCTCAATGATTTTCCCAGCACAAGCGAAGTTATTGAAATTGATTTACTAGGGGTGCATTCTAAATCAGACAATGTGCAACAGAGAGGGAACTTGTCATTTCTGGAATAATTTAGTTTTCTTGTAACTAGGCTAGGAGCTTGGAATAAAAATGTAGGCTACTCATTTAATTATTTATAATTTACACGTTAGTTATTACATAGGTTAACAGCATCTTGTAGCTACTCAAGTATTGCTATTATTATCTCTATATATTCAATATATATTTAATCATTTTTTTTTTAGCGTTGTAATTAACTGTTTCAAGCATGACATTACAGATTTATTATATTGACAATGCTACTGAACAGTTTAGTTAAAGAACACATGAAAAATCTAGGAATGTTAGTATAAGACGTCTCTTTTTTTTTTTTTATAATGCCATCAAAAATGAATATTGCTTGTTGTATCTCATACATTCTGCCATGGTTTCTGCAATGCAAAGTAATGTTTAAAGGTGTGTTAGAGAATGTATAATTTGGAAAGCATGCTACCAAAAATTTTAAATTTTAATTTTTTTTTTTTTTTTTTTAAAAAAAAACAAACTATCACAGACCATGACTGAAGGCCATCCATTGTTCCTCTTGCTTTTCTCACTTGTGTTTTGTTAGACTACCACTACTGTCTGAAAATTTCTCATATCCTTTTCTCCTGTTGCTACTTGCAGCAGATATAGGGAGCCAACACATTAACTTCAGTTCCTTTCTGCCAGCAATGAAGTGAGTACAGCATCTTGAGCAATTCAATTTATAACCTATGGAAGGGACGGGAATCAGCCTGTGTTGGACAGTTTTGTTAGTCTACCATTAATTATTAGAAAACCCAATTTTACTTTGTGACCATAAAGTATTAAACTAAGTAAACATGAATACACACATATAACTGCAGTTTAATGAATTACTTTGCAGGTCTGGAACTTCTGTTAATGTAAACAGCAGATGTAATGCCTGGTGCACCCAGGAAACAAGCTTTGTTAAGTAAAAAAGTGCCAAGCAAAGATAACTTCTCTGCATATAAATAAATTATAACAATTAATTTAACTTTAAAACAAGTCTTAAAGTTTTTTTACTTTGATACCTACTCAAATGGAGTTAGAAGTAGAGGAATCACCCAAGTTCAAGGAGTTACTCTATTTCTCTTTACTCATTAGTTGAAATCAATTTAATAACACACCTATGCAAAAAACTTTTGCAGAGTTCAACAGAAGAAGCTATCAGTTGTTTTTTTTTTTTTTTTTTAGATGTTATTTCCAATGTCTCTAAACTTTGAATGTGAAGTTCATGTAGAATTGTGTACTAGTAGTGCTTTTAGTCATGTAAGTTTTAAGTTTTAGGGAAAAGCTTGTACATAAATAATGGATTTAAGATATATTTTTCTTAAAAACAAAAACAAAAAATGAGATGTTCCTTGCCACACTGAGGAATGAAAATGTCAGATTAATTCCTGGCACCATAAGGAATACAAGCCTTACGTTGAAATACGTTTGACTGATAGCCCTTATGAAATATTTACTTACCAAGAAATGAGTTCCATTCATGCTCAGTTTTTCTACAAGCACAGCAGATTCAGGCATTCCAACCTATGGTGAGAAATAATAGAATTATTACAAGTATGAAACATGACATTTGTAAAGTAGCTGATTAATATTTCCATGCTCAAACACTTAGGGTTGCAGAAATCTTTATACTGTTTGGCACAGATAGTCATGGAAAGGATACTGGGCAGAATAATACCAATGTTTGGAAGTAAGTAGTGACTTCCATGTAAGAATAGGTAAGGCCTCTTAGATATTACATCTTTCTACAGAAGAAAGGGCTGATAAAATCATGAATGCAGTAGAGAAGGTGAAATTATGAAGCAGAAAATTTAACAAATAGAACAATGAGACCAACAGAAATAAATTGTGGAAATTTAATTGCTATAGGATAAAAGAGGAGGTTAAAAATAGAAACAGGTCAAAAAGGTCACTTGTGGCATAACTCATCAATAACTGCATCACCTCAGGAAAAGGTTACATCTCCAACTGCTTGGAACTGAAGGCTGTGTAGGAGAAAGCTCTCCTGCTACACACCTCTATTACCAACTCTCTGTATGCACCAGCAGCAGACGACAGGGTGAGATGTCTTCAGTTCCCATGGTAGATGGGCATTGCTAGAAAGCAATTCAGGTTCAGAAACAGGATTTTTTATTTTTATTTTTATTTTTTTATTTTTCTAAGTAAGCTGGCATTGGTTACAAATGCAAAATGAGACAAGGATGTCCACTAATAGTATTTCTTTCTCACAGCAACTAAATAATAATTTGGAAAAAAAAAGTGAACACATTGGATTGCATTTATTAAGATATCTTAAAAGTCTAACTAGTTGCTATGCTATATGTTTTAGTCTGGGTTTTCAAATAAAATGCAGTTATGCATAACAAGTAGGAAAATTATCAGGAACTCTCTAAGAAAGTACCGCTTTTGAAATGACTTTGTGTTTGTTATGCTTGGTCAAAGAATTCAGTCTACTTGTTTCATTTCCATTAACAATGTGTATTTTAATACATATACTATCAAATCATTTTATTGGTTTAGATTAGAACTACTGAGCTCTAGAAAACTGTAAAAAAAAAAAAAAAAAAACAAAATAGGGGGGGGGGGCAAGATCTCCCTGTAGTTAAGCTTGTGTCCAGGTTTTTAAAGGATTGGGCCAGTAGTAGTTTAAACTTTTTTGTAAGCAAGTAAACCTAGTATTGAACCTGGAAATCAGTGCATCACAGGGAAAATTTTTCACATTTGTTACACGTTTATCAGTTCTTGGTGACTCTTCCCTATGTTATAGATGTAATTTTTTGTAGCAGTACAGACTAACTCAGATACTAACAGAGAATATTAATGTAAATAAATTATTCTCATAGCAATACTTGTGGAATTTTCTAAGGTAATTCTTTATTTCTAGAATGCTTAAAAGTGATTATCCTTAAAAACCTTCAACGTGTATTTTATGTACTTATATGAAAATTTCATATTCAGACATTTATACAGATGATTTGTTTGGCCTGTAAGCCAATATTTATATACTTGATTTTATAAACTGTTCTTTTATACTACAGCTTGTAGAGTGCTTCTTATTTCCGATTGCTATGGGTGTTGCAGACAGTGTTTGGGTGTGGGGAGTGTTAATTTGCTATTTTTTAATGACACTTGCACAGCTGTTGGCAGAAAGGCAAGACTTGAGGTAACACAGTTTCTATTAATAATAATGCCCACCTATTTCCATTTATTTGCCTTCTTTTCTAGTTATTGGCCCCAATGAGCTCCTTTTTCTATGGTGGTTTGCTCTATGCTATTAATAATGCCGGTAACTTTCATGTGAGGGGAAAAATTGATCTTTTTCAATTATTAGCTTGTTAGGCAAGCAGATGTCTCACTGTTGGTGTTCAGTGATGACCACTGAATGTTTAATTCTGTTTCAAACACACTAACTCCACAGTATTACGATCAGTACTGAGGAGGGGAACTAGGCTACAAGGGAAATGCAGCAGATGAAGTAGATCAACTCAGAGTGCAACATGGAATATATGTGTTGTCACAGTTAAAGCATATACACAAGATAACAAGAATGAGTACATGCATATGCCTAGCAGGTTTCCATTATCGTCTTCACTTATTTGTTTTAGAAGTCCCAGCATCAGTCACAGCATGTAAAAGCTGATGTGACATAAGGAAATTGCTGTTCAATTTATTACATTCTGTTCAGTGCTCATTTGCTATCTTATATACCTATGCCAAACAGTATTTAAACCTTCCTCTGAACCCAGATTTTTTTTTTTTTTTTTTTTTTTTTATTTTTTTTTTTTCTTCAAGCTGTTCAGGAATCTTTTCTTTGAGTGCTTCAGAAATACTAATCTGTTACGTTTTCTTAGACCACCTTGTGAGGTGAAAGCTGTATTAGCAAGAGGAGTTGAGGTGTCTGAGAAATAAAACTCATACAATATCTGCTGCTCTAGGATGGATAAATAGAGCTACGCAGGATCTAAAGTAGGTATATATAACAGCTAATATATTCAATAGTTTGGCGTTTTTAGCTTCTGAGCAAAGCTTCTATTGTGGCTGTAACTCAGCTCATACCACTTCTGCAAATTGGAGCCTGGAATTTCAGCTCAAGCACTCAGGAAATTGCCTTTTTTTTTTTTTTTTTTTTTTTCCTCCCCTTACCCTCCCCCATGTGTGACTTGCATGGCTTCAGGTAAAAATGTTGAGCTGGAGCACTGACAGAATCTGATATTTCAAAGCAGAATTAACTTCTCATTACCATGAATACATTTGCTCTTTTTTTGGCAAGCCCTGGCCTTGCACACCTTACAATATCTGTAAAGGCTCAGAGTAGTGCACAGAAAATACAGGCTTTTTCTGCATTGAAAGAGGCAGGTTCTTCTGGATGGAAAAGATTGCATGTGAAGAAGCAATTACAGGCTATCATAATGTGTATATAAATCATAATGTGTATCATAATGTGTATCATAATGTGTATCATAATGTGTATCTAAATTGGAGCAAATTCAGTTCTGGAACTTTTCACGTCTGAGTGCTTGATTCTGCAACCTTAACAGGGGTGATGGACACACATGCTACGTCTCTGGGAAGGTATCAGCCAAACACCTGGTGTTGGTTATGCTGTAATGGTGGGATCACTTAGCTGCTTTTGTTGGTGACGTGAGCATAAGCAAAGCATGAACTTTTAATAAAGTTGGAATAGGAAGATTATAATACTCTCCCCTGACAAGTATCAAGTCAGAAGTCACAGCTTGCTTGCTGACATTTCCTTGGAAGCCTCTGTGCTCTTGAGAAATTATTAATTTTGCCTTGTATTTTTCTACAGAATTACTGGGTACTTTAATTAATAGATGATACAGTGATTCTTGTCTGATTTCCTTTAAGCTGCAAGGCTTTGAGCTAATTAATCCTCTGAGTAGCTGTTCACAGTAAGAATTCAGAGCCTAGCTGAGACATTACCATTATGGTATGAATCAATTTCATGCAACAGGTTCACTTTCTTAACCTGGGGACTGTGGTCCACCTGTGATCCATCTGCAAAACTTGTTTGAACTGTACACACGTGAGAATGTGTACTTATGCACAAAACAAAGTGGAAGGATATACAATAGTACAGGAACATTTTAAACTTTGGCCTACTTTTTATGTGGTTACAAATGGAACACTTGTAGAAACACTTCTTAAAGTCTTTTTTTTTTTTTTCCTTGAAAAAGATTACATGCTGCTTCAATTGAAAAGGATGAGAAAAACTAATGACATTAAATTTTCACTGTTTGTGTAAAACAGACATTGGAAAGATAGGTGCTTCTACAGTTAGGAGGATGAGCTCAAGTTTATTATGTAGATAAGGTACACATAGAAATTTAAAACCTGAGCCATGATATTCAGTAAAGTAGAAGGAAAAATCTGTTATATATATTTTATATATATATATATAAACATATATCATAGGAGATATTGTACCTATCATGGAGGAGATTATTCAAATAGTGAAACAATAACTGAAGGTAAGCTTGAAAGACATTGCAATTCATACCATTTTATATATAATAGAATGGACATTGCATAGGAAGGAAAGGTAGAAGCAGACAAAGCAACGATTTTTTTTTTAAAAAGAAAAAAGCTCAAGTACCTTAAGTCTGAGGAAACATCTAGCAACTACTGTGTGTATTTATACATTGAGAAGAAAAGATGAAGAGTTAAGATCTTAGTGACAACCTGTAAATTTTAAAGTAAATTGCAAATATAAAATATGACCACATTCACTGAAATGGTTATTTCTTCTCAGTATATAAACTGGGGCATGAAATACCTCTTCTATTCTAAGAAATAGCCCTATGAGCAAATATTCTAATGTGATTTGCCATGTAGCAGATCTTAGCTAGCAGCTTCTGCCATGAAATAAATCTGTATTAAAAAATAGGAGAATACCCAGAAACTCACATAATAACATGAATGAATACTTGGGGATGGCACCTGCTGACTTACCTATTTTCAGTACTTTAGTATATCTGTGCTATGTTTAGGATATCAGTACACTGTATACAGTAAGATTTTCTGCTAGCTGAATATAGACTGAACTTCCTAAAGTGTTACGTATGCAATTCAGTACCTGTCTCAGGAGATCTGCAACTTGATAAGCTGTCCAGTTCTCACACTCCTCCTGAGACGGCAGTTTTGTGGCCATGTTGCTATCCAGAGAGAGAGAGAGCTGGTCTATATGAGTAATGCTGAACTGTTGCTTCACTGCTCTTTACTGAGCTGCTGTGGAAATCCTAAGAGGAAGTCCTTTCTGCAACTTTTTTCCTGTTTGCTCACTTAAAGTGAACGCCTTTAAAGATGATTTAGGAAGTATCAATGCTCTTACGCAAATGACTCTTTCAATAAAAGAAAACTATGCAACATATGCAAATATCAGCTATTACTGGAATCAGTTAAGCACATTATGCTGAAAATCAGTGCATAAGATTTCTGAGTCATTGGCATCTTTTAGAGTTAAATATGGAACCAAGTCTGTATGTCTATTGCAAAAACCATTAGATAGCTTCTGTCTCTTGCCTATCTTGAACTCCTTCGTACCGTTGCTTGGATGTGCCTTCAGACTGCATTTGACTTGCTTGTTTTTGATGTTGTGCCGTGCTTGTTCACTTGGGAAAAAAAGAGCTTAGTTACTGAACTTTTACATCCATGTTGACACAATGTATAATTCCATTCTTTATCTCAAATCTGGGTGCCATGCTTTTGGATGGATATAAATCACTCAAAGGCAATGTATGATCTTAAAGATTTTTTTTTATTTGCTTTTCTTCCTTTTTGTCTTAATACCATTAAAGAACATATCACAACAAAGTCATTTCAATGCTATATTATCTTTTCCAAAAGGTAGGGCTGACATAAAAATGCTGGTGCTGGGTAAGACCAGAAATTCAGAACAGTTCACCCAGCTCAATACTTTATTTTCTGACAGTGGGCAGAAGTGAGATACATAGGCAACAGTGCAGAAACAGAGCAATATTTTCCCTAGTGTTCCCAATATATAACGTTCCCAACTGTTTTGAACTCAGGAACTTACTGGTCTGGATGTGGTTTCCATATATGCTGCGTGCCCATACATTATACATGTTATACAGATGACACCAAGTTAGGATCTATAGCCAGTATCCTTTAAAGAGGGAGCTGCACAATGGTCTGGCTGTACACAGATCACAGGCTGCAGGAGGAGGAAGATGAGATGTTTGGTGGAGGCTGGGATTTGGATGGAGTTGGGAGGGAGCAGAGCTGAGGGAGGCTCAGGTTGGACACTTCTGCCTCTTCCCAGCCTTGTCCTTGTCTATCTATCTCCCTGGAGCTGCATCCTTGCCCCACAAGCAGTGCTTCTCGGCCTCCTCATGCTTCTACCTGAAGAGCAGCAGCACAGGCTGTTCTTACAGTGGAGGAGGGGGCAGGTTGCATAGTCTAAAATGGAGCATTGGGGAAATAGGGGGAGCCATTGTTTTATAGATTGGACAATAAAACTGCAAAGATGCATCTGTGCATCCCTAAAAGGCTGGAGACCAAGGAATGTTATATTCTGCTTTCCAATCACGCTTCTTGTTTTATTTGGACATGTGTTCAAAGGTTAAAATGGATTTCAACTAAGTTAAAATGTCTCATCTGTTATCTTCACATTTTCCTGCATGTATTTTTGCTGTTCAAGTGGCTGACAGTTCAGTTGTTGCTACTGAACACTCTTAACTCTTTCCTATCTTGTGACTTTGCAGAACATTGAAACTGGAAAACCATAACAGCTGGAATCTCAGAAATGCAGAATAAAGATAGATGCCCTTGCATATTAAACCTTGCCTCTGTAGAACAGAAGGTATTCTCCAAGTGCCTGGCTGCTAACACTATAAGGAAAGTTAAACTGAATTTTATGGTGTTTTGTTTGTGAGCGGTTCCAAGGGGGCGACATCTCCCTGGATGAGGGGAAGGAGCAATGCTTTCTTCCACTGTGTGCAGGACCAGAAAAAAAGAGGTACCTCTCCTTTAAGAGACTTTGCCTAATTTCAGTCCAGGAGTAATTGTGTCAGTAGGGCATTCAGGTCTGGTGGAAGAGGGAAGCATTGGGAAGAAACAGCGGTGGGAGACTGAATTATGGCTTAATGGTTGCTTGTATGAAACATGACTAAAGCCAAGTGCAGCAATACTATTATTTATGCAGTATAGAGTTTGGTTACTGGGCAGGTGTAAGCAGTTCTTGTTCAGAACTTCTCAGAGGCAGACTAAAAATAGAGTTTTAAGGGCATAGAGGATGTTTGAATTCAGTGCCTGCCAGCACTGCCTGCTCCTCTTTCTGCCATGGCCCATTAGACCAGTAGCATTTTCAGAGATCCCAGCACACAATTAGGTACTCCTTACGGCCTGCAACCCTCTGCTTCTATGCTTGTATGCTGCTTCCCAAACTGCAGCGTGAGCTGAAGCCCTGTCCTTCCAGCTTGTCCGCCCTGCTGTGCCCTGCTCTTCTCTCACCCTGCTTCTCACTCATTGCTCTCCTCCCTGAAACACTGTTTGCTAATTCTTCCACCATCGCTTTTGTTGATACTGCCATAATTGTATATTCTGGATTTTAAGGGTAGTACTCTTCTTAGACCAATGTTTATGCTGTTATACTCTACTGAGTGAGAGGGATGTCTATTTAGGAAGGTTGTGCTCACTTTGGTGTTTCCACAGGGGCTGTAGCAAAGGTGGCCAAACCACAGGGACTGTAGTTTGCAAGAAATGTTTTGCTGTTTGTGTTTCAGCCAGATTAAATATGGTGACGACAACAACATTTAAAAACCAGGAACATGGGCATTGTCATCTGGGAGCCTACAGCTATTATCTGATGCCAATGTTTACATTGGCTTGGTCAATGCTGTAGTTTTCTTTCCTCAAGTATATGCAATAAAAATGCAGAGTATTATTGTGCTTCTGTTTGCTTTCCACTACTTCCAAGGGGAGTAGTTCAAGAATAAGTAGGAGTCTAGATTTGGTAATTAATTAGTCCCTCATGCTCCTAGTTACTTTATGCAATTTATCAAATGACATGGCAATCCGTGGAAATGTGTGCATCTGAACACATGTGCCAGTTGCGCACATTGTACTGGGAGAGATCCTTGAGCCTCCAGGAGAGGGGAAGATCCTTGAGCCTCTGTATTGAGCCTCTAGATCCTTGAGTCTCCATATTTTGGCCTCCAGAATCCACCAGTTAAAGATAGTCCACACATTGGTTCTTTCTGAATTGCCAGGACCCTACACCTAACTTTCAAGTAGACTGTAGAAACTTGAATGAAAACCAACGCTAGCCCTGGCAGGTCGTATTTACTCCATTCTTGAATATTCCCTGGAGTCTCTTGATCTAGCAGGGTCTCTGGCAGACTTAAAAATGGGTTGGCTATGTGTGCAGAGTGTCATCTGTTATTTTAAACTTGTATATAACTGGAGACATTAACACTTTTCATCAGTATTCTTTACAATTTCACTCCTTGAAAAAAAAAAAGGCATAAATCTGTTTTATGTATATTAACTTTTTTTTTTTTTTTTTTTTTTTTTTTTTTTTTTTAAATAGAGCCCTTACCAAAACTGACATTTAATACAGAACTCTATCTTGCTACCCCTTGGGAAGACCAAATTTCAGGGGAATCTTAGCTAACGAGCACATTAGTAGACACCATGTAATTTGACCCCTAAACAAATTCATTCCCTATAATTCATACATAAAGCAGAGTTAACACATTACAGAATCACAGAATCTCTAGGTTGGAAAAGACCTCAAGATCATCGAGTCCAACCTCTGACCTAATACTAACAGTCCCCACTAAACCATATCCCTAAGCTCTACATCTAAATGTCTTTTAAAGACCTCCAGGGATGGGGACTCCACCACTTCCCTGGGCAGCCCATTCCAATGTCTAACAACCCTTTCAGTAAAGAAGTTTTTCCTAAGATCCAACCTAAACCTCCCCTGGTGCAACTTTAGCCCATTTCCCCTCATCCTGTCACCAGGCATGTGGGAGAACAGACCAACCCCCACCTCGCTACAGCCTCCTTTGAGGTACCTGTAGAGTGCAATAAGGTCACCCCTGAGCCTACTTTTCTCCAGGCTAAATAGTCCCAGCTCCCTCAGCCGCTCCTCATATGACTTGTTCTCCAGACCCTTCACCAGCTTCGTCGCCCTTCTCTGGACTCGCTCAAGCACCTCGATGTCCTTCTGGTAGTGAGGGGCCCAAAACTGAACACAGTATTCGAGGTGTGGCCTCACCAGAGCCGAGTACAGGGGGACAATCACCTCCCTAGCCCTGCTGGTCACACTGTTTCTTATACAGGCCAGGATGCTGTTGGCCTTCTTGGCCACCTGAGCACACTGTTACAGTATATATGTATATATACACACTATATACAGTATACTGTAACAATGAACACATTGTTACAGTGTACATCTGAATGATTTTTTCCCTAACATCTGAAATATGCAAGCCATATAAGAGACATGTTTGTATAGTGTACAGCTCCTTGGAGTTTCATAAAGTGAGTTTTCAATTTGCAATTTCATAGAAATCTCTAATAAGAGAATAAGCAGTATAGAAAATGGTTCCTAGATAATACCACTAGCATTTCTTACTAAATACAGCTATATATTTTAAAGAACATAAGCAATAAATATGTTAAACTTATTTTAGAACTTTCAAAGTCAAGTTCTGCTTAGGAAAAAACTTGTAGCAGCTGCATGCAACTGATTTTACTGTAATGCTCTCTCAAAAATATACTTTAGAAAAATCTTAGCTCAAGAAGGTAGCAGTTTTTTAAAAAATATAAGGCATTGTCACCGATATCTTTTATGCCCATTTTACACAAAAATAATGTAAGGATGACAACTTACCATATACTCCTCATTTTTCTTCTCCCATATACTCATGTTGGAGTTGATTCTAAATAAGTTGCAGGAGCGTTTTCTCACGTCTGCTCTTCCCCCTTAAATGCTCCCATATGTTTTGTTGTTGTTGTTAATGTGATTGACAGGCTTGGCATTCATGGTGGGTGGGTGGGAGAAAAACATTCTTAAAGTAAAAAGCTAGAATA
Organism: Nettapus auritus; assembly: GCA_011076525.1. Lineage (NCBI taxonomy): Eukaryota > Metazoa > Chordata > Aves > Anseriformes > Anatidae > Nettapus > Nettapus auritus. The sequence continues at coordinate 21,367,619 of CM021770.1, forward strand.
ATATCATAGTTTCAGTACTTTCGTAGTTGGAGAATAAAAGCTTGCTTACAGCTCTGTCTGGAAATTTGATAAAATTTGCAAATCAGTTTTGCCTCTTTTTTTATGTAACAGGAAATAAAAATAAAATTATCAACAGAAATCATAACGTCTAGAAGAGACCTCAAGAGATCTCGGCAGGGCTTCAGTAGAGAGGCAGGATCAAACATAACTAGAGCAAATTGGCTCAGCCTTGGAAATCAGCTGGGCAACCCCTATTTCTAACAGTGAGGTCTTGGGGCAGCACCGGATGCATCACGTCTTTAGGTGGCACAGCAGGAGGAAGAACTATGAATTCTGTGCTAGACTGGTGGCTGCAAGAGAAAGTGTCTGTCAGTAGGAATAATATTTGCTGTCTGACCACTGGTGGACTAGACCTTGGTTTCCTCTTTCCTGAGGAAACAAACCCAGCTTCTTCAGTGTTTCTTCTGAAGTACTGATTTAGTTTATCAGCCCTCGTTTAGTCTTTTCATTTGCAACATTCTCTTCAGTTTGGCTCCACTCTAATTGAAAAATAGGGTGAATTTACTGGTCTCAGTATACCGTTCCCTGTTTTAAGTGCTTCTGTCTCAGTGATAGATATCCAGATGTACTTCAGACGTATGCTCGTTACTTCAGCATCCATGTAATTGACAAAATACTGAATATAATCCAGGACAGAGAAAATTCTTATGGGATGCTACTTGAAATACCCTCTGAGTCTGAAATATATTCACAGATATCCTTCTAATGTGAGACAGATGAGCACATGCAATATATAGTACTTTCACCACATTTCTGTAGTTCTGTGTGGCGATTGTATATGGGACTGCATAAAAAGCCTTAGTGATATGTATTTCATGCCCCTTACCTGCTAGGTAGTTATCATATTGAGGAAGGAAATGACACAGTTTGTTCCCAACAAGTCTATTTTTACTGCAATATTAAGAAACAGTTAATAATTATATTGAGGCTCACCATTTGCTTTAATATATTTGTGCGAATTGAAGTTGGGCTGATTGTTCAGCAGTTTACGGTCCTCCTTCTCTCCCTCCTCATCTTAACATGTAGATGTTTGCCCTTTTCAAGTTACTGCCATTTTACTGACCTACAGTATGTGCTGGATTCATAGTACTCAGAGTTCAAGGATTGCTTTGGCTTGTTCTTTACATAATCTTTATTGTGAATTTCATTATGCTATTCTTATTCAAATGTCTAATCCACATTAATGCAAGTAATAAATATGGAGATCCTTCCATTGCTGCTGTCAAAATTAAGCGTCTGGTCACAGTCTTTTCTGTGAAGACTAATAAAATACTGAAATACTTCAGTTTTCTCTGACATTTGTTATTTGTTCTCTTTTCCTCTGATGAGTGGATTTATAATTCCCTGTGTTTTTCTCTCACTAATATTTCAGGAGCCACAGTCATTCAAATGTGCTTTAGTTGAAACTGTGAGGAAAATGCCACAGGCTCTTTCAACAGTGCTTGCAGGTAAATACCAAGGAAGGAAGGATTTTCTTGCAAAAATATTTCTGCAGAAAGTTATTGTGTACTTAGGACAGTTTAGCTTCATAACATCCTGGCAGGTATCTTTATATTTAAACTGCTTTTTGTTTTCCAACTTTTACTTTTTGTATGTTCTGATTGAAATTCTAAAAATCTCGCAATGAAAGCATATTCAAAATATATATTTTTTCTTTTTAAATTCAGGATTGTTGCATTAAAACTGTAATCTGCTCTTACAATAAGGAAATTGTAATGCCAAATTTATAACAACTCTTACAATGGTGCAACTGATCTCAGACCTTCATTACCACTGACAATGTGGCAGAGGCAACAAAACTTTCATGACTTTATGGAAGTGAGGATTAAGACCTATTACGGGTTCCGTCTGACAACATATACTCCAACAGTGGCAACATACAATTTCTTTTTGAGTTGTGGTTACTTTTTTCTTCTAAACTTTTATTTATTTATTTATTTTAAATTTAACTATGCTAGCCAAATATAGGAGACATGGAAATAGAGTTCAAGAGTCTTGTGACCGACACAGATTATTTTTATGTTTAAATAAGTCAGTCTGGGAGCCTTTCAGAGGCCAAAGAGAACTCTGGCTGCCTAAATACTTAATGAATCTGTGCAAATCTCCTTATATTCTGTCCTGCTGTTTTCCTTTCTCCTTGTTTGTGTTAGAGGATTTAGCTCTGTGGTAGGGAGAACTACAGAGTTGTTTAATGTATCAATGATTTCCCAAATGTTATGAAAACTTTCATGTTATAATGAGCACGTGAGTTTTGTAGATGTGTTCTTCAGCTACCTTTTTTTTTTTTTTTTTCAAATTCTCTACTACAAAAGTGATATTGTTCATTAGAAATTCTCTCAATTTTTTTAAGTTGATGCTGTTGTGATATCGTTTCCAAGTACGCAGTGTTCTTAGCAGTTTAACTGAGCCACTTTTTTGAAATTTATTCGTTTGAACACCTCGGTAGAACTCTCTGTCTGCTCCTCTAGGATCATGCTCTGGCTTGTATAGTTTGCCTTTACATTTTATAACATTTCTTTACAGAACCTTTCTTACCTTGAAATTCATCTCTGTGCTAACTATTCAGTTCAAATACAGAAAAATGTGTACAAACATATTTCCATCTGGCAACATTTATATGCATTAAAATCTAGTAAGTAAAATTCAAAACAGAAAAAAAAATATTATTTTAGCATCTTTTCTTATCATTTAATAACATTCCTAGCCAGCTTAAATTTGAAGCTGAATAAGCTGATGTTTATTTTAAATTATTTTATGTTCTGGTGTGTATTTTGTTAGTATAATGAATACTTAGTGAATGTTATCGATTTTCTTTGAGGCTTGTACATGGATATGTGTAAATCTTCTACTATGCACATGACTTTTGATATGAGATAAATGAAAAAAGGTTAAATTAATATTTGAACTTCCAGTAAGCATGTTAATGCATTATTGCATAGTATTTTGCAGTGGAAGATCTCAAAAAATGTTTGAGCATGTAGGTGTTGAAGTGTGCCCACAAAGGCAGTGTTTTTATTTTATGATGCTTCTGCTTCCCAGAGTTCCATTCAAGTTCTGGAACTTGGCCAGCTCCAGCTCAGTGTAGTTAAATTCCAGCTGATTTTTCTAACAAATGTATCTCTGTATGACTTAAAAAAAAAAAAAAAAAAAACACATAGGGGGGGGGGGGGGGGGTGGCTGAATATAATAAATAAAATAGACAAAGATGTACAGTTATTGAAATCTGATTTGAAATTGCTCTGGATAGCACCTGTATGCTTCACTGAATTTACAGAAGTCACAGCTTTATTTCCTCTTTGTACTTAGAAAAATTGAGATGAAACTGGACAGGGAAAATAACTGGATGGGGGAACAGAACACTACAAAATGTTGGGCCTTTCTGTGTAACAGCAGCAGGTCTGAGATAAACAATAAAAAAATATGATGATTGTGTCATATGAGAGAGGGAAGATCTGGGAACAGAAAGTGAGATTTAGAATTCTCACTTGTCATTGTTATTGTCGTAGAGTACACACAAGGAAGAAAGCAAAAAATGATGGTTGTGGGGAGCCCAGAGTTTTCTGGGAAGCATGTTACTTGCGGGTAAAAGGAATTGGTTGGACCACGTGTGTCAGCTGGCCAGTATCAAGGTGTTTGGATCAAAATTCAGCAAAGCTCCTCCTGTCTTCCAGACAACAGAGCCCTGAAAATTAGATTGGAAGAATGGTCTTTTGGGACAGCTAAGTAAAGACAGAAAGAGCTCAAAAGGGAAAGGATTTTTCATAAGGTAGATAGGCAAATTGAAGAGATTGACAAAGTGATGTTGTGGAGAGGTAAAGAAAATGAGAAAGGAGGTGATGGGGAGATAAGATGTATAAACAGAATTTTTCTTAACTTCTTTTTTTTTGTTTGTTTTTGTTCACAAATGGAGCTACATCTACATCTTACAACACATCTGGTGGGGCAAGTCTGCTGACATAGATAAAAATTTTATCAGCAGAGATTAATGGACAGTAAACAGAGAATATGATAAAATCTCAATAAATTAGGAATACTTTAAGAGTTGATAAATATTTAGGTTGGGGAGCTCTCAAAAAGCTATTTCAATAGATGTTATGTTTCTGTTGATGTTAATAAGTTTAAAATGAATTATCAAGAAAAAAATAACAAAGTACTTTTTTTTCCTTGTTTGAATTGCACACCTTAAACTTGATCATCCCATAACATTTTAATCTATCTCTTTTTTATATGTGTTTTTATTTATCATTTAAATAATAGTAATGACAGCAAACCTCCCTGTCATGGAAATTTCCCAGCATGGGAAATTAGATCTCAGTTAAAGTGATGTGATGATAATAAATGTATGGAGGGACAGAGCTTTCAGTGTCATATTGGTCCCCACACCAAATCCGGAGAAGAGACTTTATTACAGAATTACAGAACTGTAGGGGTTGGAAGGGACCTCAAGAGATCATGAGGTACAATCCCCCGCTTTTTTATATGCTGAATAGTCAGAATTTGGCATGGTTATATCTATTCTCCTTCCATTTTTCTTGTGAACATTTTCTTCTGTCAACCTTTCTTCCAAAGTTTTAGCATCTCCAGGTTGATTGTCATAGAAGTATTCCAGGAAAGCTTTGCTGTGAATATTCTCACAGTTGTTTTCTGTGCACATGGCCAAAGTCACCTGTTGTAGTATAAATTAATGATAATACAGAGCTATTTCAGTTTGTTCCTCACTCCTATCTTCTAAAGTGTTCCTCACACCTCTTCATGCTAAGCACAGCTGAGTTTATTTCCAAGGAAATGTGTGTGATGTATTGGAAGAATGCTCAGGCTTTTAAATATAACTAGAGAGAAACTGAATTATGGCATGCAGAGTACCAAGGGTATTCAAGGGTAGGCTTGTGGTACCAGTCAGAATTAGTTGGACTGAAGGATGAGTCAGTGCTTGTGTGACGTGCCAAACAGTACCATTAAAGTATACCTGAAGATTTTTGCTGTTTCTAGGGAATATACCAGGGAATGCTGGGCTCAATATTAATACATATTGCAACAAAATGAAGAGAACCACAGTGACAATTGCTGTATTTTAAGTGTTCCTCTGATAAGCTTTGTAAAGGATCTAGATACAGAGTGTTCAGTACACATCTATACATTGACAATATTATTATAAATATTGTGTTTCTGACCTTCAGATTTTCTCTCTTGATCTCTGATTAAATGACATATTTGCCAGTTTGACACTGCTGACATTTTGTCTGCCAGGTCTAGTGCTGTTATATCATGATTCCTTGTGATCCCATTGTCATGGGAATGGTATATCTCAAATGATGAATATATTTTGAAGCAAAACAGAAAATAAACATACTGGCTAAACTTCATTTTTAACAAGTCTTTTGGCTGAAAAATGCTGTCTTCAGTTTTCAGTATAACTGATTTTAGGTAATGTCAATGTATTTAAGAACATTATTGTTTTATCAGACTATATGGAAGGATAATCCTATTCAGGTGGATTCAGATGAGTATTTCAATTATGGTATTGGTCAATTTTTCACTTTTGACTTCCCATGCATATGGCACTGCATTACTTTTCAAGACACTAAACTGAACAGTGGTGAAAGAAGATTGTAGGGTCAAGCTGCTTTCTGTGTTTTTGTACCTTGTCTAAAACAATGAGTCTCTATATTTACAGTATTCAACCACTACCAACATGAACACTCTTGCCTGTATTACTATTAACTACTAGGAAATACTTTGTATTATGAACTCCAGTTCTAGAAACTTTTAAAAGATTTTCCATGCAACTGCATGTAGTATTTGGTAGAACTTCATATATATATATATATGTATTTTTCTCAGTGTTATTAGATAGCTTCATAGCAGTAGAATAATTTAAAGGTGAAGAGTGTATTTCACAGCTGTTCAGAAATTTATAGCATGAGAAAAGTTGACAGGTATAAGCCTCCCTCCTTGAGAAACATAGCCCTATTCTTTAAGACCTTGTATAAAATTCATTCTTTATAAAATAATTTGTTTTGCAGGCCTGTCTTTGAAAATTTAGAAAGCAAGATCAAGTGAACAGCTTGAATGGAATTTATCCTCCAAAGCACTGTTAGATTCTTATCCATTCTCTAATGCACATGTAGAGAATGGATTTTTAGATTCTCTCTTATGGTCCCAGAGGTAATTACAATTGTGTTAGAAACTATTTATCAAACAACATAGGAGAATATCAATACTGAGGCTTGATTTTTTTTTTGGGGGGGGGTGGATTTTAGTAGGTTAGTAGGTTTATTAGGTTTTGCCTAATTCACCAGTGGATAGGATCTACGGGACTGTTTGCACACTGTATTCTAATAAATGTTTCAAATGTATACTTATATATATTACATTCTCTTTCATAGAATATACTGTAGAAAATTATTAATCTGATTTTTTTTTATAGATCTAAATTGCAAATCAAAACTGAATAAGCAAAGATAAAATCCCTATCAGAAAGGATGTCTTTAGCAAAGTATTTGATCAGAATAACCCCAGAATTACTCAGTTAAAGTTCAGGGAACAAAACTTAAATCAAATGAAGCAATGTTTATTTACAGAGAGGATCTTAATCCTTAATGTGCTTAGTTTAACATTACAGGATCTTCTGGGATAAGTTAGTGCTTGCCTACTTTGAAGTTACCAATTGAATTCTGAAGACTTCACAAGAGAGCTGAATGCTTTGCTGAGCTGAGAGCCTAAAGCTGGTGAAATCACATTGACGTTAATTAATGTGTGTCAGCATGTTTTGAGATGAAGAGTTGGAGCTACATGAAGCAGAATGGACTTATGGTAACTACACATTTCACTGTTTGAATACCATTTCAGATAAGGATGTCTACATACATATTTTTTTCTTCTGAAGCATAATGGGGACATAGCAGAACAAATTGCGCTGAAGAATAAGATATTATAGTTGGTTATTCTGTGTTTTCAGTTAGCCCTGTGATGAAGATAGGAACAGCAGAAGACATTTTGAATGGTGAAAATCATCTTGTGTTGAATAACTTTTAAGCTAGTTCAGCTGATCTTAGATCTTATTATTAAAGCTTTATTCTGAAAGGGTAGTACAGTATGCTGCAAATCCATTCTCTGTGTTATGAAACTAGTATTTTAAGTAGACTGCTTGATTTGAAGAGAAAGTAGTGAACTTGGAGATTTGAAATTTTCCTCATCAGTGAAAATACTTTTTCATGCAAGTGTGTAAAGGTGTCAGTGGCCGCATATACACGAGATGGCTTTCTTCACTTCTTCAGAAACACTTATTGTATGCCATTTTAATGATATTTAATTTCACTGTGCTACATTTGTTTTTCAGAGTACTAATCAGTAGCAAAGCTCCTATCAATATTGTGTATGTGTAATTACAGTACAGAGTAAACCACAAGAAGAGCAAGACATTAGTTAACCAACCTGATTTAATGAGTTATTTTTCAAGATATTAATTCCATATATTTGTTTTAGAAATAAGAAAATGATCAGAAAAAAAATTCAAAGCAAAACAATAAATGGTCATCTCCAGTGTACATATCTGCTATCACAGATTTACATGGTGAAACAATTTCTAGGATGAGTTGCAATAGTATAGGCCTAGCTTAACTCTGACGATATAAGTACATCGAGAGACTAATTTAATCAAGAGAAATGCAAAGTGTTATAATGCCATGCTGTAATAGGCCATGAGGGGGAGTACTTAACTGCATCAAGTTACAATGCTAGAATATAGAGACTAAAAGTAGGAACTTTAAGACCAGCAGCTGAAAGTAGATATTCTTTTCAATGTTTATTGGCAATGAAAGTCTATTTCCTAAAGGAAGAGTTCTTCAGATTTTAGATTCCAAACAATCAAGTCACTCTATGCTCATATATGAATCAATCAGTAAATGTCCTACTGAACTGGAACAGTTAAAATTATTTTCCAAAAATGGAGTGTTGGTTTTTGATTGTTTGGAAATAAGTTTGAAAATTTCTTCATTTATTTGACTGGATGGTTTATTTATTAAGTATAAATTGGGAATATTTACTTACAGAAAATTACTGTTTCATTTTCTTTCCCATATTGATGTACTAAACGTAGGTTCTGTTTGTAATTTTACCATAGATAGTTGATGTAGTTCTTTTATATTGATGTTGTTTACAATGACAGCTTTTATTGTTACCACTGCAACTGAGATAGTAATCTAGCCCACACTACACATTCATGCAGGAGATACTCACAGCTGTAAGGTAGTCAGTTCATTGGCTTGTTTTGAGATCTGTGGATAAAAAAAAAAAAAAAAAAAAAAAAAAAAGTGCAGATTAAAGACTAGATATGAGATAGTGTTATATATATATATATATATATATATATATATATTATTCTCCTAACTGACACTTGACATCAAAGGGGTTTAAACTCACACGTTACATTTTTTTTTTTTTATTAATATCTTCATGTTTATCTTAAATGGTATTCACAAAACTTAATCAAGTCATAGTTACTGAAGCTAGACAGAACTCATAATGTTCCCCAATTTGTCAGTGAAGGAAATACAGCAAATACAGCACAACGACATAGATTTGCTTTGCACTGTAGTGCAATGGCCTCTTGCTGTATTTCTGTATGCAAAATTTTGTGGTAACTTTAGAAGTTATTTTCAAAAACTGCTCTTCATTGCAACCAGCATATGACCAGGTAAGGAGTATTAGTGCTCAGCCTTACCTTTTGATTTTTCTGCTAGGGCTGATATTCTGTGTGCTTCTATGTTTTTATAAATAGAATGTATATTGTGATATGCCAAATTTTTGCTTTAGTACCCTTTCTGGTGAATCACATATTTGCTGATGAAATCATTTCAGGACTTAATGTTTGTTCAGTTTGAAATAGTCTTAAATTACAGTTTTATTTGAAGATGATATACAGTCATTGATTGTAAACCTAATGGTTTCTCTCTCTGCTTTTGGATTGATTAAACAGTGATTTCAGAGTTAGAGAATTGGGAATAAGTGGTATTGAACACAGACATTCCATGTGCATTTTCATGCTTCAGTAACTCATGTTCAAAGCAGTATGTCAACAAGATGTTGAAAATTTTACCTTAATCTCAATCAAACCATTTCTGAAGATGGCCAAACTTGAAAGAAATTTTTATATTAAGAATGAGCCAAAGACAATTGTTATTTTTTTTGAAAGCATTGTTTATTTTGCCAGTGAGTTTGTGCTTAATGAAAACATTGAGTGTGTTCTCAAATACATTAATTTGCACTACTTTCTCAGATGAACTATTCATATATACATTGCAAACATGTGGGAAGTTCAGCTGAGCTCTTCTGAGGACAGAATTCTCCTCGTGTAGGATCATCATCCCTGTGTGTCAAAGTAATTGATCCCAATCATTCACTGAACAGTTCTTCCATTTCAGTTTACTGTTCAAACATTTGCTGGATAAAGTATTGCTAAATCTAACATTGAATTGAGGCTTATTTTTTATTTTTTTCTTTCTTGATTTATTTCCATCTTATGGACAAAATGAGTGGGCTTAAAAGATCCAGAAGAATTTATATCTAAACAAATCCCAAGAGAGAGATTAAATATATATGAATAGTATCAACATTTCTCTAATATGTCATATGAGTAAGCAGACAAGAAATGACAATTAAACTCCTGAAAGAGTTTGGAATGTGTTCAGCCATTATGCAAGAAATCATGGCAGAATATTCTTGCCTGGATACTGTGGTAACAAATAGTTGGATATAAAGCAAAATTTGTCCCAGACTAATATGTCCCCAGTATCCAAATCCCTCAAGAAAAAGTTGCTGTTATGAATCCTTGGTGTTACAGGGCTGCTGTCTCCAATGAAGCAGTATCAACTAAATCCTAAGTGTCTGCATCATCAAGTGTTTGATCTGCTAAATACAGACAAAATATTTTAACAATGCATTCATAGGAGAGATGATATGTGATGAAATTTGTGTACACACATTCACACACCAGGTGTGTACCTTTGCAGGTATGTTTCTGTACCTGTTGTACCTGTTGCAGAGTAAAGGGCATCACTCTGCTGTAGCTTTTACTGAACTTGTTTATTTCCAAAAATCTTAGGGATTTTCAAAAAATCTTAAGGGATTTCCAAAAATCCCTTATTTAAACCTTTCCCCCCCCCATTTGAGTTATACTTGCTGAAGCAGAAATTCAGAATTCAAGAATGAAACTGGAAACTACTCAATAGTAGAAATCAGAATTCTCTTTTTTTTTTTTTTTTTTTTTTTTTTTTCCCCCTGAGGTCTTGAAATAGAGATTTATAAATTCACAGATGTTAAGGTTGAATGTGACTTATAGTCATTATAGACTGATCTTCTGCATCACAGAAATTGTGACTACTCTAAGCCAATTCCTGTTTTTAGATCCTATGACTATGATTGGGCTAAAGTATAGAGTTGATAAAGCTATCCAGACCTGATAAATAGTTGCCAGTATTTGTGAATTTGCCGCAATACACACAGAAATTGATGGAGGTAAAGGGACTGTGCCACTTGTTTCTGGTGAGAGCTTGAATTTAGCTGTGTTACACTAAATTGTTATAAATATACCTAAAAGTAAATCCTATTTAGCTTATCTTGATATGGCAAATATGATTGCTAAAAATCAAGATCACTGTTAAAGAAATGGTGTTAACTTCCTTAATCCATAGTATGTGTTGAAGAAAAGACAGTGTTCCTTCCCCACCCTACCACCCAGCTCCATTTCCAAACACTCTCTTCAGTGCTGTTTGGGAAACACAGCAAAAGCCAGAGGTCCAGCATATAATATATGTAGGTAGCTTCATGTTGCTTTCCCACCTTACCAGTATTCTGTCTCACTACTTATTTTGAGGTTCATGTTGCTTATGCTAATTTAGGACTCAAATTTTACAAACCTTAGTTAAACCAGTTAACATAACCATCAGAATGACATGAAATAAAGCAGTGAAGTCTTACAAGGAGTGGCTGGGGGATCTGGGACTATTTAGCCTGGAGAAGAGGAGGCTCAGGGGTGACCTTATTGCACTCTACAGATACCTGAAAGGAAGCTGTAGCGAGGTGGCAGTTGGTCTATTCTCCCACGTGCCTGGTGACAGGATGAGGGGGAATGGGCTAAAGTTGCACCAGAGGAGGTTTAGGTTGGATCTTAGGAAAAACTTCTTTACTGAAAGGGTTGTTAGACACTGGAATGGGCTGCCCAGGGAAGTGGTGGAGTCCCCATCCCTGGAGGTCTTTAAAAGACATTTAGATGTAGAGCTTAGGGATATGGTTTAGTGGAGGACCTGTTAGTATTAGGTCAGAGGTTGGACTGGGTGGTCTTGTAGGTCTCTTCCAACCTAGATGATTCCGTGATTCTGTGATGTCATGCCTTTATTGGCATTGTATCTAACTTTTCTCTAGCAATGCTACTGTTCTGCTAAATTCAGCAGAATTACCTCTGAGATGTCTAAATAAGGTAGGAACTTCTCTGTTGACTTAAGTCTTTTAATGACCCTTTGGAGAATGGAGCCATTTCTTTTTTTGTGAATTTTAGCTACACAACAACAGCTTTTTACAGAGGGTCTGAAACCGGTGCTGTGTTACAGAAAAAATCTGAGAAATAGTTCTGGGAGAGGAAAAATAAAAAAAAATAATAAGATTAAATGTTTTAAGATCTGTTATTATTTACTTCTAATTTTAAAAAGATATTTACAAGTAACTAAAAATTTAACCATAAATTTACCAGTAAAATAAGGAATTAGGGGGGAAAAAATCATAAATAATTTTAGGTTGCCTGGCTTCACATCAAATGAAACCCTTTGTTTAATCTAAAATTAATGTGGATATTTTGGATAAATGGTACAAGGAGTTTCATTTTTGATTGAACAGATACTTTCAATCCTAGAAAATCATTTTGTTTTCATTTCATGGAGGATGTTCTGCCTTTCCCAATAAGACAAATATTTCTGTCAGCAACTGCTCAGCAAATGAACTGAAAATATTTTGTTTACCTGATGGTGTTCCTATCCCACGTGTGCTCCTCTGGATTCAGTATGAAATACTTGCCAACATGAATGTACTAATTTGCCCAAGACCTTTAGTTAATTTGGGGCCTAATGGGGTTATTTTACAGGATGAAGAAAAGAGAAAAGTGGTGCAAAAGCTGAGCTGAGAGATCTGCCGAGGGAAATTTTTGTTCATTTGACCACAAAACCAAACCAGGTGGCCTACTTGGTTACAGGTCTGACTCTAGGCTGGCAGACACTGTTAGCCCCAAAACAGCTGTTACCTCCCCACATCTAAAACGCAAAAACAGAAAAGATTCTTAGTTTGCACAGGAATTAATCAGCCTTAAAGCCATTTGGCAATGTGGATAAATGGCCTAGCAATCCTGACCCCTGCTAACTTAGGGGTCTGGCCAGAACTGATCACCCAACAGTTCTTTATACATAGACCATGGGGTCCTACTGAATTAAACTCTAACTCTACTGAACACTAGAGGTTTAATCTGTTCACTTATACTGAGGAATGTTTCCTTTCATCCAAAATCCAAGCACATATTTCAGACCCTTTCTTGCATTAGCATTGTCATTTTTTTTATGCTAGACTGTCTAAAACACAGGCAAATTGGCTGCCCCCCCCCCCCCCGACCTAATCTGATAATTAATATGGATATATTTCATCTCTTTACCTATAATAAATAAAGGCTGCCAGCCCAGACTAAATCTAGTCTGATGTCTCACTTCATATAGAAACCTAAGTGTGGATTATCTGATCTTGTTGATCTGGACCTTAGCCCTTATCCCAAATACACTTCTGAAACCTCTTTTTGTTCCCTCTTGTGACTTCCGTCTGTCATAACCATTACCCAAAACATAATACTACATTATTAACATGCAAAAGCAATAATTGTTATCCAAAATATGTTTTTACTTACTGTGCCATGATGTTAAAAGCATTAAATTTGAACTACAGTCCTAAACTTACCTTGTTAGATGCAGAAGTCATTGTCCTTGATTTCAGGCTGACACTGATTTGGTTAGTTCCTCTACTTATGAGTGGGAATAGAAGTGGTTCCTCAGTTCAAGTTCTAAACACTGATAGGCTGATTTTCAAGTTTCAGAAATAGAGTTAGGAGAATATCTTCAAAAGACTGCAGTGCCAGATAACTTTATCTGAGAGTCACAGTATTGCTGCTTAGTAATTTATAACACACGCTTTCTTAAATGTGTATTTGAGTCCTAGACAGCACTGGAAAATTATGCCCTCACAGCTGCAAAAGACTGAAAACCAGGTGCAAGGTGAATGAATTTGTAATTTCTAGTTTACTTATGGATTTATTTATTTATTTATTTATTTATTTTTTAAAAGAGAACTTCAAGTGTGTCACTTTTATGTGTGTGCCTGTTTTGAAATGTGAGGAATGGGGAGGACATTGGTTATTTCTTAGGCATATTCAGCTTGAATTAGTGTAAAAAGTGATGTTCATGTTTATCCATTTTTTACAGTCCTGAAGTATTAACAAAGTTGAGTGTTTTTTATTTATCCCTTTAAAGGGGTACCTGTAAACTGTGGCTGGCCTGGGTAAGGAACACAGAGAAAATGTCATTGTTGATACAGTCATTACTGATAAATAAGCAGAAAACTCTGGTGTTATTTTTAAACTTAACACAACCCAGTTGTTCTCCTGAATTAATACAGGACCAAACCAATAGAAGATATATGGGGAGATGGACACTGATAAAAAAACAAAACAAACAAAAAAAAGCAAACAAAAAAAAACAGTCACAACCTTGGAAACAAAATGCTATAACCTAGCGCTTTACATCTATTGTCTAAATTGCAGTGAATGCAGTACAAGCTGGGTAGGCTAAGTTGGATTCATGGAAAAGAAAGCAACATGACAGACCTTCAGTTATTGCCATAATGAGAAAATATTCTCAAATTCAACAAGATAAGAAAACCTGAGTAATCATTCTTTTAATGTATTGCTAAAACCTTTCTTGCATGCTCTGGAGATGACTGAGGAGTCTGTATAAACTTTCCAAAAAGAAAGAAAGTAACTGGCTCTACCATCACATTAATTAAATGCCTTCTCAGCTGCTTCTTCTAACCTCAGATTGCTTAGGCTTTGTAAGTGCAAAGTTTTTTAACTTCTACTGTGGTTTAAAGTCAGGTGCAATGGCTGACTTCTTTTGGGCATTTTGTGGAGGGGCTGAGCTGTAAGCTGAGACCAGTTCAAACACTGCCAACTCTACAGTATTATGTTGTGAGTGACAAGGTGGTAGCAAATTGGTTATAACTCCATCTGATATACTTACTACATATTTAGAGTAGTTTAATTTTAGGACTTCAGTGCTATGCTATTTTTCTAATCATTTTTAAGCAGTCCGCTAAATAACTGTACCAAGCAGTGTATCATAGCCTTGAGAAATCTTACCAGCCCACAGTCTTGTAATAGGCCTGAGTGTGACTGGAGAAGTACTGTCAGTTACTTTTTGTTTCCCTGTTAGCCCTTTAAAACAACCACTTATCCTCAGTTCCTGGCCTCTGTGTTCAGCCTTCTACATGGTACCACCTTTTGTTTGTGCAGTAGCATGCCTGTGGGCAGCACATCTGTGGAGGCAACGTGAGGTGAACCTGTGGTGGTTTGCTCTGGAGCATCAGGGAGCATGCCTGGCAGCTTTGTATCTCACCACAAAGACTGGTGGGTTTTGTGTTTTGTTGTCTTTTGTTTTTGACCACGTTCTCTTTTAGTAAAGAGAACATACATTTATACATATGTATAAATGGTTGCTAGCGTTTCTCCCAGCAGTTCCTATCTCTGTTTGAACATTAACTTTAATACTTCTGCAAAATAATTTTATATTGAACTCAATGTTATCAGTATATATACATGTACACATAATGCAGAGTTAAACACAAGTTCTAAAGATATTTCTGACACCTTTCAACTCCTTTCTGACACTTTGTTCAGCAACAGCTACCAGAGAACAGACATTTAGGATATTTATTAATGGCCTGTAGCATATGCCTTTTCAATATACCTACTTCCTTGCCACTATTAAATGCCACCTACTTCCTACTCAGAAACCTTTTTTCCTGGACAGAGCCTTTTTTTTTTTTTTTTTTTTTTTTTTTTCCACTCACTGTAGCACAGTGAAGAGTGCTCTTGTTTCCTTTAATATTTCTTCCCTCAAATGTGAAACTTCTTTATTCCCTCTCAGAAACACCTGCATTTATGGTCTGATTTGGGTAATTCCTTTATGCTTCCTCTATCATCTTTCATCAATAAATATTTATATTCCATTTCTTTTCAGGATGCAATCAGCACAGTAAAGGCTACTGCATAGTCAGTCTTCACCAATCACCATCTTCCACCTCTCACTTGAGTCTGCGTGGCACAGACTGGTGGTTAAGGCTATGAGTGAAGAAGCACTGTTTTCTTCAATACCTAATGTAAAATCAGTAGTCTGGCCTAACTACCAAAATCTACAGGAGTTTTTTCTCTAAATCTTCCTATTTGACTCATTTGCTTAGACAATGAAAGTCAGCTGACAGTTTAGTATCACATCTGTGGTGCTTGAATCAAGCTTGTAGAAGGGTAGCCTAAAACTCCTGGCAATGATCCAGCTGGGTTAAAAAAAATACCTATGTAGTAATATTGCCAAAATAAATGTTCTTGGGAAAATGATATCTTTGGGGTTTACAGTTACCTGCTTTCCATAACCATTAGCACAGACTTTCTCTCCTCTAACTTGGCTTGGATTTACAACTTTGTAACTCCACATATTTTAACATGGTTAAACAAAGCAGGGGCTAAATTTGTCTGTGTATCACTCTTGTATTCCTGACACTTTGAGTTTCAGTGCACTGTAGTCCATGTAATGGAATGCCAGCAGGAAAAAAAAAAAAAAAAAAAAAAAAAAAGGTATTGAATTGTTTCCTTAATAACATCACAAAGTGCAAAATGACTAAATCAAAATGCCTTTAAATTATAAACAGCATGTATTTTTAGTAAATTCTTGAGTAAATTGTTGTAGCAGAACAGTTTTTGCAAATAGATTTACTAGCTTTATATCCTTCCTGCTTTTGCTTTTGTGCTTTATAATGTGTAATAATAATTAGTTTCACATAGGAATAGAGAATTATTTTGCTTCTTTCTTAGTGTAAGAAAAGTTGAAGCTTGCTGATAGAAAATTCTGTAATACAGTGTGGTCTTCTGATTTGTTACTTAACTATTGAATTAGCACATTCATTCATAGCTGTGTGATTCAAAGTTGGGTCTGGCTTCTTTTCATGCAGCAGAAAATTAGCTTTTGTTTCTTAAAACTAAATCTCTGCAGCAATAAGCACAGGAAAGAGGAGTAAAGCTCATAATACAATGTAATATCAGTAAATTACTTCAATTAGATGGAATTATACTGTTTCTTTGGATAATAAAAATGTGTCAAAATTCATGCTGGCATTTCCTAATAAGCAGATACGCATCATAAAATAATAGCACAATATTCATATCGGTGATTTAAGAAGTCAGAAAGATGACTTTAAAGTTGATGATCTTATAAAAAAAACTAGGGAGACTGTAGTTTTCTAATAAAGATTGATCATCACGTTCACAGTTAAATAAGTATGCAAGCCCAAACTGGGCCAGGGCTTACAGGGGCTATCTGAAACTATGAATTGACTTAGTAGTATTACATTTTCTATAGAGTGGAATCATGGAGCCAATTTTGAATTTGTATGGGAAAAGAATTTCTGGTTGTTTTGAGAAATAAATTTTTATGCAGTTGAGGAAAAACAGCTTTTGTTGTTCTGAAAGATAGAACTATCAGACCCACACTGTAAAATAAAGAATGTTTAAGTATTTTGTGATACTCTAAGCAGCTGCCAAAGTGTAGGTGAAGTTAGTAAGAAAATGACAATGCTTTTGTGGAAACTGAGTCTAGAATGTTTTTGGATTTAAAAAAAAAAAAAATCCAGCTGGATGAAGCAAACTCTTTCCTGCAATGTATTGATTACCCAGCTATGTTACTTCTGCTGCAATTAGTTCTGCATTAGTGGAACTCAGAACTCCAATATGTCTAAGAGGTAAGAATACTGCCCCATTCCACTGTGCTTTCTGGCCCCTTTCATCTGATATTTCTAGAACAAAAAAAAAGCGTTGATTGATTTTTCCATTCACTTGCAAGATTCATAACACGTCATTCAGATAAACAGCTGTTTTATTTTATCTCTGGAGGTAACACAACAATATGTGAAATCCTCATCAGGAGTCCTTTTTGCTTTTCTGATGCTAGCTCTAACTTTTTTTTTTTTTTTTTTTTTTTCTCAGCTTTTTTGATGGAGTGTACAGAAAGACCACTGTTAGAACTCACCATAATGTTAACCATTACCTGATGCTTTTGCTCAGTATGCTAGTAGGTGAGATAAACTTTCTTATCTCAGTGTGATGTGCATAAACTTGTGAAAGGAACAAGGAGATATATTATGTAATGTTATTCATAAGTTTTTCTCTGCAACAACATTATCTATAGCACTTACTGTTATTTACTCCTCTCTTTTACATTAGCTGGTCTGATTATCTCCTCAGTTTAGTGATGTGGGAGCTGCATGCCAAATAAGCTTTCCTGTACTACTGAAAATTGAGTATATAACTGAAAGTTTTATAGGAAACATAGAAACAACCTTTTCCAGTATTTCATTATTTTGGCTTAAGTGCATTTCTCTTTATTAGATGAATCATGCTTTACTGTCTGTAAGTGTAAAAGACATAAATGTCACCCATACAGCTGTTTGCATATTTTGTGGTGTAAATAGGCCTAGAACTACATTATTTGCATTTACTGCAAGATGCATCTATTGTACAAACTGGTAACTACTGTAGGGTACGGCCATACCACTCTGGCAACGTCCGATTGCGTCTGTTCTTGGAAGTTAAGCAGGGTCGGGCCCGGTTAGTATCTTGGATGGGAGACCTCCTGGGAATACCGGGTGCTGTGAACCACAAGGGAATACTGGGTGCTGTAGGCTTCACCTTGAGTACTGTGTACAGTTCTTGTCCCCTCACTGCAAGAAGGACATGGAGGTTTTCGAGAGAGTCCGGAGAAGGGCAACGAAGCTGGTGAAGGGTCTGGAGAACAAGTTGTATGAGGAATGGCCGAGAATGGGGTTTGGTCTATTCTCCCATGTGCCTGGTGACAGGATGAGGGGGAATGGGCTAAAGTTGCACCAGGGGAGGTTTAGGTTGGATATTAGGAAAAACTTCTTTACTGAAAGGGTTGTTAGACACTGGAATGGGCTGCCCAGGGAAGTGGTGGAGTCCCCATCCCTGGAGGTCTTTAAAAGACATTTAGATGTAGAGCTTAGGGATATGGTTTAGTGGATAATTTGTTAGTGTTAGGTCAGAGGTTGGACTGGGTGATCTTGTAGGTCTCTTCCAATCTAGATTCTGTGATTCTGTTGCAATGAATTAAAGGAAGATACATGGCCAAATCAACTACTATTTAGCAGTATTATACTAGTGGTGTGAGGGAGAAAATAAGCTTACAGGATAAGAATTTTTACAGAACATTCATTTCTACTATTACCTTTTTATATAAGAAGTTTCTGAAATGTCTACAGGAGCATTATTTGGTCATCTCTAAGACAGAAATATAACATTTTCAGCTGCCTAAGCATACAACATGTAACACACTTTGTATGACACCTCAACTCTGAAAGGTTGTTAGGTATTTGTTAATTAATAGAAATGTCCTTAATACTGGCAAGAGGATGACAGAGAGTCTGGAAAAACAGTACTTATTATCTAAAGGCCTTTACCTTTGTAAACAGTGTTTGGAAGAGGTGTGTAATTGTCAAAGGATCTGCCTGACCATGTACATTGACAGGATTATGAAGATGTGTATGTTTGGTTCACAATACTCTCATGAAACTACAGCATAAAGAAAATCACTGATGTACCAGCACAGAAATCAAAGGATAGCCCAATAATAATCACAACAAGGAGCAGCAGCTACCGTTAGCAGAGTAACTGAAGAGTGCAATTGTAAGCCTTGTTATTGAACAGAGAGACTGAAGGCAGAGTGGAAATAATAGTTTCCAGGGAATATAGACATACTGGCATGGGAAGGAAGTAACTCCTGCCAGGATTTATCACCAATTACTTTTCCCCATGCTGTAAGGGGGAACCCTATTTCCCTGTTTTATTGTTCAGCGATGTGACATCACTCTTCCCTGGTTTCCTCTGAAAGGGCTTAGAGGAACAAACCTTTTCTATAACAGCTGTGCATAGAGTCAGTTAAAGAAGCATTCAGCTCATTGTATGATTTCTACATGGTCAGTTTCTGAGATATGTCACTAACTTCATTTTTCTTATTCGGGTTTTCATCTCCATTTTGTAAAAAAAAAAAAAAATAATAATAAAAAAATCAGCTATTCTGATCAAGTATATCAAAAATGTGCGTCTGATAACAGCAACTACAAGATTTCATGTCCTCTCTATCTTACATGCCAAATACAATGATACAGCCAAGTAAGTACACTCAAATTATACTATCAATTCATCAGTTTATCGAAATTCTTGGTCACCTGGGTGTTTTATGTAGTTTATAATTTCTGATGTGAATTGCTCAAGCACATACATTTCAAAGTTCCTCCCTGAAAATATCCTAGTGAGTAATTCAAAGAACATAAACACCAAAGGGAATAAAAGAGAATTGATTTTTTAAATGTATCTGAACATTTCCAGAATATACTTTTCAATGTTTCCTTATCTTTAATAATTGTACATTTATTCAAAATGCTGGAATGAAATGTGACAGCATGATCTTCTCTTTCTTTATGTTGTAGGCTACCAGGTTTGTTTACCATGCACCTTGTGAAAGTATGTATATATTAGTAAATGAAGGAGGGGAAAAAAAGGGGGGACTAAAGAAACAGATTCCCAAATACCCCCCCCCCCCCCTTTTTTTTTTTTTAATGGAATTTTAAGATATTTTTACAACTTGTTGATTACCTACTAAACAATAACATAAACTTTCCACATAATGTGGGATTAAGGGTAGAAGCTTGAAGTGTTCATGAGTCCATATAGTACCCAGGTGACAAGTTGAAGCAGAAGACTGAAGTAAAACAAAGCCTG
>CM021770.1:21387921-21403110 GCA_011076525.1 Nettapus auritus
CCCCCCCCCCCCCCCCCCCCAAAAAAAATGTTCTTAAACATTTCATATTTTGCTATAAATATATCTTTTGTATCTGTCCATTGGGTAAGTGTAAGTGGTGCAAAAGTTCTAAGTAGAAAGTTCTTTTAAAAAAATTATTGGACTCTGGAACGATTTTACCAAAAAAACAGGAGAAGCAACAGCTATATTATTTGTAAGCGATGAGAGACTGGAAGAACAGTTATCAACAGTGAGTGGCCTGCTTAGCAGCAGAAAAGGCCAGAGCTCGAGCAAAAGCAGACAGCAATATCTAGAGAGGAAAAAAAAAAAAAAAATTAAAAGGCAAACAAACAGAATTAAAATTTCCATAAAATTGTTCATCGAGAAATGAACATTTCATTGTCAAATATTTTAAAACAGAAAAAGCTAAGAAAAAATACTTTTTGTGAAACAATACTCTGTGAAACACTGTTAAGCCAAGGTTAAATCAAAACCCAAAAATGTAAGCAATCACTTCTCTAGTTTTTATTGATGGTGCTTAATAGATACTTTCTCAAAGGTTAGTATACTGCAGCGCCTGATTAAAAGCACCTGTCACCACTTTTGACTCTTCACGGGAAAGCTATAAAAAATGGGCAAGTAACATTTTATAAAATATTTACAACACCATTCATATAAAAGCAGGGCACTAAGGCTATCTGACAATAATCCAGAAGGTGCAGTGAAAGTATGTGTGGGTACTGACATTCAGAGGAGCTGAACTGTGCTTTCCAGAAACCACGTTTTCCCACTGTCTTTCCTCCAAAGGAACCCCTTTGGAGCTGGATCAGCATTGCAGGGTCAGGCCCAGGTCTCCACCAGGCACTGCCTGCAGACTGCTTGGCTGGCTGTTATTGGCACAAACATCACAAGTGGTGATAATCTAAAAACATCCCATTCTTAATCCATGCCTTTGATGATCCACAACATTGATCTACAATGACAACATGAGAACAGAGAAAAGATTTCCCTCCAGGGACGTGAACCACCGTGACTCCTCCAGGAGTCTGTACACTGGAGGAACTACACTGAATTGGAAAAAGTTTCTATGGTTTTAGGCTGCTTATCATGCGTAGTGAAGGTGAGGTGGTGCCATGATTCAGGTAATGGGTTGCTTTCCTTCATCATATATGACAGACACACTTTCTCCACTGTATTTGTTTTTTTTTTTTTTTTTTTTTTTTTTTTCCTAAAGCATATTCTACTTTCTGTGTTACTGTCAAAGATATTATAATGTGATGTAGGAGAGCAAATTATTTGTTCAGCTGGGATTTGGAAATCTTTTTTTTTTTTTAAGGTATTTTTAATAAAATTACATCATTGGCAGAGACATTTCCATGACATTATGATGTATTTATCTGACAAAGAAAATCTTTTTTGCATTGGGTTGAAAGCCAGAAATTGATTTCCAAAGGAGTTGGATGCCTAACTGACTTTGATTTTGAAAATTCCACTAGGCCTCTGCATCTTTTTGGCTCCTAAATACCCTCAAAAATCTGGCTCAAGTGTTATTAGAGCAACACAAAGGAGTAATAACTTACGTTTTTCATGCCAGAAGGGTTTTACTGGCACTGAGCATCTTCATATTACACTGAGGGAAATTATATTTGCATATTTGAGAGCACTGAATTAATTATAACATAAAATAAGCCTTTGTTTAACATATGTAAAGAATCTGTTCTCAAATACATTATTCCTTGTAGGGCTGGAGATAAAGTAAAGCATTTTACTAAGCCTAGGAAGGCTGTAAAAAGGGATACATCCAGTGTTCAATGGTTGATTAGTATTATAGAAAACAGACACAGAGCAGCAACCACAACAGATTGCTCAGCCTTAATGACAGACCCACCACTACTTTTTTTTTTCTCTTTTTTTTTTTTTTTTTTTTTTTTTTTCTGCTATTCTTTTGCTTAAGCCTCTTAAGGTCTGCCTGTCCATTTTCCAGTTCTTATGAAAATATCTCATATAATTTAAAAATAACCTTGAAGTGATCTATTTTGGCAATTTTAATGTTATGAATCAGAAAGAGGAACAGATATTTTGGCTTCTGGATTATCCTTAGGCAATAGAAGAAATGAATGGAGTCTAGTCTATGTACGGAACTATGTATATATATATTTTTCATGGCCTCAGGAAGGCCCCAGAGCTGAGAGCTCAATATTAATTTTTGATGGTTAGTTTCTATTCTGATGAAAACTGTTTCTTTATATCTGTGATAATACAGTTGAAGCAGCATGAGCTATAGAGCTGGGAAAATGTCAGTAATACTTTTTATAATTTAATCTTAAACTCATGGCCATAATTGCAGGAAACAGGTTTTGAGTCATTTTTCCATAACTCAGAATTTATATCCATCCATGATAAAATGACTGAAAATAAAATTGATAGATCTGACTTAGGCAGAATATTCCACCTTGCTTCCTCTCCTGAACATGAACAATGAGAATTGCAAGTTATAACATTTCTGACACATTCTGAAGGACTGGCAAAATCCAAATTCTCTGCTACAGCAAAAATAAAAATCCAACTTAACATAGAAATGGGGCTGTTTACCATTGAAATAGTTTTTGTGCTGAAATAGATGCACATACAGTAAACTTGGTTGATTGCATTCACTTTGCACTGATGGAATTTCAGGGCCATATCTAAATGGGCCCAACATGCTGAAATATATCTGCAATAAATTTTAGCGAAGTCCTCTGACTAGTATGCCATGCTCTAGGACAGGACGGGATATAGCTTCCATAATCTCCTCTGTGGTTTGGAGGTCACTCGATGCTTAAAAGCAGAAATATTCTCTAATGTACATGCCACAGACAGGAATGTATTCCAGGGCAGGTAGTAGACAGTAATGATGACAATGTATGCCAAAGTTATAATTAAAGATATCTATAACAATTTGTCTTTCATTGCCTTATTCTCAAAAAGGCAACAGATTTATTTATTTGTAAATTCAATTTCAAAAGCTTATGATTTTTAGGACAGCAAAAAAATTATTACCTTTTAAATCAAATAATTAATCACACGGACATAACAAGTGTACAGATGGTTTTAAAACATTTGTATACTGTTATTAAGATGTATTCTTTACTCCCAGGTAATGACAGGAAGAATTTATTTATTTATTTTTGTTTATCAATCTACTGGAAATTAATGTGCCCTACGATTTGGAAAAGAGAGGTTTGGGGGGAAAAAAAAGTAAGCAGAAACTGATGGAACTGTGCAATTAAACCAGTTGAAGCTGATTTTCCTGTAATCAATATCGTTTGGATAAAGTCTTTACAGATAATGGCTGTTTTAAGCAATTATATCATATTTGCACCTCTTTGGAGTAGTTCTGTGCAAGGAGTCCTAGGTGGTAGAAAAGAAGTAATGTTTTCTGCTCAGGTAGCATCTGGTTTTGATTTCAGAGGGGAAACAGAAGAAAATGACTTCAATGGGTGGTGACATTAAGTACGGCTGCTGGCAGAAAGTGTGTGAGCTCCCTTTCTTTCAAGTGAAAACACTTCTACTTTGCATCATGGATAGGATCAGAACTCCAGCTTCCCAGAGGAAGAGGCAGAAAGGGATGCATTCCCCCAAATTTTCCTGCAGTTATGAAATAAAGTTCAATAACTTTGTAATTTTTATTATGCAGAAGAAGATGGGGATGACCAGAAGGACATTTTTGATGGAGCTGGCTAGAAGCAAAGGTTTCAGAATAGAAAGTGAACTAAGGTAGGAAAATGTTTATATATGTAGAAATAACATGCAGGAATGGTGCTTAAAATGTTCTAATTTAATAAATGCAGTCATACAAGGTACTGCAGTTGAAGATTTTGCCTATGTGTTTTTGTGGATATACTTTGTTTTTCCCAGTAAAACAATGCTTCGGGATTTCACTCTGTATTGCTAAAGCACAGTTCATTTCTGTTATCTTCTGGGAAGAGAGCGGGCAGAACACAAAGATTAGCAAAAACTCTTACTTTTTACCTCTAAAATCTATGGTTCCAATTTATCTCAGGTCTGTCCATTTTAATATGTGTTGCTGCTCGCATGGAAAATAAGAAATGTAATCTCTGAGCTTGTGAATGTCTTTAATGGGACTTGTTTCTGTGCATTTGTATAATTTTGCAGAAAAAAACGAGTCACATCTCTAGCTGATCTAAATTGGTCATTGTTTATTTCTGTCTTGATGTCACGTTATGTTTATTTTAAATTTAATGGCCACTACCTGAAATGAAAAAGAATTAAATATGTCAGCATGGAAAGTGTGGTGTATTGAGGGTGCATTTCTCCACATCATCCATGGTATTCTAACATCTGATATTTTTCTGAGTAATACACTACTGTGAGGTTAAGAATTACTGGCTAACACTTTGGTACAATCTGGCAGAGTGCTGGAGGAAAGGCCTAGGAATAAAATAACACAAATGTTGCATTTCAGGGTGAAGATATACTCCAGTGGCAAACTTATAATATGGTGGTCTTCTGATAAGCCTATTCATTTTGAAGGAAGCCTTCCTCTAAATATTACTTTTCATCAGCATTAGTTATTATGCAGTTTTCTGAAACCTACATCATTACATAGGTTTTTTGAGAAGTTGGAAGAAAACCAAGTATTGATCATTTCTCTGTATCTTTTTGCATATAGCATGCAACTGGGTCTTTCCTTTAAAAGCTTATTTCCACAGATTTTTCAGTCTCATCAACTTTGAAAGACTGAGGAAGAAAGAAGGAAGAAATAATTTGTAAAGCAGGATTTAAGCAGGTATTGAACAGAAGTAGGCAATTAGTGTCTGATACAAAATGAATAGAATTTTCAGGAAAAAAAAAAATGAACTGGGCTCTTCTAAATCCTACATTAACAATCCATTGAGGACCGATTATAAGGGTTTTATCTGGGTTGCTTTTGACACAGAGGTATTTATTGCCAGTGTTTCAGACTTATTGCAAGTTGTATACAACCGAGGTGCTGTTTAATTTCAGCTTAACTGCCACTGGATAAAAAAGAGCTATATAACTCTTGAATGCCAGAGAAAATGCTAAATTCTTTGCATTCTGTGCCAAGAAGACAGCACAGCTGTACAGGTACCAGAGGAAACTGGTGCACAGCAACTAAACAGCTGCTGCAAGTGTAGTGATGGCAAAGTTCCCAGATCTGCAGCTTGGTGCAAATACATTACATATGAATATTTTATATAAAGTGAAATAAACCACAGGAAGCAGAAGTTCTATGTCTCTAACTGATTTTGTTTTACTCAAGTGAGGATGTGACAGTTTAATTAAAGTAGCACTTAGTAGGATTAAATGGTAATAAAAACAATAATATTTCATAGTGTCACCTAACCTAGATCTGCTATCTTTAAAATTAAAATACATTAGGCATTTTTTTTTTCAATGGAATCTGTTCCACAACTTGCACAGTATGAAGACAAAAAGACTGCACTACGCTGTGTCATCATTTGTATTTTTAAAGCATAGCATATTCTATGCATTATGTATCTTTCCAAAATATAGTACAGTTAATGCATTGGAGAATTATATGATGTTTTCTGTGGTAAGACTCTTCACTATTTGTCTTTGTGGCTGGGAGATTTAATAAAGTCAGTGATTATTAGTGTGAACTGGGGACACAGGGCCAAGAGGTTTTGTTGGTTTCCTAGGAAGTATTTTGCTTTGAAAGGTTGTGTAGCCAATCTGTCTTTACCAGTTAGCACACATTATTTTGAAGTTCATAGAAACCAGCCATCTTGTCAGTGGTGTCTTGTCTTGGAATGCTTGATGGCTTAACTTCTCCAGGTTTTATGGAAGGGCTGCAAAGCAGTCTGTGAAGTCCATCAGGACCAGGCTCAAGGTCCCTTTGAAATTTACTGTAAATGCACAAAGTTGTCACCAGCATGGGCTAGCAGGAGGATATGGAGGCTTGCAAATGGAGGCTGTAGCTGCCAGGACAATTCGCAGTGAAAGTTTCAGCTTATTTCTATGTAAACAAAGTCAAATAATGACACTGCCCGTGTGTACCACCAAGAAGTTTAGCAATCTGTTGACTGATTTTAGTTAATTTTCACATAGATTTCAGAGATACTGAAGTCCTACAAGTTTCATGAAAATGAAGTTTCCTCCTCTATCTGTTGTATTTTTGGGTGACTTCACTCTCATGGGGTGTTTGTGGAGGGGAACACCCGGAAGTGCACTCTTAAATTTTCCTACTAAGTTAGTAGTCTTTTTAACTTACTGAGGAACATCAGTGGGCCAGGTAGAAATTTACAGATCACTCCAACTATGTAATTTTTTCTTGATTGTTAACTTTCCCCTGTCCATTCTTAGTAGAAGGTGCTGAACTGTCTTTTTCATCCTGAACTGTCATGGGGTTCTTTCCAGAGTTATTCTAATAAAGCATTTATTATGTAAAGCACTTAGTATGTAAACTTCTTCCTACTATATTTATAAGTAATGTACACATAACTGCTATATAATTTATTGAACAATAACTCACTGAATTTTTTTATACTAACTAAACTAGGATATCAGTCATAAGAGACCGGCATCTTAGTAGCAAAAAAAAGTACTCTTTAGATGCAGTGCATAATTTGTAAGATTTGGCTCATGAACCTTTGACAGTCAAATATAAAGAGCTTAATATAAGTAGTGAAAAATTAAAGTTCCAAAAATTATTACTAGCTGCAAAGCTTTAAAGAATGATTTTTAACAGAATTTTGAATACTGTAAAGGTTTTCTTCATTGATTGGGAATCTTGGGAGGCAGGTTGTCAGGTATTGTAAAGCAGCCTTTTCATTATAATATTGCTTGTACAAGCCAAATATTTTCAGTTGAAAAAAGATGTGTAATAAGATAGTGTCTCATAGCAGTCAAAAGGTGCCAAAAGAAAGAAAATGCTGCACTTACAGGAGTTGTCAGCCTAAAGTTTTTCCCCAGAGCAGATTCAGTGACTGGTATAGATATATTGTGATATGAAAAAGCATCCTCTTCCCACATCCTAACATATAATATGTACAGCAATTTTCAGGTAGTGTGTAGGAGGTAAATACAGAAATAGCAGTTCCATAGCTGTGTACAGCTGGGTTTAGAAAGAAAAGAAAACTTATTTTTCTGTATTCCTTGGTAGTGATTCTGTCACTCACATTGTGGCTGAGAACAACTCTTACCCAGAAGTGCTGGACTGGCTGAGAGGACAGGCTGTGGGTGACAGCTCCAGGTTTGAATTAATGGATATTTCATGGCTCACAGCCTGCATGGAAGCAGGAAGACCAGTTGATTCAGAAATGAAGTATCGCCTCATGGTAAGACATTGTTCAGTGTGAATGCAGTGTCATTTAAAATGAATGACTGTGATTTAATTATTATTTTTTTAACCTATATACATAATCATATTGTGGTACAATTCCAGTATTTAAATACATTTTTTCTACGGTTATATAAGCAATTCACAGTTTTAATAAATTAAGAGGAAGATCTTCCATACCTATTCTAACAGCCAAATATCAGTGTCTGGTAATGCTGAGTTACTGTGCTCTCACACGTTATAAACTGAAATAATAACCATAATTATTCTAACAAGGGTGCTATTAAAGTGGAAACATCTATCAATAAATTGTGTGCTTTTGTTGTGGTACTTCTGTGTTTCCACAAATACTTCAACATCATGGTAAATGTCCCACTGAGTTGAATGCATTTTAATGGGTTCCTCATAGAATACTTTGCATCTTCAAAATAATACAAAAACGTTAAAACCTTTGCTGTTCAGAAGTGATTGGGTAACTACTAGCCCTTGAGGGAACTGTGAAATCAAGGCTGCTGCAGTTTGTGGACATACATTTACAAAGTTGGCACCACAGAGTAAAACAGTGATAAGAAATAAAGGCATTATTATATTTAATTTGTCTATCAATGGGAGCAGCAAGTTGGACGTTATTGCAAATCGCAGGTTGATTATTAGGCGAACAGTGTTTGACCTTGAAGCAATGGATGATGACATACTTTCCTGAGAACTATATCAGACAAAATTGTTATTATTCCTCAAATTGGGGCATAATGTGAAACACTGATATGCAATACCCCCAATACAGACTAAGTAACAACTGTGCCCAGTGATGCCCGCAAGGCTGTGCACAGTGTGACAATAGCACATGCTACTGGGCAATGAAAATAGATCCTGCACTGTGCCAGGATTAACACCTTCCATTGTCTTGCAATCACATGAGCCTCGTGCTGCTGATGGATTGGACGTGGATTAGCGAATAAATTAATTCACGCATCAGGAGAGTTGGAAGTCTAATCTAATGCTTCTCTGAAGTGAAGGTTTCCTGCTGATTTCAGTGGGCCTGGATTAGGCTCTGTATGAACGATGACCCTGCTTCAAAATGATAACTGTGAATACTGGCACCACAAAAGGTGCAGTATGTAACCTCCTGTTAGGCATAGGATGCTGAATATTAAGCAACAATATCCCACTCTTTTCTTCTGATTTTTAAAATATGAAGGATGGTTTATAAATATCACCCTTTACCAATAAAGCATGTAGCTTCTGATTAATTTTTCCGTCATATTTCATTGCCAGAGGCTGTTATGCAGGACTTTACTTATAAAAATTACTGTTTATTAACACTTCAAAATAATAATAATAATAATAATAATAAAAAATAATAATAAAAAAAAATAATACACCAGATGGAGCTGTCGCCCTCAGATGCGGCATAATTCTGTAACAGAATATGTTTAGATTTGCAGTCCTTCCCATGAAATACTTTTGCAGTATATTTGTAATATTTCCAGTGAATCTGCTGAAGGAAGAATATACTAAAGAAATTAATACAAAGCAGGAAAAAAACCCTAAACCTGTATATACTGCACTATGTAACATTGCAGAAAAAAAACTATATGAAAATATAAATATTGGGAATGCAAAAACATCTCTAAATATGAACAACGTCTTGTGAACTTTGCTAAGAGTTTTACATCAGGATTAAAAATTAATCCAAAATACTTTTTATGCACATTCTTAATTTTAGCAGTCTTTGAAAACCTATGGATTCAGGTATCACAGGAAATATCTTTTTCCCTTTTCAATGCAAGAAATACCTTCATCTTTCTCCAGAATGTCTCCAACTGTGCTGAAGCTTATTATTATTATTATCATCATTATTATTGTTGTTGTTATAATTATTATGAATTAATGAGAAGGCCTCAATATTTTATATATAAAATTCCTTTTGGAATACTATTAGAGCAGGAACTTCTGAAAAAAAAAGTAGCAGCACTGTCAGGAGATCATGATTATACTTTGAGACTGGCTGTTTCTATTTTTATAGAAACAAAGATTTTGTGCTTATAAATGTAGAGTTCAGTTAGCAAGCCAGTGACGGCTGTAGCATTCACTTTAAAGCTTATAGTTGAGATCAGTCTTAATTATATATGGCTCTCAAATTATAAACATTTTTGTAGAGCAATCAGAAAAGGAAGAGAAAAGTATTATAGAATTTTAGCTAATTTAAAAATAATTTTAATATTGCAGTGTCACTGATTTTTTTTATTATTTTTATTTTTATTTTTTCTGACTGAACAAATAAGAAGGATTGAAGATAAGGTTAATATTCTTTTTAAGTACTCGACTAAACTTGTACATATGTAATTTAATTGGAGTTTCTCCTAGGACAAATTTGGTCCATTATGTCTGTCTTCTACAATGTGAAATGAAAATGAATTAACAAACGTTTAGCTCATTTTGGGGAAAAAGAAATGGATTAAAGTGGTTGAATGTTTTGGGTGAAATCTCATTGAATGTAAGTTCATGGTAAAATTCCCATTAATATCAATAGCAACATAATTTCATCTTTTGGGTCTTGTAGTAGCCTATTTGGAAGGTGTTCTTCCTTCAGGACATTTGTTTTAATGCAATGCAGAAAAGAAATGTCCTTCTCCTTGCAAAATGAGGAGTAAAGCCATAGTTACAGACCATTAGCTAACATTAATTAAAAGTGTCATTAAAGGACATCTTTCTCTGATTGTGAATGATTGGAGAGATGCTCTGATGCTAAAATGATTTATACATTATAAAGGCTGGGTGACCACATCTAGGCTGGCCTGAATTCTTGATGATTCATTCAACAGTTGACTTTTATAATCATAAGCCATCATTTAATTCCATAGGTTATGGAAGTGTTGTAGCAGAATATCTGCTTTAAATGGAAATCAAAATATTTCTCTGCTTGAGGAATGCCTTTGTCCCACCAATACTTTTAAAAAAAGAGATAAGTTCCCTTCGACAAGCAGATGAGTTTTCTGGACAATAGCATCACAGGAACAGCAAAAAGTATGTGAAGACATCCCCAGGCTAGAAAGTAGTTCTGTTTCCTGGGTTATGGAAAACACAGAGGTAGAGAGGAAGGTTTCAGAGGGAAAAAAGAAAAGAAAGAACCAGTGGGTTGGCATCCTCAGTAGCCTCATGAACTGTACTATGACTGTATCTCTTCTGCCTTTTCCTCAGTCAGGACCTAAAAGTTGTTAGTTATTTTATTCCCTTTTCTTTCTTTCCCTTCCCTTCCTTCCCTTCCCTTTCTTTCTTTCTCTTGAAAGGCAAGCAGATTTATTTCCTTAAACAAAGGATCTCCCTCCACACTGGGAAAAGGAAGTACCACATTTTTTGATTCCCTACCATATCATGTGACAGGCAACTCACATTTAACATTTTCTTGAGTGTCTCACTCAGTTGCCTTGTGAAAGAGAGGAGGCTCTAACTAATGGAAGAAAATTTTCATACTGACAAGTCAGAATTTCTCAGAAAATAAAATTAAACTTATAAACTAGCTGCCTTCTCTTCATAAAATGCTGGATATCAGCAGACTATTATTTGATCAATGCTGTCTGGATTGAAGTTGCTGGCTGTTGAATTATGTGGCCTGACACAGCTTGTAGTATCTGCACACCTCATTCACTGCTGCTACGTTTTCACTCTTTCACTCGTTTTTGTTATTTCTTTATGCCATTATACTTTGTGTACTAAAAAAAAAAAAAAAAAGAAAAAAAGAAAAGAAAAAAAAAAGATTTGACAAAGAACAAAGGAATCCCCTACAAGTTTAATTTTGTACCTGAGCCTGTGAAAACTAATGGTAGTGGTACTGATTCGTTCTTCTGCTTCTGCCATATGGAAAATGTCACCGTGAAGGAATGTCAGTGACATCCACTGTTACTGCAGGATGGATGTGAGGTGCAAATGCTGACTACCTCTAGCAAGTAAGTTGCCTATGTTTGGATATTTTTCAGTGGCTGGCCCTGTATAGTTAACTGTAATTTCATTTAATGGAGATATTTGCAAAAAAGAACTTTTAATGCTTACATATATATTTTTTCATATTGGTAGTTATTCCTTCCCAGTACTACAAATTATTTTGAGGTAGTGTGAGTTTCCAGGATTCCTTATACTACATTGCAATTTTTGCTTGACTACGTTTTAGGATTGTTCCATAATCTGTACAAATGGTGTTCTCCCATCTGTTCTTCCCAACAAAAAGCAATGTAAATCTTGTTGTGCTGATAGGAGGTTATCTCTGTAGTTCTCATGCAGGCAAAATAACGTTCTCAAAAAATCACACTATAGTAATTACAGTTTGTTAGACATCTTTGCTGTTGATTTCCAGCCCAAGTTTCTTCTGTTTTTTACATAATCAACTCCTGCTAATTAAAAGTATAGCCATCACTGATTAAGAAAAACGCTCAAATAACTTTGCTAAGGCAGGAACAGGATGTTTATGTGCCATACAAATACATAGTTTCTGCATTTATTTTTCAGTCTGCAGTGCCAGGTAATGTTACATAAAGGCTCTTGTTTTTAAAAAACATGTCTGTGACCTAATGAAGATAGCAGTTTATTATATATTCTATTCAGTAACATGCTTTTTGTTCACAGTCTTTTCAGCTGGCACTATCATTTCAAGCAGCATATTAGCTGTAATCAATCATAGTTTGTATGATTTAAAATCAATTGCAAAATATAATTCATGAAAGTGTGCAAGAGTGGATGAGTAGTGCTGTTGATCCTGACTGAAAGCCATTTTGGTTATTCCCAAGAGTGGTCTTACACATAAAATAACTTCCTTCCTTTCAGCATATACTATGAAAACTGCCATATAGTTCACTGTTCCTTCAGCTATGCGAGCAAATGCCTTGTGTGCCTGAATACTATTATTTAACTGCTCTGAATCAGATACAAAGTCAATTTAGCATGAAATTATATGTTGTGTGTGTAGGGGGCACGTACACATATTTATAGGTTTGCCTAGCACAGATGTTATCTTTATGCTTGCATTTCTCTTTCATAAAGGGGAGAAAGGAGTTATCACTCCATTGTTGGGGTGAACATTTTCTCGGTGTAACTGTGTGATATATTTTTTTTTTCTTGTTGAAACATTTCCCTGTGGTTTTTGGATGGTGGAATGCAATACATTTTTGACAGATCTGCCAATGTTTTTTAGACAAAATGCCAAATAGCAAAAAATTCACAGAAATGCTGAGAACACTGAGTGTTTCCAAAATATTTCAGATTTGGGCACTTCCACTGAAAGCAAAGGAATTAAAGGGCTGGGAATATAAAGCAGCAGAAAAGATGCTGTCAGGTTGTCTTTTCCAATTGTTTACTGATCGGGAACTTTACATATGCTGAGGACTTTATGTAATCATAAGGCAAGCACTGGCTGTTGGATGAAAGTATTGAGATTACTCTTCTATGGCTGCTTGTAAATATTTCCTTTTCTTTATAATGATCCCAAAATAGAACATTCAGCTAAATAAATACAATCCAAACCAAAAAATTTTGTTTTGGCTACAAGAAAAGAATGTGTTTTTTAAAGTCATATAAATGTCAACCACTGAACCTAGACACAGACCATAAAAAGTCAATTATTTGAGCCTCTTTTTTTCTGCTGTAACAGCCTTGATTTTATATTGAATTGTCTAGAGATTTCTGGGAAAAAAAAAAAAAAAAAAAAACAACAAACAAACAAAAAAAAAACCTGTTCTTTCAATGTTATTACTTTTTGTAATTTTAAATTTTTACTTCAATAACAGGAGTAGTATTCACCATGTAGAGAGATATCTAAATGACAGTAACATTGAAAACTTCCTGCAAGAATTTACCACCCAAAATGAAAAATTCCGATAGTCACCAGATAAACTTTTAACTTCAGTGAAGCTAATGTGAATTTTTTTTTTTTATTTTTTTTTTCCCTTGGAAGGTGGTAAGAGCATTATTATTCTCTAAGCACATTAAACGATACACATTTCGGGCTGAAGGAATATATTTTTATTTTAAGCTATTTGGAAAATGTACTACCCTTTCTCCCTTGTGACCCTCCTTTGTTTATACTTATTAGGAACAAACAGATCGGTATCCTACTTTGAATACACCTGAATCAGAAGTGCTGTCATTCACTGCAAGCAAAGTATCTCAGTATTCATGTCAAAGGAAAACAACTTTAAATAACTGCAACAAGAAATTCACGGTAAGACATATTCCTTCCATGAAATAAAAACTACGATAAGTAAAATAATTAATACAGTACTTCTGTCCATACTATTTGTGGCACCTTCAGCCATTCATGAGTTAAACAGCACAATTATAGCAATTGAAGAAGTTATAAATCTGCTATTTTTAAATTAAAAATGAGTGCAAACTTAATTACATCATTTCAGCAATGCTGAAAGCTTAATACATCTTTAAATCTAAAGCTTAACACATCTTTAAATACACTAACAGCTTGTAAACAGGTAAATTTTTAAAACAAATGATAGAATAACATTCTGAAAATGTCTTTTGGCCTTTATTATTTAACAAGATGGAAATAATGATTAACAAATTTTAGTTTAGGTCAGTCCAAGATACTTCACAATTGCTCTGCTCTCTTCTCGTTTGCCCAGGTGTTCAGTTCTTCTGAGTGTGGTTATAAGCTTCAGATTTCTACAGTTGCTTAATTGCGAAAACAGATTGAGTGAACAGTGCAATTACTTTAACATGAAAAAATCCTTACATTATTCATTTAAATAGGTACCTTACAACCTGTCATATATCCTATTTAATGCTCTTAGCATTACACAGTTCAGTAGGCATGAAGACCCTGAGATGTCTCAGGCTCTTCTTAACTTATTGTGCCTAATGGCTCCTCTTGGGTGGCTCTAGACAGTTCAATAGGAAACATTTGACATAGAGACTCTAATGTAATTTAGTCTGAACAAATCTGGCTTATATTTTGACTATAACATGAAACGTCTCCTCATCTGACTAAAACTTTATGATTTATTTTGTTAATGTTTATAATTTTTATGCTTTTACTTTGTGTATGTGTGCCTATGCAAACCTTACTAGTAAATGTTTGTAAGATCCACATAAAAAGAAAAACAATAGAAAACAGTAATTTGAGATTTAAAAAAGTTTACCATGTGAATGTGGGAATTCAGAACTAAAGCTAAACCTAGACCAAATGTCTTGGTCTGAGAATATACCAAATTAACCTGAATTTTGCCTTGTAGTGATTCTTTGAAATCATCAATTATACTAATTATATAATAGTGTTTATGGTACTCAAGTATATTAAACTGTTTTTTTACTTGAAAAACTCTTTTTTTGAGCAACCTGATCAGAATTCAGTTTTGACCCTGCTTTGAGCATGAGGTTGGACTAGAGACCTCCTGAGGTCTCTTCCAGCCCCAATGCCTCCAGCATTACAAAAACTTCTGCTTTTGAAATGACTGCTGTGTCTCTCCTCCTGCTAGAAAAGTAAGGCTGTGTATTGCTGTTATCATTTAGCCTCCTGAAAGTGGCAATTCTTTTTAATTTTTTACAAAAATCAAATTCATGCTGCCATAGGGAAAGATGTAGTATGGCCCAAAGATACCATAAAATATGGCATTCATGGAGAGGTAAGAAGTAAGTGCCTTAGTTCTCCACTTGCTTACAACAGTGGAATGTGGTGGTTGTTCTGAAAGTGTATAGCTCCTTGTTGAATTTTCTGTATTAGGACATTATTTGTCAATCTATTCAGAAGGCAAACAATTAAAGTAATTGTGATATAATGGCAATGTACAATGGCTACTACTAGAATGCATGAAGTTGTAGTTATTTTTAATTTTTTAAGGTATTGGCTCCAAAAAAAAAAAAAAAAAAAAAAAAAAAAAAAAAAT
>CM021770.1:21403210-21428873 GCA_011076525.1 Nettapus auritus
CCCAATAATTTTTTTGCTGTTATCACTACTCTCCTTAGAAATTTGTTATTTTTATTTTTTTTTATTATTTGATTCAAAAAAAAAAAAAAAAAAAAAAAAAAAAAAAAAATCCAGAAAAATTTATTGCCTTTTTAAATGGTTTAAAAAATAATTTTATTTTTTAAAAAATAATTTTATTTTTTTAAAATTGCAAATTCTAACAGTATTTTTCAATTTTTTACAATGAGTACTATAACTTTTTTGAATATATAGTTTGTCTTTAAACTGTTGAATTACTGAATATAGTCCAAGATTCAGTTCGAACTTCAGTGGAGAACTGTGATAACAGCAAAATATTTATTGGGTGGTTCCCGTTATACCTATGTTTCAACAGAGAGACAGTCCCTAAATTACTTCCAGTTTTATCATCGCAGCAGCCTTAATGTCAGACTACAACTTGCATTTGATAAATGGATTTAGCTGAACACATTAGAAGCAGTACAGTTTGAGACTCCCTTCTGTTATCCTATACATCAAACATTTCTGAGTCTGGGTAGAAATTAGGTTTTGTAGTGACAATGGTGGCAGTTTTTCATCCTCCTACTTTGGGAGAAATTGCTGGAGTTTATGCTGTATTTTATTTCTGGTGGTGGTACTGTAAAAGCAGATAATGTATATGAGTCTGTCTAGCTGTCTAGCATCTGCATCTTGACAGTCATAAAGTAACTCCTTAGGGCTGTTGGTCTTTTTCCTCACAACCAAAGCTTTCAGTGACAGCTGAAGGCTTTGGTGTTTATGGACTGCAAGAGTCAGCTCATTCTCTACAGACCTGCCAGTTTGTCTGCATGATGTCACAGGAGTCTGACTTTCATTTGTTGCTGTTTTTCTGTGGGTCTTGAATTAAACCTGTAATTCATGTTCTTGAATAAAAGTGTTCCAACAGATTTTTCAGTGAAAGCACTTAGCAAATGCACTGAAGCATTGGTATAATTCACTTGTGCATGCTGTGGGCAGCCAACCATTAAATGACAGATTTTCCCTGGCTCGATGCTGTACATCCTGAAAATGAGGTCCAATCCATCCTGAATTATGTTTTGATGATAGTATTTTGTTATAACAACTTTATTTTGTGAGACAGTTGTTCCTTCTTCTTACAGATTTTTTTTTTTCTTAGCTTGAAAATACTGGGGTTTTGATCTTGCCTATTAGATGGGCACTGAGCTATTATGTGCTTATGTGTTCTTGGGTGAACTCATTGGTTCTTCCTTTTATTGGGCTTTGCCCTGATACCCTGTGTCAAATTCCTCTTCTGAATGTGTAGTAGTTATGTTTAAAATAGCATAATAGTAACTTTTGACATCTTTTTCTCTCTTCATAAGAGCAAAAAAACAGTCACTAATGTAGTAGTGACGGGCAGACAATGAGGCTGTGAATGTGCTAGTTTCTTGTGAGAGACACTGCTGGAGACTTGATTTCTTGAGATAATAACTGTAATTAGTGATCAGTTTTAATCTCGTGTTCTGTTCTATATATATATTACAAAGAAAAGCCATTTATGAAAATCAAATGGTAGAGTTATTCAATGAGATATCATGAGGACAATGTGGTGGTTTAGAGCATGCTAAACACAGCCTCTATGTTCAGCTGTCCCATGTTTCCTTTATTGTGTAAGATTCAGGAAACACACTGAAAGTTGTAACAAATCAATTTTACATCACGGAAGAAACTACAGAAAGGTTGGCAAATGTGAAATTGTCATGAAGATGTTCACTGTGAGACAAATTCCCTCCTCCCCTGCCCCCAAAATTCATTTTTCTGAGGCTTCAGTAGCTCAGGAGGTCCTGTTCTTTGTATTAATAGATTACATCAAATTACATGCCAAGGATGAAACAGTGGCATTATGTGGCAGCTCTTGAAGGAGAAATGTAAGCAGATCAGACTTGTGGGGGCCTCATGTAATCTTTGGATCATCATGCATCAAATAACGTGGCCTCATGATTCACAGATTGAGAAGTACTGCCATGGCATTAGTGATTTGGATGATTCAGGAGTGCACCTGAATGTGTAGCCTGGACTCTAACAGTTGAAATG
The DNA here is from genome assembly GCA_011076525.1 of Nettapus auritus. Taxonomy (NCBI): domain Eukaryota; kingdom Metazoa; phylum Chordata; class Aves; order Anseriformes; family Anatidae; genus Nettapus; species Nettapus auritus. The sequence goes on from CM021770.1 coordinate 21,405,281, forward strand.
TAGCTGTTCAGATGAGTAAAGATGCAAAACAAAGGGGTAAATCATTTCACCAGAGCCTGTACATAAACATGTTTATGTTTGTCTTAAACATTAATGCTATGTTTTGTAATGCTATTACAATATTATTCTTTGCCTCATTTATAAATAGCTAGCCATCCTCCCCCTCTCCCACTAAAAATATACACTTCGGGGCTCCATTGTGTTTTCATGTGGTAAAATAAATGGAGTCATTCTGTTTTACCCAAGAGGGATTGTTAGATTTGAATATTAATAGCAGACTGCAATAAAATTCAGAAATAAATTCTTCAGTGAGGAACATACAATTTAATTCTTACAGAGGAAACAAATTAAATCAGAGGCAAATGTTTCTGTGATTCTGAGGCTTATTGCTAGTGCTACTGAGTGTTACTCCACTTTGGCTGTTACTCATGGTAATGAGAATGTGAACACTTAGCATGGGAAAGATGCCTAGTTTCCTTTCCACTATGTTAGAGAAAAAAATCCCTGTTTTATTTTCTCTTTTTGTACCTGAAGAAATATGTATGAGTTCTGTCAGTGGCTCAAGACTTTATTGTTATTCTGTTTTAAATCAGACCTCAGGAGAACATCAGCTTTAATTTTATGATGAACTTAGGAGCTCTGTAGGGAGAAAGCCAGGAAATGAATACACACTCCTAAATAACAGGTACTGTCTTACTGACATAGTTTAAAAAATGTCCAGACAATACATGAAATTTGCAATTTTTTTAAATGTATGTATCAAAAATGAACTAGTGGTTTGGTCTAAGGAGGAACTCTCTCTTCTCATATCTATGGTAAGTGGGAGGGTTCTCCCTAAAATACACATAGAATATACACACCTGCACTTTTTGGCAACCCTAATTTGCTAGTTTTCATCAATCCTAATCTGCTTTGTTTGACCATATTAAAAAGGCTAATATATTTTGACATTTGGTTCTCATTACACTGTATGATTTTATCTGCTGAAGGGCATGATTGACAATCTACCTGCATTGTTGTGCTCTATCAGCATTTCTTTTCTCACAAGTGTCTTGTTTTCTTTCATGTTGTGTGGAAAAAGAAATAGAAAACTCTCAAGAGTACCACTCTGTTGTAAGAATTGAACCTGTTGCTGTTGGTTAATATAAAGAGCAGCTGGAGTTAACATTTATTTCTAGTATGTGTGTACTCTAAGATCATGCACATTAAGATTTACATTATGTTATTACTGTTATTCTCCATCTCTGTGACTTTGTTTCTCCAATTGATGTAACATGACATGATAAAATCATTGGCACTGGGTGAGTATTGGGTTTTCCTGTTCAGTTCAAATATCAAAAAGTCAGGAAAAAAAAAATCAGATTGAACAAAAATGGATTAGCTGGAAATCCCTTTAGTCAATTCTACAGGTTGACTCAAATTCCTTAATCCTTCTTGAAATAAAAACTTGAAAGTATGTTGTCTCTATGTATATAAAAGGTATGCACACACACTCTGTGTCTCTTTCCATTGACTCTTGAAATTAAGATTTACACTGGAGAAAGTGAGAACATTATTTGAATGGATTCTTTATTCAAAATATTTTTAAAATAAATTTAGTCCATTTTTAATAGACACCAACTACTAGCAACAGCAATGCTATGAGAACTAGAAACCATCCCTCAGAGTTGAAAAGCAATTTATCTCAAATTGTTGTTTTCATTATAATAGTCCTTGAATGATATATCACGTGGGATTTCTCTCTCTCTCTCTCTCTTTTTTTTTTTTTTTTTTTTTTTTTTTTTTTTTTTTTTAAGCATGCTTTAAAATTTAGCTCTTTGGCAAGTTATGTTCACCTCTGTAGGAGTGCAGTATTGTTATTTTTTCATTTGTGTTGCACTAGCATTTACAGGCTCAAGTAATACAGAGGCTTTTTTTATTAGAGACGCTGCACATTGTAAAAGACAATTCATGCCCTGGAGAGTTCACAGCCCTAGTAGACAACAAAAGAAAGATAGCAAGGGAAACAATGGCAGGGAAGTATGAAGCAGCTTTCCAAGGTCACACGGCAGAGGAACAGTAGATAGAGACATGGAAATAAGACAAGTGTCCTGTGCAAGAAGCTGTAATGTTTTCCTTGCAAAATAGATTAGATTTAAAATATTTTCTCAAAATACCTTTCTTATTATTATGTGTTCCATTTTAATACTGGAATTTTCTGTTCTTGCAAAATTTTAGACTGGTTATTAAAGACTTTTGCAAGTAGTAGGGGAGTGTGATTTTTAGCATTTGTAATCTAATATTTTAGTGTACATTTTTACCTGTGCAAGATGCTTACTTGTAATTTTTTGTTCTTGATTAATCTTTATTAAGTCTTAAATACAAAATGTTGAATAAGTCTCACAATTTCTGTCAGCCCATCCATCTTCTTCATTATTTTTAACATAATTCATCAAAATCTCTTTGTGGTTTTGCATCTGACCAGCTTGGATCTGGAAGCCTATTCTATCCCTGAATATTTCCACAGCCCTTGTTTCACCAGTGCATGTTCCACAGTTTCAAGCAGAGATGGAAAATTTTCAGTAAAAAGGTTTAAAAAATAAATTGAAGAGCTGAAGTGTAGCCCAGCTATCTATCACATTTAATTAAAATAGCCTCTGCAGAATACTCAGGAGAGAATGAAAATCCCACATGTTGGAAATCTTAGAAATTTAGTTTCTTGTTGCACTAGTATCTTTGAAACAGGAAATCTGTGTATTCATCTAACTGATAAAGAAGTTGGCAAGGTGCTTAATGTATAAAGTACCAAGGTTTAGAACAACATAGGGGTCAGTAACTTTTTACTTTATATCACTGTAAATAGATTTCACCAGTGATTTATAAATTGCAAGCTTTTTCTCAGCTAATATGAGTTTCATGTGCTTTTCTCCTCTGGAATATTATATTTTCCAGTATAGACTATAAGACTGAATAGACTGGAACTGCACCTGGAAATCGGTTGCTTTCCTTTTCTTAAAGCAGAAAGATTTTATTAGAAAAAAAAAAAAAAGTCAAAAGCAGTTTTATGTAAAAAGACAGTTGTAATTAATTGCAGTATTTGCAGGCAGTTTTGTATAGGGAACAATACATATTCAATACTATTTAATTGTTTATTTAAAATAGCTTAATGAACTCTGCAAATGCAGGGAAACCCTGAATAATGCAAACTAGAATGACAAAAACACCTTGATTGTATTTTCTCATTGACTGTCAACAGTCTCTGAGTAAAATGTGATTGCATTTTCCAGTAATGGTGGTGACACATCTTTTCTGAAAATTGCCCACCCACCAGTAGAAGGGGGCTAGTACCTCTCTAAATCAGCAGTGGTACTGGTATATACAAACACGTTTATCCTGATGGTTTATTCTTCAGTGTAGAATAAGTCTATTTAAATGCTCACAGGAGAGGCCTCCTATTGGGATTGAGAAGAAACTTGCCTAGACTTTTTGAGCTTTCTAATCAAGATGACTTTGCTAGTCTGTCATTACTACTTCCTGCTAAGCAGGTACTTACACGAATTGTTTTCTATGTGTTTGTATATATTATTTTAGAAGACAACACCTATAACTTTTTGGTTCTGTCTCCTGATTAATTCTGCTAGGGTTAAGCTGGAATAAGACATTTATTACCATTTTTTTTTTATTATTATTATTATTATTATTATTTTTTGAGCATTCATGTGCATTCGTTGTAAAGAGAGAAAAAGAAGGGAAAAGTAATCACAATTTTGTGACTGGAAATGTAAACCTCACTTAAAGCAAAAAGTAGGATCTTAATTTTCTTAAATGGTAGCAAAGGATCTAAGAACAACTGCAGCCCCCTCCCGCCCGTTGGGCGCCCGGGGCGCCCCCCCCAAAAGGAAACACCTGACCCCTTCAATTCCTTATTCCAGAGGGCTAGTTGAACATAGATAGTGACAGAAACTTTTAGATCAAGCAACTCAATCTCAAAGATGGTCTTTCATGATTTGTTATGAAAATGGAATTGCACAGCACTTACTAAGCTGATAAATAGCTGATAAATAAGTATTCAGCCAAGGGGCAGATTCCTTTGGTGAGATGGACAGAAATCCTCAGAGATGAATTACTTAATAATCCCTTACTCTCAAAGACTTGAGTATTTTTTTAAGGGTCTTAATAAGTGAGTGTTCACTCAGAAACCAGAACCCTATTTGCTTCAGGGAAGTATTTGAGAACAAATACAGGTAAATAGAACTGTATGTATGAGCTGTTCCTTGAAGATAAACTGGTTTGTCTGGGATTTCTTCTGCTAGAAGAGGAAAGAAAATAGAGCTATTTCAACAGATGGGCTCCAGAACAGACCAACTTTTGCATTAATGTCTTATAGAAATATTAATGGATATCACACAAAGGAGCTGATAAATTAGATGCAGAAGGTACTGCTAGTTGACTACATATTAATTGTGAGTAAAGAAAGAATCAGAGCACAGTGAAAACAAACCATCCTAAAAGGGAAAGTAAACCTTGAGTGAAATGTCTGCTTCCATATTCTGATAACATTTTCTACAGATGTGAAGATGCATAATGCTTTAATACAGTAGCACAGAAAAGGAGAAATTGAAGTATTTTTGTTCATCTAAGGTATGTATTTCTTTTAAAGAGATACCAATCCAATTGAGATCTCAGGTATTTATTTGAGAGAAAAGCTGAAAATCCTAGGGTTAGTAGAGATATTTTCTTCAAGATTTTGATTAAATCCTTCATTTTGACTGAAACCATAATGTTTATAATCTGAACAATGTATCAGATTTATTTTTCTAGAACTGGCTAAACTGAATTAAATATAGTATGTAAGCAATCTACATTCACTCTGTAAAAGTTCTTCACTTTTATTGATCTAAATGGTTGTAGCTCAAGTCTGTTTTTGTTGTAATATAAATCAGGCTGTATTCCTTCTGTGTGGGATGACAGGTGCTGTTCTCAGTTCTGTGGAGGTAATGAAGGAAACATTTCACTGGGTTTGCTGTCACCTCACTTAGTGAGGGAGGAACTTACTCCAGCTTACCTGGAAGTATTATGCATAGTTAGAACATGCAAGTACTATAGGTTGTTACATGGCTTTATCTTCCAATATAAAGCAAATTAATGCAAAGAAAAAAAAAGCTTTTTTTGTTGTTGTTTTTAAATTATTTTTGTTGTTTGTTTATGTTGTTATGTTTGTTTAAATTATATGAAGATGGACTTAATCAAAAATGAAACAAAATATAAGCCTCAATATAAACATTGCTCCCATAAACACTGAGGATAGGAAAAAACTGTTTATTTTTTTCCCTCCTACTATCCATTGCAGTTATTGTTTTAGTAAGTCATTTGCTGTCTTTTAGTATCTGTATTACAGGGTGATTATTTATCCTTATTCGTAAAACATTTCTGAAGAGACACTTGGAACATAGCTCAGTGAAGTGTAATTGCAGGCAGATGCACACTGAGAGCCAGCTCTTTATTATTTTGTAATGTCTCATGGGTCAAAGAAGAAACAGGAGTAAGCTGGAGGACAGGGAGGATATGAACCAACTCATAAATATAGCAGGACATAAGGCTGGGATCAGGTAGATGCTCTTGAGAGACTGATGAGGAAGAAACAGAATCTCTTGCAGGGATGCAAGACCCTGTGCAGTGCAGGAGCTGTACAATTTGAGTGGCGTATAGGGGTATCCGTAACAGTCAGGTGCAGGATGCATTTTAGATAAATACTTTGAACAGTCATAGTGTCTTCTGGAGATGGTGTACTCTGAAAATCTCAGAAGAAACCACTTAATTTTGCAGCCTTGAAAAATTTTGGGGGATTTTGTGCAAGGCTTCATTAAGAACTCAGATTTCCAGCTTCTAATCAGCTGGAAGCCTTCAGAAGTTCTTATGTTACAGGTTATTCTCACATGGACACAGGGTACATTTATCTCTTGAAACACAGTATTCCTCATAAGGGAACCAAAAAGGTCTCTCCTCTCCATTGCCATGTGATCTGTTCATTTCATTTCTAAAAGTGGTTGATATATATATATATAGTTGGAGGGATGGTGGTGTGGTGGTGGTGGGGTAGGTAGAGAGGCTCCAAAACTTCATAAATGACTTCCGGATAGTTAAAAATAATAATAATAAAAAATGTACTGGCAATCTTCAAGTACATTTGAGTGCAATATCTCCAATAAACCATTCAATGGATAGTTGAAGATCCACAAAGAAAAGGTTTTCCTCTTTGCACAGGTCATACTGCTGAAAAGTGTGAGGAAAAAGTGGGTTTGGTCCTTACATTACTAAATAGAAGAAAGGCTACAAGTTCAAAAAGGTGGTTTACTAGTATCACCGCAGATTCCTATTTGGTTGCACTTGAAAATGAAGATGTTGTATATTAACCTGTTGGATTACTTACATTGGTGCACAATTGTATATGTTATGGTGTTATTTCACATTGATTTATTAGATCTGCATGGAAAATGGAAAGTTTATCTTTAAATTATCTTTAAATTTTGAATCATTGCTAAATCAAAATCTTTTCTTATATTTGACTCTGAAATGTAATTTTTATGATACCTGAGAAATTTTAAGTGGTTAGATAGTGATGCTGAATTTATGTGAGGAATTCTGTCTTTTCACTCTATCACAAAGAAACCTTGAATTAGTATACAAGTTATCCTTAAGGAATATACTGAATACTTTAAGCTTTTACTAACTTTTTTTGTACCCCCTTTCTCCCTTCTCCCAGGATGCCTTTGAGATAATGGCTGAAAATTATGAATTCAAAGAAAATGAAATATTTTGTCTGGAATTTCTGAGAGCAGCTTCTGTGCTGAAATCTCTTCCTTTTCCAGTAACCAGAATGAAAGATATACAAGGGTTGCCCTGCATGGGAGATCAAGTCAGAGATGTTATTGAGGTAACATACCTCTAAATTCTTATCCAGTTAATTCTTTTACAGATCTACTTTTAGAGATCACAGACTGCAGTATAGATACTTGATGTGTATTTATACACCCTTATGTATTTCCTTTAATAACAGTATATTATCCTTGTTACTAAGAATGCAATGATTTCTGGAAGCCTTTCATAGTAACATAAAGCTCTGAAATGGAACTTATGAGTTTCCCTTATGAATGAAGTTATTTCATGAATACCATTAATAAAATAATAGATTGTGATTGTTGTATGCCATTTTTAAAGGCCCACTCTGATTTGGATGTGGTAGTTTAATTGGTAATAATTTTGCTCATGTGACATCTTCTACCTTGGCAACATCACTTTTCTCACTTGAATGCTTTTTTGGAAATACTAATTTTTACCAAACTGGTAAATATTTTAACACTATAACGTTAAATCCCACCCTGCTGTGAGTAGCAGAGCATTTTACCTAGGTGAAGCAAGAACTTTACATTCTTATTGAGACTTTGAGTATTGCCTTCATTTTTCTTTAATTCTTGGCCTTTTCAGGACTCCACATCTCAGGTACTGTTATTTCAGCAGGCAGCTGATTTGAGTGTCTCCACTGTCTGCAGAGGTCATTCCTGGGTGTTTTGATCCACTCTGGCTCCTGTTCTGCCTCACTCCACCAGTTAAGAATGTAGCCTCTGAAGAGCTCTTCGTACCTACTACCTGAGGGCTGGGAATTCAATTATAGTTCTACAGAAAGTAGAACACTTTTTATCAGAGAGATTGGAGTAACTATACACTCAAGAAAAATATATCTGGTCTTAAAAATTCTCTTAAAAGTTCTAACTTTTAAGAGAAGTAAACTCTAGCAACAAAATTTAATTTTTAGGACAGATCATAGATAGCTTATGATAAATAAATTTTCTGGCTGTGAATTTATGAGTAAATAAGTACTGTGAAATATATTCAGTGGTCCCAGTTTCTACTTCATCCTTGAGAAAATATATGAGTAAATAAGTACTGTAAAATTCATTGTGTGGTCCCAGTTTCTCCTCTATCCTTCAGTAATTTCTCTGTCAAAAAGGATTGCAGAATTTAATTCTGTTGGCATATAATGATGTACTCACTAAGGATGCTCTCAATGTTTTTACAAGTTGATAAGATTTTCCATTAGATGACTTTACTACATCTTACAGTAATCTTGATTTTAAAAATAACATTCTTATTTGCTTAGGAGATTATTGAAGATGGAGAGAGTTCTAGAGCTAAAGATGTGTTAAATGATGAACGATACAAATCATTTAAGGTAAATCTTTTGAGATTTGTTGCTGTTTATTTAAAATTGAGTGTATTTCCCTCTGTTTAGTAGGGTTTAGACGTGACCATCTATTTTGCAGTAAAGGAACATCAAGTGTAAAGAAAGAAAACACCTTGAATAAATACAAAGGGAAAGAGTATAATAATGGTGAATAATGGTGAAATCAGCTACCTTTATAATTATCATGATGTATATGCAGCTGCTCTTAGGCTTGAACTAATCTCTTTTTACTTAAAACTATTGTAATGCATACTCTTTGGTCTAAGTTTAACCCAATGTTTATTTTTGCCTTTTTTTTTCTTTTTTTCTCCCTATTTTGGCCTGTTATTATAACATTATGCCATTTTTTTTCTGTCATTAAGAAAATACTGGGTTAAAAAGATGACTATTTTAATTCTCTTTTGTACGAGGCAAAAGAGGACTGGAGATGTTTCTTTGTTAGGTATATTGTACGTTGAGATTCATGGTCATATTTCTGCATAGTTACAAGGAATCTGGAACATAAATACTGCATTTTCAGTTTCCTAAATATTCAGTGGATTCTCCACTGGAAAAAATATATGGAAAATATATTTTCAATTTCATTTGCAGTTTTAACCTCTAAATATATATATATATATATATATATATATATATATATTTTTTTTTTTTTTCTGAAAAAAATAAATCAGAGTAAAAGGAATGGGACTGTTTAATTCCCCCCATTTTATTCACTTTTACTTGAGCTATTCAAAGGCACTTCCATTCTCTCAGAATCATAATACTGGTATGAAAGGATGTTCAGAGATATTTGTTGATGTTGTCTGTAACGATGTTCAGAAAAGAGGTGTAGATTCACATATGCAGCAGGATTCAGGAACCAGACTTACTTATTAATAGTAGTAAAAACTGAGGATCAACAATTGAATATTATGTTTCAGCATTTAAGAATATTTTTTAAAGATTAGAATAAAACCTATCAGGGGACAAATTATGACCAGTATGATTTATGCATTGTTTCACATTCCAAATTACAGCAAAGCTATGTGGATCTTTTTTTAGTTGAGCTCAGCTTGAACATTTTGGCTAAACTGGCTGTAGCCTGTCCTTCACAACATTTTTTTTTTTTGAGTGCATTAAGGTAAGTGCAGATGAATTCCATAATATTAGCAAATTCCTATATATTAGTGTTTAACTTGGTTCTGGTAACTGTTGCAAATCACTCATCATGACTTTAAAGATCACCAGCGGTCACAGAGTCACAATTATCAAGAAACTGAAATAAATTATATAGTCTATAACTTACATGTAGGGTACATGAATGACATGGTTAAGGTCTCCTCTTTATGGAAGTGCTGCAGAGGACAAGTTGGTATAATTCACTTTTACCAGATGAAAAAGAGCAATGTTTGTGTCCAGAATTGAAGAATTTGGCCCATCACACACTGCACTCTTGCAGTGTCTTCAAACTGACATCTATGAATCCACTGAATAATTATGGATCTTATTATGGAAGATTACCCCCCACCACCCCCACGAATTTAGACAATGACATAAAATCAATTTTCTTTAGTTCTCTATCCACACATTAATTCAATTTCTTGGAATAGTTCTATATCCAGTAATAGATCCTTTTGAAAATGCAGCACTAGCAGAAACATTAAAAGATAGTAATCAAATTATTTAAAATCATTCTTTCATAAACGCCCATGTTTCAGACAAAGAAAAGGTAATTTCATCCATTATATGCAAATGTAGGATAATTCCTATTTAATATTACCCCTGATTTTCATTCTTTTTTTTTTTTTTTTTTTTTTTTTATCTTGATTATTTCCAAGGAATTAATTTCATTAGAAAAACACAAAACAAAATAGCATGTTTGGAATGCAGAGGTTGTAGATTCAGTGGAAAATGTCAATTATTTGCATCATAAATAGCTACTCAGTGAATTCCATAAAAGCACAATGAAACTATTGAGAGCTTCTATATTGACAAAGTGAAGATAAAGAACATGCTTTTGGGCATGCATGAAGGTTTTTCCTCTTGCTTTCTTATTACTGTTCATCTGTGATATTGGTCCACTGAATAATGCTTACATCTGTGACCTTTTTGTTTTCCGGTTTTCCTGGGGAATAAGTTTTAAAAATGACTTTGGAATTAATGGGATATGACCATACTAAAACTTTGGGGTGGTAGTTTTTTTTTTTTTTTTCTTCCCTCTATAGGCAGACTAGTGAAATCTGTACTCCAAGTAAGACTAATAGGATTTTAGTTTGGCTCAGTACTGATGTACTGTAAGACTGTTTATAATATGCAAGCAAACAGAAATGATCTCTCCATTTGTACTTGAAGTTGAATTCATTTTGGAAAAGAATGTTTGACACAACCTCCAAACATATGTGTTTTATAGAATGTAACGTAAAATATATATATATCCATTTTGTATGTTTGTAGCCTTTATACACTTACCATCTGTTTCTGTGCGCTATTGAGACACCGCCCTCAGTGCAGAATTAACGAGCTGCAGGGTTCCCAGTTACCCCATCCCTCCAGAGTGCAGGGACACCAGCATCATGTATACAACTGAGAGCTTCTAATGCATAAAATAGAAAATTATAGTTTCAGTCAAATTAGGCAGTGTTGAGACATCTCTTATTCTATGAAATTTTTTTGAGGGAATCCAGCTACCTAAAATATTGCAAAATATTTGTATTTCTTATTTTTGCAGTAAAAACAAAGGGTACTACCCTTACTTCAAACCTTTGTTGAAAGCGTGCATTTAACTAAATCATGCAAAGATGCTGGGTGTACTACCTTATTATTTTTTAGATTTCACTTTGGTGAGAACAGCTCATGTATCAAAACAATTGTCTGCTGAATATAACTATACAAATAAAGGAATCTGTATCTGCATATATGCAATATGCTATTCTTTATCTGCAATATAGGATAAATTCTGTCCAGTATTTCCACTGTGAAACCACCTTGTTACTGACTTATTATTAATTTACCGCTCCTTTAGAAAACAATACTGAAATATGTGTTCTTCTACTCACCTTAGCAATTTACTTCAGTCTTTGGAGTGGGAGTGAAGACATCTGAAAAATGGTTCAGAATGGGTTTTCGAACTCTGGAAGAGGTAAAAGCTGACAAGACTCTGAAGCTGTCAAAAATGCAGAGGGCAGGTAAGGTGCAAGTCCCATTAAAAACTCAGTATTTCTGCAGGCTGAGAACTTGAAAACAGAATCAGGAGAAGGAGGCAGTGGCAGCACAGTTCACTTACAAATTTTTTCTTACAAATATTTTCTTGCTGCAGCACCTTTGGAGTATTATAATATTGCTGAACAGAGAATTGTGGCTTGAGCTTAGGAGAAAAAGGAGGGTTTATAATCTTTGGAAAAGTGGGCAGGCCACTAAGGAGGACTATAAGGATGTTGCGAAGCTGTGCAGGGACCAAATTAGAAAAGCCAAAGCTCAACTGGAGCTCAATCTGGCTACTGCCGTTAAAGATAACAGAAAATGTTTTTATAAATACATCAACACAAAAAGGAGGACTAAGGAGAATCTCCATCCTTTACTGGATGCGGGGGGAAACTTAGTTACAAGAGATGAGGAAAAGGTGGAGGTGCTTAATGCCTTCTTCGCCTCAGTCTTTAGCGGCAATACCGGTTGTTCTCTGGATACCCAATTCCCTGAACTGGTAGAAGGGGATGCGGAGCAGGACGTGGCCCTCACTATACATGAAGAAATGGTTGGTGACCTGGTACGGCACTTGGATGTGCACAAGTCGATGGGGCCGGACGGGATCCACCCGAGGGTACTGAGAGAACTGGCAGAGGAGCTGGCCAAGCCGCTTACCATCATTTATCAACAGTCCTGGCTATCGGGGGAGATCCCAGTTGACTGGCGGCTAGCAAACGTGACGCCCATCTACAAGAAGGGCCGGAGGGTAGACCCAGGGAACTACAGGCCTGTTAGTTTAACATCAGTGCCAGGGAAGCTCATGGAGCAGATTATCCTGGGTGTCATCATGCGGTAGTTGCAGGGCAGGCAGGCGATCAGGCCCAGTCAGCATGGGTTTATGAAGGGCAGGTCCTGCTTGACGAACCTGATCTCCTTCTATGACAAAGTGACGCACTGGGTGGACGAGGGAAAGGCTGTGGATGTGGTCTACCTTGACTTCAGCAAGGCTTTTGACACCGTTCCCCACAGCATTCTCCTCAGGAAACTGGCTGCTCTTGGCTTGGACTGGCGCATGCTTCGTTGGGTTAGAAACTGGCTGGGTGGCCGGGCCCAAAGAGTCGTGGTAAATGGAGTCAAATCCAGTTGGAGGCCGGTCGCTAGTGGCGTTCCCCAGGGCTCGGTGCTGGGGCCGGTCCTCTTTAATATCTTCATCGATGATCTGGATGAGGGGATCGAGTGCACCCTCAGTAAGTTTGCAGATGACACCAAGTTAGGTGCGTGTGTCGATCTGCTCGAGGGTAGGAAGACTCTGCAGGAGGATCTGGATAGGCTGCACCGATGGGCTGAGGTCAACTGCATGAAGTTCAACAAGGCCAAGTGCCGGGTCCTCCACCTGGGCCGCAATAACTCCAAGCAGAGCTACAGGCTGGGAGATGAGTGGTTGGAGAGCTGCCAGGCAGAGAAGGACCTGGGAGTGATGGTTGATAGTCGGCTGAATATGAGCCATCAGTGTGCTCAGGTGGCCATGAAGGCCAACAGCATCCTGGCCTGTATAAGAAACAGTGTGACCAGCAAGGCTAGGGAGGTGATTGTCCCCCTGTACTCGGCTCTGGTGAGGCCGCACCTCGAATACTGTGTTCAGTTTTGGGCCCCTCGCTACAAGAAGGACATCGAGGTGCTTGAGCAAGTCCAGAGAAGAGCGACGAAGCTGGTGAGGGGCCTGGAGAACAAGTCCTATGAGGAGCGGCTGAGGGAGCTGGGATTGTTCAGCCTGGAGAAAAGTAGGCTCAGGGGTGACCTTATCGCTCTCTACAGGTACCTGAAAGGAGGCTGTAGCGAGGTGGGGGTTGGTCTGTTCTCCCACGTGCCTGGTGACAGGACGAGGGGGAATGGGCTTAAGTTGCGCCAGGGGAATTTTAGGTTGGATTTTAGGAAGAAGTTCTTTACCGAAAGGGTTGTTAGACATTGGAACGGGCTGCCCAGGGAAGTGGTGGAGTCACCATCCCTGGAGGTCTTTAAAAGACGTTTAGATGTAGAGCTTAGGGATATGGTTTAGTGGGGACTGTTAGTGTTAGGTCAGAGGTTGGACTCGGTGATCTTGAGGTCTCTTCCAACCTAGAGATTCTGTGATTCTGTGATTCTCTGATTATATTATTAGGTTAAAATAATTGATGTAACAGGGCACTCTAAAATGGTGTCATACAACAGTTATGAATGTGCTCTTTTAAAAATATCTACAGAGATATCCAATGAAATCCACTTTTATACACAAAATTATTAAAGAGTCATTAATGCACAGTCTGTGGAAAAACTTCCAGCATTAGGAAAACCCAGAACTACTTTTCAGAGGAGACCGATATTGTTCAAGGCAGCCCTGCTCTAGTAATGAATCAAGATTTGTCTTAAAATATATAACAAATTGCTTGCAAAATTACCTCCATAATCCTGGCACATCTTAACTTCAAAGTTTTAAACACAATAAAATGAACAATGTTCCTTCTCCATAGATTTTTTTTTTTGTGTGCAATTTCCTGAAATAAAGGAACCCATTTTAAGAAAGCTATACACTACATTAAGAAAAGGAGATTATATAGTAAGACATTAAAATCATGTAACTTCATTTTTTGCATTAAATCCATGTATTTTATATCACTTTAGAATCCTTTGGATTAGCATACTCCTTTGTCCTTTTTTTTCTTTTACATATTATATCTTAAAGTGTTGAAGCAAGCTGAAGATTTGGGCTCTTTTCATACAAGATTTGTGATCAGGCATAAAGAAAGCTGGGATATTTCATGTACTCTAGGTCCCTTGCTTAAATAAATCACCATTTCAGGAAGACTTTCCTGTAAAGCAGAACATCCAGAATTGCAATTGCTGGGGACTGATAGGGAAGAGAGAGTAATTCAGGTTCCCGAGTCAAGTTCTCAGCAAGTGGAAATACGTATTACTACTACCCTGACTACTATGTTGCTATAAATTATAACAGCTGTTCTTATAAATTATAATGACAAAGATGAGGCAAGGAAGAAGCTGTCTCCTGCCTGTTATTCCTCTGCAGCCCAAGCAGGAGGCTGACTCCAGGAATGGTGGGGAGGAAGGAAAAGACTTCTGAATAAGATGAATCAAAATATATTTATTTGTATAATGTGCCCTGAAATATACCTATATTTTGAGGTTCAAGGTGAAGAATTTCTTCCTTCTTGCTGCTAGTTAGGGTCCTCTTGTCCTTAGTAAAAACTGAGTGTCTTGACTTCCGGGTGAGGCGTAGCTTTATATTTCACACTGCGCTTACATATTGCTACATAGAATTTAATGATACGACACAGTGATCAGTACTTTTTTTACCTTTGATTTCCAGGGTTTCTCTACTATGAGGACCTTGTTAACTTTGTATCTAAAGCAGAAGCAGATGCAGTAAGCTTGATTGTCAAGAATACCGTGTGCACGTTTCTACCAGATGCTTTAGTTACCATAACTGGTGGTTTCAGAAGGTGAGTGAAAACAAATGAGCTCACTTGACTATTTCATTCAGGTATACACAAAATGATGCTGATTTCTTGGAAAAAATCTAAGAAACTCAGTGGGAAATCAAGAGAGGTTTTTTTTTTTTTTTTTTTTTTTTTTTTTTTTTTTAATATAATTTTTAAATGGGAGGGCAATCCTATGGTATTCCTAGATATCTTTGTTTTATTACTATTGATGATTTTGTCAGAACAAAATTCATGTAAGAGCAGCTTGCTGGAAAAAGGATGTTCAGACCATATAATATACTGAAGTGAGTATTTTTTTTTTCCTCTTTTAGTGGATCTGAATTCCCAAGCCTGAGATGATTGTAAAGCCATGCTTGAAACAAAAATCCAATAGCTTTAAGGCAAATATTTGAGAATGTAGTCACATGAGATTGAAATGTAGTGAGACAGAGCTGGTAGCATTAGTAGTACACGTTGCAATAAGTACTGACTAAATTGTATATGCACTAATCTCTGAATAGATAGGGAGATCTCAGAGGTTCTTTCCTATCTGATTATTTTTCCTAAAGACGTTGGTCTTGCTCTGTAAAACCAAACCCAGAACAGCAAAGTAATGAGGGAAGGAATAGTCTTCATGTCTCTTGCTCTGTACTCAGTCTCTCAGTACGTCATTGCTTATAGCATGTCATGCTCATAAACCAAAAAAACTTAGTCAACATTTTAAGTCTGGTGCTTAATTTGTTACTTTATTAATTTTTTAATTGGCTATGTTTTTAAAGGTAAAAATATCTTTCAAAAATAGTTAATATATCCCTTTAGGGTTCAAAATATGCAGTTTTATCACTCTTACATAACTAAAAATGGTATGAAAGGAAAAGACAGAAGAATGTTAGTAATTCATGTCTCACCTGTGTGAAATAATATTGTGAGCCTCGATGGACTCATAGACTCACTCCTGTACAAAATTAAATATAAGACAAATATAAGGTCTATAATATTTGTAATTGCACAGTGATTGTGATAAATGTATTTCATCACCTTTGTGCAACCTAATGATATTTATAGTTATGTATGTCCCATTATGTATTGTAAGGATATTTGTGGACACCAGCTACCTATTTTCTGTAAAACGGCATCACCAACAAGAAGCATTAGGCTCAAATATGAACCCTGACCAGAAGTATAAGTGCAAGATTGAGTTTTATATTCAAAAACCTCAAGTGTCATCATTCTGAAACTCCCTTAAGAGGCATAAGATGACAATCTGTTCACACCAATGTCAATCAGTCAGGGGTCTTGTGCCGTTAGTAACTTAGATATAACAGATTAACACATGCCTGGATAGGCCAGAATTGCAGAGACAGATCTGTTATCACACTGAAAACTCCCAATTTCTTTTGATATGATGTATTTATGAGCTTTTTTTGGCAGCGTAGTTTCTTTCAAGGTTGAAACTCAAACATTCAAAATTAAACTCATTATGCTGCTTATTATTTCAGGGGGCTATGGTAGTTAGCCTTCTCTTTTTATTAAGAACAAGCCTTGTATTTCTAAGTAGGTATGTCAACTCAGAATTATTTTAAATATCTAATGTTGTCTTTAGTAAGTGTGTATATTAAGTGTGTATATTTAAAATACACAGAGAACATGTTTCAAAATGTTTCAAAATGTCAATCCTAAGTGATATTTTACCAGCCCATGAACAGCAAATGTTTCAATGTACAATTTCTAGGAACTTGATTAAAGGGATTGAGGTAACTTTATTAGGCAGCTATACTTTAAATACTGAAATGCAATGGAATCTGTATGACTAGATCTGTTTTTTTATGTCTGTCTCATATGGTAGCAATGTTGGACTGAGCTGTTGGACTAAGCCTGTGTAAGCCACCAGCTTCCAATTTTCAATTAGCAAATTATTACTCGTTTCTTTCATGATCTATTATTTAAATAGATAATAAATAGAATTTCTTTAACAGAAGTAGGCAAATTTTACTAATCAAAAAACTTGTATGGATTCTCTCATACTACACCTTGTACACTACTAATACAACAGGAAAAAATAGCTTGCGATTGCTCTGAATAATGTATTCACTTCCCAGGACTCAGATTTGTCTTGTTTTATGTATTTCTTTCATAAATGTTGAAGTAGTAATTCATTGTATTTTCAGGACTTGACTGGAGAGTTAAAAGTCAGGAGTCCATAAGTCCTTAGTTACTCTACAGGAGAACTGGATGAATTACCAAAAGCAGAACTTCCATTGCTTGATCTGCAGTCATGGAGGCTTCTTCTTTGAATCTATGTTGTTTAATCAAAACACCAGACTTACAAGTTGTTCAATCAAAAAATCTAAGATTTTATTTCCAATATGTATTTTTAATAACCTGTCAGCTGAGCATGTAGGAAAACATTTATTTATTTATTTATTTATTTATTTTTGGTACTGAATAATTCTGCTGTTATGTCATTCTTATTGGATAACTTCTGAACGTTATTGTTCTTCATTCTGTAGTCATAATCTTTATATCCAGGAACTTTTAAGAATATTCATGTTACTGTAAGAACTTAGTGGAATCTGCTGAGTACCTGCTCTAGAAGGGAGTCTGTCTAATTCCTCTTGCCTTTGAGGTAAATAATACTCCACCTCTGCAAAATTTCCATAGTACAAAGATGGTCCACAACAGGAAGGCAAGAAGAACTGATTTACAGATTTCCTGCATTAACTAAGCCATTAGAAAAATTTACTTATTTAGCCAGCGGAAGACCCCCCATTAAACGTGGCCAACCTGTAAAAGGTGCCCATAACTAGCTAAGAGTATTCTAAGTTATTTTGCTTCATTGTGATGCTAAGTGATTGTGTCATTGTGTAAAAATCACTGAGATTTTTCTTCTATACTTTGTTTTAGATAATTTTTCATATTGCAGTTCTTAAAAAGGTGTCCAAGTGTCTTGGGCAATGCATCAGGTAGAATAACTAGTACTAGTCATGTAGTATTTGCCTGGGCAGGAGGCTAATTCCTCCAGACTGCATCAGTCTTCGGGAAGTTTTATCTCAGAATCTCTTATTTTTGAATTCTCTTCTAACAGTCTAATTGTGGATCACCATCTCCTACCTTGAATTTTCGATTATCTCATCAATCAGAATTTGAGGCTCTGTAGCATTTTAGGGTAAGGATTGCCCATGGTGAAGCAATGAAGACAGCAAAGGAGAGGCAGAGTGTGTTCATCAGATAGCATCACTCCTTTTGTATATTACAATGTACATGTGCATTGTGTGCAAAGACATTTCGTACAAGGCAAAGAAAAACATGACATAGGATTGAACTCCAGTCTTTCTTGCTGTGTATCAAGAAAATTGATTAAAGGTATCCTACCTTTCCAACTCAGTAATAAAGTAAGACGAAATAGCTGAGAAAAAGAAACACTTAGAGGAATTATGTTACAGATGCTCACATTGATGAGTATCTAATGTTATTGTGATACCTTCATTTCAGCAATGGGACTTTTATGAGTAATCTGGAATCACAATTATCTAACTGTATTGACACATGCTCATAAATGATATAATGTCAGATGTAATATATGAAATATACTAGATTTCCCAAGCTCTTGGTATACACTCAAGACTTTGTGGTTTGTCTAACTGAGATAAGCACGTGGCCTGTGAGTGAATTCCTTGATAAGCCCTGATGAAAAGCTCCATTTGACCATCTAATATTGAGATACTTCCAATAAAATATTCAGCCACAGCAGGATGCAGAGGTAGAAGCTTGAACCCTTGATGTAACTCCAAATCTTTGTAAGGTTCTGAGAAATAAATGCATTTGAAATCTTGTTACACAAATTATTATCTTTATGTTCAGATCTAGGATTAAAATACTACCAGACTTCAAGCTAATTTAATTAATTTTGCAAAACTTGCTTTCATTAATGTTTTAGATTAACTCATAAGCAGAGACTCCTTATTCTACTCACTCCCTGCATTATATTGTATCTTTACGTGCATATGTATAGTGTATGCATTTGCAATGTTCTTAGAAGTATTTCTGTGCTTTTTGCTCCGAAACACAAGTATAATAGGGTAAGATATAAGCTGTACCCAGCTGCTCAAGTCCAAATACTGTAATTTCTGCTTACTTTCTTCCACTGCTTTTATAAGAAGTAAAATTTTTATCTGCTGTTCTTTAATTTTGTCAGGGAGAAATCTGCTATAAAGGAGGCAAGCTGCTCACTAAACATTTGAGTTGATAAGGTAGTTTGCACACTCTCTGATTTAAGCAGATCCTGGAAGAATTTAGCAATTCCTCCAGCAACAGACTGAAGAAAATATTTGGATATCATTCGTGGGCACTGCTTTGCCTGTGATAAACTATCATCCATTCTGGATGGGGCTTTTAACCCAGAGATCTTCTAATCTGATTTGGTCTGTCCTTAAGTTTAGAAAGTCAGCTTCACCTCACCCAACTCCATAAGTTCAGAAGTGTTTGACCTTGAGGTTTCCTCTGAATAAAAATAGTCTATGTCAGGAGTTAGAGACACTCCAACAGGTAAAGAACAGAGGTTGTCACTAGTTTCTGTTTTACATTTCCCATAACTCCTTGAAAAATAAGCTGAGAAAGGAGAAAATGTTTTTTATCCAAATTAATAGCTAAACAAGTCGTTAGAAGATAATCTTTTGGAGTAATTTAGATACTTCTTTTGTCATGAGAACTTTGAGGTTTGCCTTGTAGTTTCCATGATAGTCTACACCTTCTGGATTGGATTTGCAATAACCTTAATAATATTTAGTGTTTCTTGTTTCATATCACCACTGATGAAGTACTGATTATTAGTATAGTACTTACTAAGTCAGCCAGAGCAATGCAAGCAATTGCACACACAACGGCATATGAAAGCACAGGTTATATTACATTAGGATTATTACAACAAAGCCTTCTGTATTGATATTTTAAATTGTTTAAAATTTAATTGAAGAAAACGAGAAAGAAAAACAAAACCAGGGGGAAATGTATTTTCTTTTCAGGCAGTCATTCTGAGATGTTAATTATTTACTGATACATGATCAGATTTGTTACCATTTTAATTCCAGAAAAAACTTATAATACAAAACTTACCTATGGCTAAAATCTTTAAAATTACTTGTTTCATAACTGTTTTGTGCTATTTAGAGCACTTGTTGTTATATAGAATATAAGGAATGTTGGCAGAAGTATTTTCAAATTACAAAGGCAAACCTGTAGAAAAAGAACATATCAGAAGTAAACAACAAGGAGTTAAATAGGGTATTGTCTTAAAAATAGATTATTTCTTTAAAGTTTGCACGAAAGTTATTTTTTGTCCATTTTATATTCATATATGACATTCAATGTTAAAATGAAAATAATTTTGTGCAATTAATACAAGACTAAAATTCATAGGACACTAATTGTTTGTCATCACAAATGGCAGGTAGGTTGCTTTATCCTATTAGAAGCTATTCTAACGTGTATGAGAGAAAAATTCCAGTTGAGTTTAGGTTGTTAGCTACTTAGATCAATGTGGCCATTATCACAGGCAGAAATGTCCTGATACAAAGAATCCTGCTGATAGATGTGGTAAACTGCAGAAGTTTAAAAGCAGGAACAGTAATAGAACAGAGTTAGAATAAGGGAGAGGCTCGCTGTGAGCACATAATTTCTGAGTGTATGTGTACAGTAACATTACATGTATATACAATGACTGCTTATATATGAAGAAAGAGCAGAATAACAGATAATCATGTTATTCAAAGATTTTTTTTCTCCTTTTGCTTTTTTTCTGATTTGCCCTTAAAATCACTTTCAATCATTTCTGATACATGAGGGTCAGTCATTTTACAATTCTGGGTTTCTGAATTATATTGAAATATTTTTAGAATGCTTGCCACTGCATAAAACCAAAATGTTAATGGCTTCCCTAAGTCAAATTTAATTTTAATGACCATGGTTTAATTTTTCTTTTAGCCCATTCACATCCTTTAAAAAGCATTAAATGTGATTCAGTTGTCTTCTAATATCACAGCTGACCTGAATAGCCTTTTCAATTAGCCTTTTAGATGAAGCAGATTTGATACATTTTAAATAAATAAAGACCTCTCTTTATTGGTTAAATGCTGATATTCACAGCTCATTTAGTCCATCTATTGAGATGCAATGTCAGAAGAACAACAATTTCTTTGTGTAATGTTGGTGAAGTATTTGTAGAGATTAGAGAGAAAAAAATCACAGAATGTTTGCTTTGTAATTGAATGGAATTTAAGAAAGAGGAACTCAAAAAGATCTAAATAAGATTTTAAGAAAGATACACAGTTGAGAAATGAGGTAGAGTTGTTAGCCAAGAAGTTATATACAATATTATTTTTTTTCAAGAAATAGTGAGAAAAATAGTGAGCTAACAGTGTAGACATCCCTCATGAATTTATTCTGACATCTAGCAAATAATCTAATTTCTGATGTTCTATGTGTTTTAAAATCTGTTAGTTCTAGACTAGTGAAAAATGTTTCAATATTTTCATGGATTATTTTAGTGTTTACAAAGTTATCTGTCTATTAATTGTACAAAAAGTGATGGAAATTGTTAGAAATCTACTCATTCAAAAGAATTTTTTTTACCCTTCCATAATTCTGTTTGATACTTATTCTCATTTTTGGATGACAGTTCCTCAAAAGCTTTGCTATGCAGTAGAGACTGACTACTGTGATAAAACCTTCATGGGGGTGCGAGGAAGGAGGTCTCTGGGTTGAATGCTCAGCATGGGATATAAAAAAGTGATCTCAGGTGTCAGTTATATTATCTTGGTTGTCTGATGATCTAGGATGAGGAGAATTTGGACTGTAGATGTATAATTTCCAGTTGTTTTCATTATCAAAGTGCAAGAGAATGGTATTTACATCAGCTAGGAAAAATTTCAGTCCTGACCACAGTTCTGTCATTTTAGTTGCTTGTAGGAGTATCAGATTATAAACATGAACAAAAGTACCTTGTTCCCTTCTGATGTAAAGTCCTAGCTCTGAAGCACGCCAGTCTATCCTGATGGCTGGCTCTTTAGAAACACCTAAATGGAAAGAAGCAGTGACAGCTGTCAGTACAAATAACAGCACTCCAAACACCATCCAATTGTACACTGGCACTCTTTAAGATAATATACTGTTAGGATTCCAAAATGCTAAAACAGGTTTTGTATTACACAGTTTTCCAGGTAAGTTTGCCAAAGTGAATGTTCTGAAGTTATGAAAGGGAGGTGATAATCCAACTATTTGTTGTTCCAATGTACTGATGAGATAAATATACTTAGTAACCTATATTCTGCTGACAATTCCCATTTTAATACAGTTAGCAATAAATATTATTGTGATTTTTATTATGCTAGATTAAAATTATTCATTCAACGTTTGCTGGTGGTGGGGCAGAGAGGCAGGTAACCAGATACAGAGCATTCTGATTGTGCTAAAATTGGTTTATAGGTGTAATTTTATGTGCTGGAAAATCTGTTTCCTATACTAATGTTGAACTATTGCTCTTTGAATTTTTTGGAAATTTGGGAGTACATAAGTATGATTATGTCATGGGGGAATGAAAGCTGTTCTAATTAAAAGGACAAATAATTGTTACCTGACATTAACATGAACAGAGATATATTCACAGACTGAATAAGCTTCATTTTCAAAATCTGTGGAGAGAATGACAAGTAATTCTTCACAAGAAAATCTCAGGCAAAATCAATGGTGATAAGCTTAGAACTATTCTGTAGCAGAGTTGTGTTATGTGTGTTATATGTGTTGCATTTAATTCAAAGTGCATAAAAAAGTGCTCAGATGCAGTCTGCAGACATTTTTCATACTAGTGATATTAGTGATATTATACACTATCCTATCACATATATGCTAAAGAGAGAATATGAACACCTAATTTTCAGTAAGTTTTTAATTTTATCACATGCTTCGCTATCTGTAAGAAGTTCTAAAATCACAGAGGATTTGTTTTTGGAATTCTAAAAGCTTTTGACTTTTTTTTTTTTTAAATCTCAAGGAAAAAGAAAATTTGGATATTACAGTTTAGGTAATGTTGGTTAGCTGGAAAATATCTGCTAAAATGTCTAGAACAGATGTCAAAACTGGGAAAAAAAAAGTCAAATTGAAAAAAAACTCACATTTTATTTGAAGAACTGGACTGAAACGTCATTCTGTTGAGTCCTGTAAAGGCTATAATTCAAGGGATTTGTACGTGGAATGAGTTCTTCAGTCAGAATTTCTCTTTTTCATGAGTAGCCTAAGTTATAGTGTTCTACTATATTGTGTAATTTCACCTGAAGACCAGGGGTATTGTGCATCATAGAAAATGTAGTCAAGAGGCACAGAAACTCTGTGAAACACTATGATAGTATTTCAACATCATTAGAACATTTTGATTTAGGATTTGGCCAAGAAATTGAAATAATAACTTGAATTAGGTTGTATCATTATATTTTATTCCCATTTATATTTAACTGTCCAAGTAAATCCTTTTGCTTTCTCACATTTTTTGTTACCAGCCCTGCTAAATCTTTGTTGTAAATCATAGATTCAGAGATTAGAGAATAAACCATCAACTATAGTTATCGCTCAGAATTTGTAGCAAAACCAAGTACCAGCAAATATTGTCCAGTCATTATTGATTTGTTGTTGTTGTTATTTGTTTGTTTGTTTTGCCTTTTTTTTTTTTTTTTTTTTTTTTTTTTTTTTT